>OZ012684.1:13666133-13751133 GCA_963942565.1 Maea johnstoni | reverse complement strand
AAATGTAAGACATTAATGAATATAACAGGGAGTATTAAGTAATAAACCTGTCCTACCAATTTGAAATTCCGGTACTCTTTAGGTTTTTGACCGTATTGACCCATTCATCCCCTAAGAAAGGCATTGGAATTTAAGATTTAAAACAGGTGATAATCAAAACCCAGGCCAAAATCTCCTTAAGATATTTTGAGAATATATGCCTCGTTAAAGTATTTTACAAATCATAGTGGCCAGATGATAAATTTCAATAGAATTATGAGTGAGACTGTGTTAACTTTGACCCTCAACTTGAAATCATAAGTCCATCTTTCTGATTCTGAAACCCAAGCCTTTAATGAATAAAACAGGCCAACTGGGCTGTCAGTGTTAAAGCAGGATTTGAAATTCTAGTGCCTTCCAAGTCAGAATCAAGGAGAACATTTGCACTCAACTAAAACTCAAAAGTGCCTTTCTCAGATTTTCAAGCCATTGTAATGAATATAAGAGGGTCTTTGGTAATTGGACCTACTAACTGTTAAAGCATCTGCCCGGTTTACATCCTGGTGTTCATGAGGCCTTGACCATACTAACTAAACATCAGGTTTAAGGAGAGTATTTCCCCTCAAATAAAACTCAAGGGTGCTTTTCTCTGACTCTGAAATTCTTGGTATTTAAGCGAATGAGACAGGACATTTGGACTGCCAAGTCATAAAGGTCTCCACCCAATTTGAAATTCCAGTGCTCTTCAAGCATTTGCCACACTAACGGCAAGTCTGGCTTAGCATGAGCAGTTGCCCTCAACTAAAACAATGGCCTCAAATCGGCACTGCCTCCTCATGTCAATAGCATTTCATGTATTCCCTTCAACCTCCAGCTAGAATTACCGGCCTGTTTTCCAATGAGCATTACAACTCCAAAGCTATCTAAAGCTATTTATGTCATGACTCTAAGCTTTATCTGCCCTTTAATGACAGTTACCATGGCAACGGTAATATGGTTTGAATATCCTGCTCTTGTAACATGCCATATTTTAATCTCAATTTTATCAAATTCGATGCAGTGAATGCAAGCACTTAAACTGATTATGAAAATAACCCATTTGATGTATGCATTCGGCCAATTAATCTGTTATCGTATGTGAACAGGTAAAAAGTTCAACATGCTCTTTATTAAATATTCATACGATTATATGACATCACTGCTGGCGAAGAATGTTAATAAGCTACAGGTATTTGGGAGGATATCTGTCAGGTATTTGGGAGGATATCTGTCCACACTTTAGTACTTGGCCATGACAAAATTTGATGAAATCAAACGTCACAGCTCATGAAGAAGCCATATAGATAAACAAGGCATTTTGCAGACTGCCTCTTACTGTGGTTTCTACTAGGATTCAAGAATCTAGTTATCAGCCCACTAAATCAGGAGTTATTATTCCCGGACTAAACACAGAATACCATCCATAGTTCAAGCATGGCTTCAACCCAGTCTAGCATTTCAGAAGAAAGGGGTCACCTTCATTTCTGAACAGAGACAAGGCCTCTCTCTCTGATAATGAAGTATATATATTTCTAGAATATTAAGAAAGAAGAAGCCACTTTCCCTCTCAGGATAGAAAATGTTATGAGCCTCTACAAAAATTCTGGGAGATAAAGGCTTATATTTCATATCAGTTTGAAATAGATAATAGCAAATGTCATAATGATTTGTCTGCCAACCGAAGATGTTTTGTAAGTGGCTTTTTGATATACAAAAATTGGGTTTACCCAAGAAAAATAATCTAATCTTAATTGTTCTAAACTGATCAATTTGTTAGAAAAAATCAATTGAAATACAAAACCATAAATAAACTTACCAGGTCATTAGTAGGAGATGGTTAAGAAAATATAGTCCTAATAATTAGCTAAAGATTATCTAAAACCAAGTTATTCAACTTAGTTTAAGATGTCATACTATTTAGTGAAATTAGAAAAGAATAAATTAGATATTTGAATCAAATGGACTATTGAAAGGGAAAATTGATATGTCTGGCATTGACATGTTTGATAATCAGCCATATCTAAGGCAGCCAAATTATCAAATGAATTATCAAATGCTCTTGCTGACCATATGGGCCAGCAATTCATGGTCATAAGAAGTTAGGTCACTCACAGTAGTTGGCAATGGGTGCATTTCCCATAAGTAATCAAACACTAAGCAAAATATCACCTACTAAAAACTGTGACTAATTAACTCATTCATGGCCAGAGATCCCTGTGACATGTGTTGTCCAAACTTAGGATACTTTTGACAGTAACTTTCAAATGAAGCACATGTCTACAATTTTGGTAGGTGATTTGTGGATTGGATTTTGATTCTCTTTTCCTTGTTAAACTATTTCTCAAAGAATGCCCAGGGCAGTTTTAAGCAATTTAGGCATGAATGGGTTAAGATGATATGTACAGTAAAACAATTAGTCCTATTATCAATTTATTGTAAGTCCTTCTTAGTACTAAACATTCACTTACAAAAAATAGGTCAAAGTATGTATTTAAAATGTGCATATTCAATTATTCATTATCAACATTTTTTGTGAAATAATTCATCGATAATTTTACATAAACTTGTAAGCTTATCATGATGAATCTAACAAATAGAATACATATACATGTCAAAGAAAATCTCCATAAAATGTTAACATCAACCCAAGACAGAAATCCTCCCTAATCAAAGGCCTTTAAATTTCTAGTGTTGAATTTCACGATGAGTAACACTATCAGTAGAAGATTTCCTGCATGAAAAGGGAGCTTTAGATAGATATCCAGTGTCAGCACCATCACACCAGCTGCTTTTATTTTCACCTGTCATCTTCAAAGTGACTTTGTTGGGTTTTTATGGCGTAAGCAGCGTATGACACAGTCAGTCATACAGGTGTGTATGTCTCTTAACAGCAGATCGGTCATCACAGATAAGCATTTGTGTATTGCTGCATCTATCATGGACATTTTATGGGAATAATATCTGCACACCTGTGAGTGGGGCTTTATAATGTATTATAAAGTCAATCAATCTCATATTGCTATTCATAATGCAGTGCTCTCTGGGGAGCGTTGGTATGAAGAATGTCCTTGTTTCTCTAGCTCAGCACAAGCGAAACTCAATTAGTAGCTAATTATCTCTTCCAGGTGACTTTTTCTGAAAACATCTGAAAGTGAGGGACAGCCGATGCTGTGGCACTTCACAAATGACATTAACATCAAGGAAATATTGGTGATTGAATGAGCTCCTACAACATCACCTTTCAAGGGTAAATTTCACATATACTTATAATGAATAATTGTATTGAATTACTTCAATCATACTACTTACCTTAATAGCATTTTTTTCACATAAAAACACAATAAGAGATATCTATAGTCAAATCTTATGTAAATATGATATATATATATATATATATATATATATATATATATATATATATATATATATATATATATATATATATATATATATATATATATATGTATATATGTATATATATATATATATATATATATATATATATATATATATATATATGCATATATTAAATCTGACTTGTTTTTCAGCAAAGCAATCAGATTTGTAATTCACACCTTTAAAATTGACAAGGTAAGCAAGCAGTTCAATTCAAATTATCCAATTATAATGGTGATTTCCTGGGCAAAAAAACAAGTGAAACCTGAACATTCTTTTCCACGCATCCTGTCAGTTTGGAGAGTGTCAGGGAAGAAGTTATTTTGGTGCTTGCTAGTGACACTAATACAATACTACAGTTTGAGAGTGAGGGGGAACATCATTAAACTGTAATCATGTCTCATGGAATCCACCTTGGTCTAGGTGGAGATTAATTAACCTGCAGATGTGTAATCCATAGTTGCATTTATCCTGGGTGTAAAATTTAACCAGCCTCCACTGGGTGATCCACAGCTTCTGAGGGGCCGCATGCTGTGCTGTGCTATCTATGGAAATGCGCTAGAGTTCCCCGACATCAGTTACTGCAATTTACCTGATTACAACCATGCTGAAACCCCACACAAACAATTTAGGTTGCTCCACACGGGCAGGTGAGCAGTTTAAAATTCCAAACAGTGAAATATTACTTCCACAGCGCATTCAGCATGACACATATGCTCCCATTATCACAGACATTGCATGTGGCACATCCGGAAATAATATTCACAGGTACACGTTTTATCAAGGCCATTAATGTGGCACATTTGGCAAAGCCCAGTAAAATATTTGCAACTATCCAAGCATGCAATCTGCCACAAAGTACAGACTGTGGCTTCTCTTAGGGGAATAGAATGAGGGGGGAGAAGTGAAAGCCATATTTTCCACTGTGGAAGGCCCTCAAGCTGAAGTCATCCTTCTTCAAGCTGCCACGGCTCACTGAGAGTAGCACTTGATTTGTTTGGATGAATTGAAGGAGATAGTTATGTCACAGACGGAAATGACCAGAGAGTACCTTTGCCGACTGCCGAGCTCCCGGGCAAAATGGTGCAAGGGGAAATTATCTGACCATCAGTTTGTAAGTAGTGAGTGATATATGTCAAGCAAGCATGAGACAGCCTTGAGGTGAGCTCATTGACCATGCAGAAACAGACAGACTAAGGGTAGTCCCCTTCCTTGCCTGAAGACCTGCCATCAGAGAATGTTCCTATCAAAGGTTGAAATGGGCGAAATTCCTAAGTAGTAAGTGGCCATCTGACCTGAGGCACTATAAGGAGTCACAAGGGCTACAGGTGGAGTCCTCTAATCGGTATCAAAGCCCACTTTGAGTCATTTTATTTTACGGATCATCAGTGAAATACTACATAACATCCCGCAGGTGCAATAGTGATGTGCCTCAGGTGTTCAGAGGAGAACAGGAAACAGCTGCTGCCCTCTATTGCTTTGACTAGGAAACACAAAAAGGGAAATAAAACATTTCTGGAGCTAACTTATAATGCTTGCAGATTATCTCATGGGTGTATAAATTGTACATCAAACTTAAAGTAGGCTCTACACATGAAATATATAATATATCAAAGTTTGAAGAGTAAGGAAGCTTTATTATGGAATACCGTTGATGTCTGGAACACAAGGGGCTGAAACTAAGAACTACTCATGTCTCAGGGTTTTAAAAGCTGTGTTGGGGAATAATGTAACTAGTAAATTTGCTTACACTTATTGCCCTTTGATCCTAAATGTAGGATTTCTCAAAATATTACTGTCTGTGATTAAAGGATCCCAATGCAATAATCAGTTATTTCAGTCGTATGAAGGATATGATGTTTAGATGTCAGTGGGTCGGATAACAATAAAACACTTATGAGTGTGAGCATGGCTTCACACCCATTGCCATTATTTCATGTTTTAAACTAACGAGCGACAGAAGTAATGGGCCGAGTTCCCTTCCTATAGACTAATGTTACCAATCAACAACAGTACATACATGTTCAACTAGGCTACTAATGTATCCTAATTTCCACTACATGTTTGCACCTGATCCATCCTCCTGGCACACAATCCTCTTTTATCTATATGTATGACAATGTCAACTGCACTCTTTTTCTTAAAAAGAAATACTATGCCAGGAATCAAAAGAAATTTGATGTATTTTTCATATTGATTAAGATCATCTAATCCCAAAAGATTTTGCAGTACAAGTAAACTCTAGTCTTCATAAACAAAGCATTGGATAGGGAAAAATACCCAAAATAATTAGATATGAAAATGTTAGCCAACACCCAAGTAATTCTTTTTTGTAACTGTACTCATATCAATACTCATAATAGCCACTTTTACTATTCATTTTCAATGAAATGTTGTTGTTGTTGTTGTTGTTGTTGTCGATATTATTATTATTACTATTATTATTATTATTATTTTTATCATTATTATTAGTATTATTATTATCATTATTATTATTATTATTATTATAATTATTATTATCATTATTATTATTATTATCATTATTATTATTATTATCATTATTATTATTATCATCATCATCATAATTATTATCATTATTATTATCATTATCATCATTATTATTATTATCATTATTATTATTATCATTATTATTATAATCATTATTATAATCATTATTATAATCATTATTATTATCATTAATATCATTATTATTATTACTATTATTATTATTATTATTATTATAATTATTATTATTATTATTATTATTATTATTATTATTATTATTATTATTATCATAATCATCATCATCATCATTATTATCATCATTATTACTGTTACCATATACACCAGCATTACCATCATAATTGTGACTGTAGTTGTTATCATCAGAACTAATACTAAATATTAAATCTGAATCTCATATCATGAGAAATAAAGATGTTTGTTGTCAGCAGTTTAGTCTTTAACAAAAGAGTTCACTGCATGTGCTCAACCTTCCATCTTCTGCCAATTAAAATGGCTTCATGAAACAAGCAAACTCTTATGTTTATTTTGACTGCAACACGTGACCAGTTATTAAGATCTGGCATATCATATCTATCAAAAATTTATATCCTCATATGTTTAGGAAAAAAAATCTTATTTCAAAATAGATTATAAGGAAATGTAATGATTCCACTAGATTGGCTGGCAGGTGGAGGAAACAAAAGAATTAAATTACTTAAGCCTTTGTTCCTATCTGCTGGTGTAAATACCTTTTGATAAGACCCATGCTTGCAAGATATATCTGAAGCATAAAACAAATAAAACCAGAATGGAAGTTGTATAAATCTATAGGACTAGTGGTTCTTTGTTTACTGGGCTAGGCAGTATAGATATGAGCTCAGGTGTGAAGTAATTGTGTTTGGTACAAAGGTGATAATTGGAGATATTGTTTCAGTGAGCAGCCATCTGGTGTACTGTTCATGAACAATACAAATTAGCCAACAAAAGCTCAGAGATGCCACATAGGTCTGTCAGCTAGCAGCAACCAACATTTTAATTCTAGCATTAGAACTACCTTAAAGTAATATCTTTTCTAGTGATCAACAGCATTGGTATTTGTTTCCTTTCAATGCATGATGGTTGATTCTCGGCAGGGTCAACTAGTCAGCCAGGAACAACTAAATTAAAACCCTAAAAGGTTAAGAACCCATAGAAATGGGTGTCAGGAAATGAACTATTTGACCCTCCGAAAGTACTGAACCCTTGAAGTATGCATGAGAACATGCAGACAGAGACACCAGGGAGTACGAATTTAGTGTTTTAGGACACAAAATGCCTTCTCATAAGGAAACTGATTAAATTTAAGTTGACCAATAGGTACACCATAGACTTTAGTGGGTGGTCAGATAATGAACATTGTTGTCACTCATGTCATTGGCCATATATGTCTAAGAAGGACGGTATCAAGCCCTGTCTATATACATAGGTGGAATGAATGTATTATATAATGGTTGGTAGTATGGAAAGGTCACTGTGTGGCATAGTCTTAGCCGGTAGCTGACATCTGGGCATCATTTGGACATCCAAACCCTCAAAAATCATTCCCTCGGGACAACCAAAATTTCTTTGATTAATTTTGTAAAATGTCATTTTAAAACATAAAATTGAATTCATTTCACAACAATATAATTCAATGACAATGTATCAGAATATTATGCTTTATTTCAATAAGTAAATACAAGTTTATAGTTGAAATATAAGTATATTGTGGTCTCCCTTGAAAAATAGGACACCCCAAAATTCTAGGATTGATAATTTTGGGCACAAAGTTTCTAAATCCTGGCTTAGTCCCTGCTGTGACGGCTGAGGTTTGGGTGCCCTACTATTGGTTTCAGGGAAAGGTGCGAACCTGATGTATAGATAGCATCATGACTACTAGTGAGGGGGAAGCCAAAGACATAAGGCCAGGGTGACAAGTGGCCTGGGAGAAAAGCATCCAAGCTAGGTCCTTGCATCAAATATGGTTATCTTTTCAAATCACCATTATCATTGTCTTTTTAAAAATACACATGGCGAATACCTATTCAACTAAACACTTGCTTCTATGCATTGTAGATGATCAATTTGGCCAGGGGAGGGGGGGGGGGGGGGGGGGGGAATGTCTCTTCTTCACCCTTATAGAATAACATGGTAAAGGGTGAACACAGATTTTTGGGTAATCCACCCATTCTACTGTGATTTTGCAGCACGTAAGCAGGTTCACTAGCCATGACATATTGTATGGAACCTTTATCAAAAGGTGATTTTAGACAGACATCAGGAAATTGATGCACATTCTGTCAATATTACTTTTTGTGTTGTTAATACAACCCCCCAAATAAAGGGTATGAGCAGGATTATGCACATTATCTTAGTCTTATCATGACACACACCATACAACATGAAAAAATAAAGATCGACATGTGGCCATCCTAGAGGAATAGTCGACAATATACGCCAATAGTAAGGGATTATGAAAAATAACACAGACAACCTAGTGTTGACATTTGCAGTCAGTCTTGTTTTGAATGGGAGAAAAGGAGAAAACCATTTTCATTCTCATATTCCATATTTACCTAAAATCAACCATCAATACGAAGCCTGTCGAACCTTAAGTTACTGCTGCAATGAAAAAATATCACTTCTTCCATATTTGAAGCCTTGCAGGCCAATTAAGCGGGCATTTGCGTGCAAAAACATAAACACTCACCAGCGGCATGGGCAGCGCCATATTGATTTCAGGGAATTGTGGGAAGGATCCAAGATGGCGCAAGGAGGACACAAGCTGGCGTGAGCGGAGGTAAACTTTTCAGGATTTCTACTGGATTATGGAGTAAATTAAGAAATACAACTGGACAGCGTTGGTCGTGAATGTCATGAGAATTCAGTATGTGTGTTTATATAAGTTGAATATTCATGGTGAAGTAGTAAACAGTGCGAACGATCGCTAGTTATTGTCTGCTCGTTCGCATTGAATTTTTAAATTTTAATTTTAGGTCTGAAATTAGCGCAGTGGATAGGTTGCAATCGCATTGCCGCTGCACGTGTCAATCGTTATTGAATCGCTGTATTTTCAATGGCGCTGTTCACTCGGAATTCGACAGAGTAGGCTTCAAGCAACCCGGTAACCTCACGCACTTTTAAAATTTCAAGAATGCAATTTAAAATATTTACCGAGAGCCGGTCGTAAACACAGCCAGTTTTATTTGCGGCCCGCATCTGATTCTCGCTAAGTGCTTTTTCAACTCAGTATAATAACAAATACGGTATATCTTCACCTAGTCCAGAAGTAAACACTTGTGGGTGGTGTTTAAAAGTCAGTCAAATGCAGCGGTGAAAAAATACAGATGTAGGTACTGGGTAGTGAACTGCGTTCGCCCGGCTTGTTTCATCTTGAGGGCCCCGCCTACTCCGAGTCGGAAGCAGCGGGCCATAGCAGTGTATAGCGGTGCGGCCCGTAGAAATGATCGCTACTTTGCTATATCTTGATATTAGATATCTTCCAGAATTATTAAGGGATTTAACTCAGCATGTTTCATTTTGTGAACTATATTCGTTTGATGAACATGAAATAAGCCGGTAACGAATACAGGCTACTTGAACCAGCGACGCATATTGAAGACAAAAATGTGATAATTTAATTTTTAATGGCTGTCAGTGTAAAATTATACTCTGACAAAAGGACTTAATAAGTAGGCACTGGTAATTTCACCAGGGCAATTTGCACTCTCTATCGGTTGCTAGGGAGAGGTCAGAATGAACTTTTCATTGTGGCAGTATGGAAATTATATCTGAAATGACAGGAAGTTGTGAAATTCAGATCAGTATTAATTTTGACTGGAAATTACTCTGATTTGAGGATATTATTAGGAATAATACTTATATACCGGATAACATCTAACTGGTCATAGAGCTAAAGGATACTTGTCATATATGTTTGTGAGTAGAGAGGCATGAGATTGGTTATCTTACAGTCGGTGCCACCATTCAGTATAAACTCCTCCTTTTTAATGATCAAATAAATGGGGGAGAAAATTGCACGCCATGCATTGAGTGCAGGGCCTTAGACAGATCCAAAGACGATAATGGAAGATGTTATGGTGGTATGAATTCAAATGGAATGTCATTGCTGAGTCGGAAATCATGAGAGGCATAATGTAGCCTTTGTTTTAAATCAGTGTTAACCTAGTGTTTGTACTTTCAGTTTGTTTATCTTATCTTATTTGCACTAAGACATTTCTTAATGGTTGCCATGGATACTCTAAGGCAGCAGATTGAGTTTTACATCAATTTATTTGACTTGGTCTAAAATACAGCCAACTCATGAGCAGGGAGAGCCAATGGCACTGCTGCAATTAAATTTTAGAATGTGTGTGTTTATTTAGGTAAGGATTCAGGCAGTTACGAGTAGACACTTACAGACTGCAGCAGCCCAAATTCCTGGCTGACTTTACTGCTTTATTTATAACTGATGCATCCAAGTAAAATTCCAAGCAGGCTGCTGAGAGATTAACTTAGCCTGGTGCTATTTTCTTTTTAAATAAAAGATTTATTCTTCGAACATGTGGGCAAATTTTTATAATGTCGGCCCAGGCTGGTTTCTATTTTAGGTCTTTTAATGGCTGCAAGTTGTGTTTATTATAGGTTGGGCTATTTGAGGTATGGGAATCTAGGAGCCCTGAAAGATTTAAGCGCAGAACATCTTGCTGTTTGAAATTTCACCGCATAGCCAGTGCAGGGCATTTCCTTTTTAAAGACCTGACCTCTGGAGGTTGGTGCAGGTTCCATTCCCCTGATCTATATTAGTGGCCATTCATCAGGAAATGTATACAGCCCGCAATTGTTCCAAGGCAGGCAATGCTTTTATTACAAGGTTATAAATTTTCCGATATTGACCATATCTAAATCTGCTGCCATGTGCAATTTTTAATGACCCTGTATCTTTGCAAATGGCGTGTAATTAGACTGGTTGTGAAGGCAAGGCTATTTTGGGCGAGATAGGTTTCAGCCAGATTCAAGTATCAAAACCTGTGCTGAGCATACTTGGGATATCTAGGCAGTGGAATTTAAGACTGTGTATTTTCTTTTGTCAGCCATTTTTCAAGAAAGTCGACTCAGCTTAAGTTAACAGGGCTATTTTAGGTAAGGAATGCATTTGAACTTTACCAGTGATAAAAACCAAATACTTGCATCAAGCCTGGCTTTAAATTTAACCAAGCTGAATTTATCTTGGCTCTAATTTCTTGCCTGCTCCAGGTTTATTACTTCTTATCTGGAGTGGGCTGTTATAATAGATTTTCAGATATTTCCGTTGCCATGGCAGATGTAGAATTAAAATGAAAACATGCCGCACTGGCAGGCCAGCAGCAGACAAAGGTCAACATGATATTTTGATATTTTGAGGCTTCTATATTGGTGCACTCGCTATATGAAGGCTGCTTCAACTCATGCTGGTATTAATGGCTGTCCAGGGAGGGGATGTCAGATAGCGGCTACTTGGTTTCAGGGCTGGTATTTTAATTTGCTCAGCCAGGCTCTCATTTTGCATGGCATTAACAGTTACAGCATATTGTGTAAGCCTTCAATATGTCATTTCAAAATGGCCGAGATCATTAAAGCCCCAACAGAAGGTTATATTTAATAACGAGAGTGGAGCTGGCTCACGGCACCACGTCTGAACGTAATGAGGTCAGCCAATAATACTCGCTGACCAGTTAAGGTCGATTTATGATTGAAAGCGAGAAAATATGCGTGCTGCGCTGTTTTACTGAGGACTGAGAATGAAAATGGTTAGTTGACCAGCATGGAATGTGGAGCAGCCATCGGCTGACACGAGTCCCATCCACACTTTGTATGTTTTAAATTCCAATTTGTTGACTTAGTGCACTTATGCCATGCTAATTAGGGTCGCTGGTCCAATTTGTAATTTATTTTTGGGATCAGGCAGACATGAAGCATGAGTGATGTTCAGCTTTGGCAGATAACCACACTGTGGGCTGGCGAGAGCTAGCCCAGGGAGTTGAGGCCTTCAGCACTGATGCTTTGTGGACCTCAAGAATTTAATTACATATAACAACCAGCCATCACAGAGACTGAACTTCAAAGCTGAAATATAAAACACAAAAGTTTATACACATGACTAGATGTTAGACGGATTAACGTTTGGTCCCAGAGAGCGATGAAAATTGGCAGAACTATTTCATGAAGTTGTTATGAAAAGGTTGTACCAGAGTGCCAAGTTATTGATGATCAGTCATTAGTTCAAATTCAATTTATATTATGTTGGCAATCCTCTTTCTTGTTTTTTCCACTCATCAATTGTGTTTTTTAGATATGTGTATAAGTGTGTGTATGTATATATGTATATATATGTATATATATATATATATATATATATATATATATATATATATATATATATATATATATATATATATATATATATATATATATATATATATGTATATATATATATATATATATATATATATATATATATATATATTTATATTATGAATATATGAATATATATATATATATACACATACATATATATATACATATATATATATATATATATATATATATATATATATATATATATATATATATATATATATATATATATATATATTTATATATATATATATATATATATATATATATATATATAAATATATATATATATATATATATATATATATATATATATATATATATTTATATATATATATATATATATATATATATATAAATATATATATATATATATATATATATATTTATATATATATATATATATATTTATATATATATATATATATATATAAATATATATATATATGTGATACGCATCGTGATGGGTTATTATTGATTGAGAAAATCTTTTGGTCCTTAAATGTCAAGAGGAATTTAATAAGGACAATTTTTATTGAGAAATTTATCTGCTCATCACCCGCTACCAGCCTAGACCTACCCACCGCCTCTCATAAAACATTCCCTGTATTGAAAGAAGATATATTTTAGTCATTTAATATGCTGCTGGTGCTATGGTATTCCACTCATGCTCTCTTTAACTAAGAAATAATCCAGCAATGAATGTGCAATGCCTCATGTGGGATGCCAGTGGAAAACATTCGCCACGAAAGCCCCACTCATCTTGGCAGCTTTTTTTTGCATTATTCAAATAGGGAAATCTAATTAAAGTGATAATTTGAATATTCATGAAAACTTATTATGGAATTAATCGCGGGAGTGTCGAGGTCATTTTTTCTGAAGTAATTGAACATACAAAAAGCCTGTTAAATTTGAGCCTGTGAAGAAAGAAGGTGCTGGATTAGATTAAATGAAGTGAGAGAGTAATCCATTCAAATGATTATCAGAAGGATCTTTTGTCTTGCCGATGGTCTACTATAGCTAATACATTCTAAAGAAAAGGGAGAGCGGGACTAGGGCAGTGGGACTAGGCATTTGGGATAAAGACGCTTGAATTGATTGTTTTAATGGTTAGGTCCCAGAGGAGTTTGGAAGGAAAACATGACAAGAGATAAGTGCTTGAAATCAGCTGCTTCTATTTCACTTGAAGCCTTGCAGGAAGGATTGGCAAAGGGCTAGCACGGTTGTTATGTAGGAATCCCGACGGACCGGCTGGACAATGTCCAAATTCTCAATGTAATATTGAACCAGGGTTTGCATAAAGCTGCTTACAAGTCTTAGACTAGCCCTGCATGCTAACAAAATAACATATTTCCCCAATATGTTTCTTATGGATTTTCCTCAGTCTGATCTATTTTGCCATTGTCATGGATACTTTGTAAATTCCCAAAGCAGTGTCGGATCATCTCTTTTTCCAATAAAATGCTCTGCACCAAGAGAAAAATACATTCATTTCACTATAGATTTTCATGTTAGCACCTGAACGGCTACATTATGTACGTGGATAATATGAAATGTTTGTTGTTTCGTGTAATGTATACCTATAGTAAAAATCAATTCACTTGAAAGCAGCGGCACTGGTGGATATAGATCCCATTGAAAAAGACAAAGGTATAACTAGCTCTGGGCTTCTCTAATCTCAACAAAACATGTCCAACTCAGCTCAGATGTGTTCATGCGCTGCGCAGACTCCTTCTGAAAGAGACATTTGATGGTAATGATGGATTTAAGACATATTGTTCGGTGCTTGATTAATAAGCATATTGTTGGATATTACTGCGGAGATTGGATAGGGGAGAACTGTCAGCGATTGGGTGTTGTTGGGGGAAAGAGCTGGCAATCAGCTTAGGCTGATAGGGCTGACAGGGTTATGAAGGCTTATGTAATAAGTGTGCCAGCTCCATGATGGCTGGGGTTTTAAAGTCAATTCAAATTATTTTTCATTGGCCGCTTGTGCTGGCCATGCAAATCAAACGTAGAAGTCATAGATAATGCATTAGAAGGGACAGTTGTGTGCAGGTCTTGCTGAAGGGGAGTTGTGGATTTGGAACAGTATGACCTGACTTGTGGAATAATAACCAGGACTTACATAACTAAACTTATAAGTCAACATTTGTAGAGAACAAAGGACCAGACTAGCTGTTAGAACTACAGCTTATGGATTCATATATACAAGAATAGTTCTAATCATTTCTTTTCATCACTGAGTCGAGTCTCTGGTTCTCAGGTTACAGGTAGGATACTATTATATTTTTAATTTGATTTGATGTTTGCAAAATGTTCAGTTGCAAATTAACTTGAAAATTATTTGAGCTGAATCTGAAACTGTTCTCTGCTGCTTGTTATTGAAGTATTGATCTGCAGAATCAATATTCTATGATATCATCAGATGAAAACCTCAATACAGTTTAGATGTTGAAAGTACCGATAACCCAGCACTGGACATCAAAGTCATACATTTAGTTCATAACATTCGTTTATCTAAGAACCGTAGCAGTCAGTTACAATATACTAACCACAATAAAACATTAACAACTCAATTTTGTTTAAATGTTTGGAATATTAGTAACACAACAGTAAATGATTTAGTATATATATTTTCAAATTCAAAGCATCCTCTCCACATCTGATGGATTAAAGGTATACTAAATTCTGTCCTTTCAATAAAGCAGCCAAGGCTCAGGAATACCTCCTATCAGGAAAATGCCAGATCAATTGCAATTTTCCCCAAGGTGTGAGATTAACAATGACAGCCATGTTATTTTCAACGCTTACAGAGAAAACATGTGCACCTTTTGAAAGCTGTCTTCTCTCCTGGTCGTGTTTGTAGCATTCCTTGTTACTATCAGTTTGACAGCCAGATGGCAGCACTGCTTGACACCTTGGGTCACTTGCACCTGGCCAGTTGTGAGGGTGTGCGTGAGTGTGTCTGTGCGCTAATGAAACATCTAGAGGAAAGGTATGTCATTACACAGGGATGACCTAGTGAGGTGAAAAGCGTGTGTACAGGATGACATCTTGGTCACACCCTTGCGAAAAAAATGTCACAACACTCGCACACACACAATCACACACTTCCCAATTTGCCTGTTTATTTAGGCAGTATGAAGAGTAAATATTTCAGACATGTTTCCTTGATTAGTCATGCAGAAATCTGTGACAGCCGCTTACAAAGGGGATGCACAAGTAAGGTGATAATTTAGACCAGACTATTTGAACCATCCGCCCTCGGGGTAGGAAGGTCACAAATGTTGTTTTAGAAATATGTTTAACATCTTTTAATGTTGTGGAAAGACAGCCCCTGACTGGCAAGCCATCAGCATGGGTTGTATTACCCAAACATAGGCTGCTGTGTGCTCAGTGAAATCTACGTCCTGGGGAGCACAGGATCTGGGTTCAAACTCAATGCTTCTCATCAGGCACATGATGGATTTAAAGTGCTGGTCCTGCTCAATTTCACTGATAAAAACATACTGTGTAAAGTTTAGACGAATGCTAAGTACTCTTAGTTCTGGGTTACCCTAGAGGTTGTTTCACATTCTAAGAATTGAACTTTCCCTTTTGGGGTTCTTTGAAATTTGATGGGTAATCTTCTAATTGCACTTAGTAATCTCCTTTTGATAACCTTGTAATCTACTTATAAGTTATTCAAGATTCTTATAAGTGGGATTTGTAATAGCCACTATTTTGGTATGAAGCCTGGCTAGATTCTTTGATGACTTTTTACAAAATTAATATGTAACTATGGTAATAATACTGATAAAAATACCTGTTCAGAGATATTATCCACTAGCTAGTGAACGGTAGATTTCATCAAGTTTTGATATACATATTGTTAAAATGTCACACATTGATATGCAATTTATATTTAGCAATACTTAAGTTTGAAAGACTTGGTATGAAAAAGACAATATTCATTTCATAGTTGCACCATGTGGATGTTAAACTTAATATATGAGGATGTTGCTCAATTAACATTTCTGCATATTTTATGAGTAAATCCTGGTAAGGGCAGTTACTCCTATCATTACTCTACATCTCCATAATGTTGGGATGAACAAAAATTGATTTATAATTATATTTACAGATTTCTATTTAACCTTTTGGAATAAAGCTGAATCATTCCACTTTTAATGTATTTCATTGTATGCTTATTTTCTAAGAAATTTAGCTTTAACTTATTCTTCATTTTTTTGAAAGTTTTTAAAACTCCTGATAAAGCTGTTGATGATTCAATAGGAAACAATGTGTGTGATCTCTACTATGAGGTGTAAAGATTTCTTTTTATTTCTTAACAATGTTACTGGTTTTCAGGCCCTAATTTGACTGGAGAAGAGTAGGATAGGGGTAGGGAGGGGAGGGGGGGGGGGGGGGGGGGGGAGGAAGAGGGGCAACAGTTCCAAACTTGGCCTTTATCAGCAGGCTAGAATGTCATAGTATTTTTACTCAGTTATAGGTCTCAGGGCCAACACTTCTGACATTTGATGTCTTGTTATCAAGAACAGTCCTTTCAAGTACCACCAAATTCAGGACAGCATTTCTGTTTGCTGAGGAGGGTTGCCTTTGTTTGTTTAGTTGATTCAGAACAAACTCAAGTACTTGTACATTAGGACAGCTAGTACATTATTGGATTGTGAACTGCCGGCGGATCCTTGAAGTCACACCTCTTGGTACTAGATTTCCATGAGTATGTCTGGGTACCATGGTCTTATCAGAACTAGGCCCTTAAACAGGCCAAGATGAATGCAACTCAAGGGGATTTCAAATTGTTATCAGGACAATTTTTGAGGTATGAGTGCTTTATCATTTACATCAATAGTCCTCAAAATTGCTTACAATCCATGCAAATCTGAAGGCATGAAATAAAATTGCTTTGTGACAATAGATATTTAACTTGAATTTATGGTAGGTGGATAAGCACAGAGAGAGAGAGAGAGAGAGAGAGAGAGAGAGAGAGAGAGAGAGAGAGAGAGAGAGAGAGAGAGAGAGAGAGAGAGAGAGAGAGAGAGAGAGAGAGAGAATTAGGTATATACAGGAAGTCCTGTTACACATATCCTTTTGCATATTTATTCATGAATATAAGCTATTTGTCAGAATTGTTTGAATAACTAACACATTCAAACTAATAAACTATATGTTTTGTGAATATATTTGCTTGATCAGGGTCACATGTAACCTATGAATATTACTGAGTGAATCAATCAGTTTTTGATATGTCATATTTATGACAATCATATTGTTAATATGTACATTTATTGTGCTATTCAAATTTCTGTCTGCCTTTACACATGGTCTCCACTGAAGCTTTTCTTTGTTAGTCACATCACTAGTGAGTGTCAGGTTTAGGCAATCTTATGTAATAGTTCTCAAATTATAGATTTAACTCATTTACGCTTAGAGTTCTAGATAATTATCATTTGGAGCATGGAGAGTTTTATAATTACTTGGGACTTCAATGTGAATCAAGAATGTATTTGGAGGGTAGCTGGCTTGTTATTGATGTTTCTCCTTCAAAAACCTAAAAGCTGCTTTCATTAAAAGATATAAAGGAAATAATCAGTTATTTTCTGGGTTACGGGCTTGAATAGGTTAAATCAGACACTGCAATATGTGGCAGAAGTGACACCCTGCTTGATTGAGTGCGATGATGATGCTTCTATGTGGTCTCCACGCTTGCTCTCCCTCCCTCTCTTAGAACAACATACAAAGACACACCTTCCCTTGGAAACTGGCCTTAAGGGTTCACCCTTAAGGGTTCACATCAGGTGGTGTGTATGTGATAGAGGTTTTCCATGTTGTAGATGATCAAACTGGGACCAGTGCACTGTTTTACAATGGATGGTATTTGCGCATATTCAGGATGACTACATTTAGACATCACAATTGATTTAGATTTTAACTCCTAGTCTATGATTTCCTTCAATAATGCTATTTTCTGTTATAGTCTCTATCTTTTGCTTGATGTCTAGGTGTTACTATCTGTTGCTGGTGATAGATGGCGCCAGGGGTGGTCTCACTGGTCAGTCATAATCTGGAACAATCTCAATGTGGTCCACCTGGGGAGCAATTTTAGAACTAAATCAGGATAGACACACTTTTGAGTTGGTTAAGTTCTCTTGTCAAATATATAAAGAGATAGATTTATAAAATATATAAAAATTGTTTGGCTTACTAGGATTAGGATAAGATTTCTGTGGATTGTTGAAATATCTTTTAGGCATTCCAATAGGAATGCTGTTATTAGTGAGCTCTCATCATTGAAATCAGAAAACCAACTGACCAGTCACCATAGAAATGGGTTTATTTTGTCATCAACTGGTCAGTTCCAATTAAATTATGTGTCAGACATTTTGTGACCTCCATTAGAGTTGGCTTTGGTTGCTGTTGAGTATTGAATAACATGACCTAACTCCTTGGTAACCTGTCAAGTCATTAGGTCATGTGCTTCGACTCTCTATGTAGAGTTTGGCTTTGTTGGTCCCTGATATATAGAACTAAGAAGCAAAAAAACACACGCAGAATGAAATAAGATATTCCAACTCAGTGCTCTTGGTCGGAGACCCCCTCTCATTGTCTTGGAGGAAGTAATTTCTGCTCTCCTGATAGACTAGGCCATTGAATTAAAGTCAATTAAATGGTTGGCTTGTCTCATTGTCGCACCTGCAAGTGTCTCTGAAGACTGCGCGGGAGGAAATGAAGACATATGGAATATTGTTTGAGCAGGACTACCTTTTGCCATCTATTGATAGCGAAGACAGAGCGGGAGCGAGAGGCTTCAATTATACATGTGCCGACTACAGGCAGTTGTGCATAATACATGGCCAAACTCTTGAAAACAAATAAGTTATTCATGCTTGATTTCACTCATTAAGATGGATATTCAATATTTGCGGTGTCAAGGCACTTTTCTCCTTCCTACCTGTGTCATTTTGCACAGAAGCTGCTTTGTCACGGCTAAGAGGAGGAGTGCAGTGGTTTCCAAGCAACTAGACATTAACTCTAGAATCAGGTGAGTTATGTTTAATGCTGGATGGGGCGTCCACTCTGCAGGTAGCATTTGTATTCATTTCTTTCATCTTTCATACACAACTAGACAAGGTTTTTAAGCATTTTTCAGCAAGCTAGCAGTGTATGATATAAAGCAATATTATTGCCAGTATTGCGATGCAGATTAAGGATTTTACTTAGACTAGGGATTTTGAGATAAATTGTTCCAAGTGAGGCAGTATTGTTCTTAAGTGTTGGAAGATAAGGGAGTCATAGTACTGACAGGCTCTGTACTTGGCTCTGTGATTGATAGCGCAAATATCAGATAATGCTGCACACCAAGGAGATCTAGAGATACCTAGGATGTACTTATGATATTCTCATGTTTCATAAGTCATAGCTTAATATTTTCTTGTATTTCAAAAAAAATTCTGCTATTTCACAGGTTCAATACATGTGTGAAGCATTTCAATTAGAGAGGGTAATTGAAAATTAGGGATTAAAGACGGGTCAATTAAAATGTGTGCTCTGACCCATTCTTTCAAGTGTTTTGACATGGATTCAAATATCTTGGTTTATTTAAAGAAATACCTTATGAAAGATGTTTCCTCTCCTGAGAAACAAGCCTCCCTCATACCATTAGATGTTTTAAATTGCTTCCATTCCTGTTGAGATATTGTCATGGATCAGGAGTCTCTGACTTTGAATGGGTTTAAGGTGCCATTGTTCCTGATATTTTTCAGAATGAAAAGCCTATTGTGATAAATTCACCATACACACCCATTTTGAGAATGAGCCATGCTGGTACATGTGCCGCACCTTGTATATTTCACAGTCATCTGGAACCCAAATGGATAGAGTTGTGTTGTCTGTATCCAGTCTTAAGTTACATAAGCAATTGAGGAAATGCTTTTGTATGGGCCGTTTCTGATAGAATTGAAAGGTATGAAATGTTCTACACTCTACACCTTGTTATATTAGGTGAGGTGTTGCTTCTTATTCTCAGCTTTGGTTGTGCTGATTAGCGAGTGTGGATTTCATTTTGCCAGGTAGTTGTCACACAGGTGATATGATTGGCAATCATCACCTGGGCAGGTGTTGTGGTGCTAATAGGAAGGAGAAATGGCATTCTGTGAGGACCCCTGGTGGTGCTGGATGACAGGTATGTGTAGATACAATAATGATACCATCATCAGATAAATCACACGTACCGGTCCTGAGCAGTACCACTGATGATACCATACATTAGAGCTGGTGGTGGAAATACTGCAGTTGCTAAATGATTTGGGGGTGGTAGTTACTACTAGTTAGCTAATTAGAATTGTAGAAATCAATGTGGTATGGAGGCTTGTAGCTGGAGGCAAGGATGTCCTCACGCAAGCGGCACAGCGCTGACACACGTGCTCCATGGCCCACAGATCCTGTCGTCGTGATTTATCTTCCTCCAGGACCGGCCATATTCACTCACAACTCACACCAGTAATTAGCTATGGAAATCGTGGACACTGTAATGAACACATCTTCACATCGCTACTACTACCACTGTCATCAACGCCACGGCGCTGCTGCTCACTGAGGACTCCCTCGCACAGCCTCCTACACTCGGCCTGCCCTCTGGCGGACAAACACCAAACCATTGATTTCTTAAGGTGAGATCGCAGCGCCTGTGTACTCAATGACCCTAGGATTCCATGGAGCGAGAGAGGGACGGGGGACGAGTGATCTGAAGGAGTGACTGTGGGAGAAAGGGTATCATGCGGAAGTGAGTGGTGGGGATTTGTAATACATTGGAAATCAGTCAGGGTAAATGTAACCGCACTTGGCTGTAACCCCAAGTGGAAGCCGGCTGCCACAATAAGATGAAAATCATTATCGACATTATTAGTGTGTAGAATTTACAGGAAATGAGCTGGGCTGCATGAAAAGCCTTGGACACCCGAGATAAATTGAAAATGGTGTGGACTTTGAACATAGACTACTTTATGTAACCTGTTATATACAGGGGTCTATCGAATGGTTTCAAGCTGTTTAATCTTGGCCGCACGCTTCAGCGGAACTTAAAATAGCAAATTAAGAAATGTAGGTAGGCACGGCTGGCGTGGTGGGTCCTCTGCGCCGCTGGTGATGCTTATGAAAGCCTCCATGACAAACTACTACACATCTCATGCTGTTATGAAAGACAACAATTTCTGATATGAAATGGTTTCATTTTTCATTTTGATATGCTCTGTTTTGACACAGTGAGGACGTAACGAAAACAGAAATTGATGCACATCTGCCATAACCATGAATTTATATGTCTTTTGCAAAATGCCACTTGTTATTTTTGTATTCCAATGCCTGTGAGGTGGAAAGGCTATGGCTGGCTGGGTCACCTGTTCTCTTACCTTGGATCCAATCCACACTCTCACTTTGAAAAATCCAGCCTTTTCAATATTCACTCTGTGGAAAAATTGATTTTTCCCACTACAATTAGAAATTATAGATTTCTTGGTAGGTCTTTTGCTCAGAAGACAAAGAGTCATGGGTTGCATTCTCACAAATAACACCTTGTTATTGTTAAGACCTCTATTACTAGTGTAGTATGCTATGTTTCTCAGGTACTTGAGAACACATACAGACATCCAATGTGTATATATATATATATATATATATATATATATATATATATATATATATATATATATATATATATGTATATGTATATGTATATATATATATATATATATATATATATATGTGTGTGTGTGTGTGTGTGTATTTTGTACATACACTCATAAAATGCAAGACAGTTTCAAATCAATATATGCTACAGCCGTAACTATTGAATTTTAAGTAGGGCACTGCCATTGAGATCTAGGTTATTCTTTATTCCTTTGATTCGTTTGTATACGCACAATGAAAGGAGAGCAACACAAAACATTTGAGAAGAGAATGATACAGTACACATTATGAAAATAGGTTTTGAAAAAAGGCTTTTTGAATAGATGGGCATGTATATGAAAACAAATGGAACAATAGAAAAATGTTTCCTTTCTTGATAATCTAATTTATCATTATTCATCACTCCAAGCCCATGTTACTAGTTGTAATCTGAACTAACCTTGCTGGTGTAACCAGCAGTAGAACGCAAAAATACAATAGGGAATGAAACAGTTTGGAAATTATTTATGAATTATGTATCACATTAAAAGGTCAAATGTTGTTGATACTATGCTATATAACATCTGAGTCGTCATTCTTCACCAACATTTTGCTGAAATGAAATGATTTTTACCATGCAGCACTGGAATATGAAGCTATAGGCTCGTTGGGTTTTGATTCGTTTCAAATTCCTCTGAGGGGTGTATTTCATATCAAGGCATGGGCATAAGTACCCGGCTTCAAAAACACCAGGTCTCTTTGTTGGAGGCATTAAATGTACATATTTAAGGCATGTAATGACATCTGCAGACGCTGGCAATGTTTTGCACATTTTCTCTCTGATGGTCATTCACTGGCATGTGCTCCAGGGTGTCAGAATTGTTTTGATGATCAAGAAGAGAAATGTCAGTTTTATTGGCATTTTTCAAATTCCTCTGCTGGAACAAACATGTTGTAGCTTTCGTAGTAGATCTAGCTATCTGAACCTCGGGATGTTTTCTCCAGTTCTCTGATCCTAGCATTAGCTTTTAGGTAAGTAGCTGAATCTGTTTTAGATGACCAATTACCAGTAGGAGGGATTACAGAGGAAGGCACAATTATTGTTAGAAAGAAGGTGAGGGCTTATGTCTTTTTTATGATAAATATGCTGATCTGATGTCAGTCGGATCTATTTAGTTCCCCTCTTTCCTCCATTTACTGTGGGATCTGCAAAATCAGCAATGAATGGCGAATGCCAGTTTCCACTGGCCAAAACCTGCTTTTTTTATTGTCACACTGGCAAAAGACATGGCTGATAGACAGGCTTATATTAATGAGAGTGTCTGTCATGGAAATTGACAATTTTGACTCTGAAAATGACAACTTCAATAGAGAGATGATCAGCGGAACGTTTTCTGCTAGGAGGGAAAGAGCCGGTAGGATTGATTGACATTACCAACGGGAGGTGTGATTAGCATCAGCCCCTACCTTCCCCCTAAGTCCTGATTGACAAAAGGGGCTAAAAGGGGGGCAGGCTAAGCTGTGGGGGATCATGTCGGGTCCCCCACAGATGCTGCTCTGTGCGCTTGTCCCGCGGTAAGCGATATGACACATCAATCAATCGCGGGATTCCCCAACTAGCTAGATGCATATGTTTCTGCCACCCCTTCTTTATTCCAGTTCATTTCCTTTGTGGAATCTGAGATTCTTCCAGTTACTTGAGTGATGGCTCAGATCTGTCTAGACCGCTCGAGGGACTCCTGCGCTGCTCCCTCCTAATGCTCTTATCATTCTATGAGGGACGCTGGCTGAGAGGGGGGATGGGCCGCGCAATACGGTGTAGGACAGGACACTCTGCACACGACTCAGACAGATTCCATACACACACACATGTTACATTTCCTACTTACATGATAATCACCTGACACAATCCTTCTGCTCTTTTACATAAATATATTTAAAGTTTGCCATTCGTGTTTTTTTTTCTCCATGCCTATTTAACAACTGCTCCAAATTTGATCTTGTATATAAGTTTCTTTACTGCATACATTTGTGGGTTGATGCATAATGATACTAACTTAATACTAACATGGTGTTTTACAAGTGTTTATTCATATTTTCAAGTCAACTTTAAGCTAAACTGTTCACTAAATCCAACTTTCAGAAATGGCTCCAGATTTGCATCATACTGATAATAAATATATAATCAGCAATAGTTTTCCTGACATAATTCATTGCTTTTCTTTTAGCAATTTAAGAATTTTCTAGTTCTTTTCTAATGAATTTTTCTAATTCTGATTTTAAGAATTACTCATATTTCAACTTAATTTACCAGCATGACCTGGGTTGTGATCTTATTATTTTATTTCTTTTGGATTGAAATTGACACCTCAATGCATTACAAAAAATAATGCTTTGAAACATATTAGTAGTGGTAGTGGTAACTGTTACGTGGCAATATTGAACTACAATATCGCAATTTTAATTCAACTTGTCAAGAATTAAAAGTTCTGGTTATAGACTTATAGACTTGAAATGGGCGTAGTTAGATGAAAAAGCAGGTATCAAAGGTGCTGGAAGTTTGCCAAACACCTTTGTTCAGATCAAAGAGAGAAGATCAGTGTTGACATAAATGAAGAAATTTCCATTTCTGCCAACATTCTATAACAAGGGAATTACATTTCTTAGTTTTTCCAAGCTTCTAATGCACGATGAGTGAGACCGAGAGTTATTTCCAGTAGAAACAGGTCCTAAGATATCCCCCTTCTTGAGAAGCCCTGATTTGATAGCTGAATAAGCATGGATAGATTTTGAACAATGGACTTGAAAATTGTTCTTGAGAAAAAAGGGGGTGTTTTGTGGTGGGAAGTCCTACCTTTCTCTTTATGCACCTGAGGGGTGTCAGATTTCCTGTAGTATTCAATTCTCCCTACGTGTTCAGGTAGTTGACCTCGGCAGACACAATGTCTTGTACATTCATTGATTTTAAGTTCAATCTCCAGGAAATATTTTCTAAGCTCACTATATATTTGTATACCTAATATAGTTTCTAGTTAGCTCTATATGATGATGCTAATGAAGGACTTGAGGACTACTGGCTTTAATGATAATTCACTGATCACTGAGAGTAGTATCTCTTTTGATATCTCTAGAACCTGTGTTTTCAAATTAGCGTTTGTGAGTAGATCATATTAAAAAAGGCCTTTCCTCAACTTGGGTGTGCTCTTGTTAATAATTGATAATTCTTGGAACAATGAGAGTATTATCTCTTTTAATATCCCTGAAATCTATGTTTTCAAATTTGCGTTTGTGAGTAGATCATTTTAAAAAGGCCTTTCCTCAACTCAGGTGTGCTCTTGATAATAATAATTGATAATTCTTGGAACAATGAGAGTATTATCTCTTTTGATATCCCTGAAACCTATGTTTTCAAATTTGCGTTTGTTAGTAGATCATATTAGAAATGCCTTTCCTGCACTTGGGTGTGCACTTTTTATCATGCTCATATTGCGTTTGCTTTATAACACACCATGTCATTGGGGTCACGCTCCTAGCTTTGCCCAGGACTATCAGCTATTCCTGTTTTTTGTGATCACTTATTCATTTGCCATGTTAATGAGTCTGGTTATCGTGCCGTCCCTGAGTTGACTGTCAAGCACTCACCTACCGGTTTAGTACACGGGCCAGATGCGCCGATCACGGTGATCGCATGATCACTCAGAGTCTACCTATATACCTACCAGCGCTGGTGTGAGCCCCTGTGCTCTGAGGCGTCACATTAATAGGTGCTTCCCTCCCATCTTGTTGATATCCTAAGCAGTGATGCCTTCACTAAGTATTGTGTTTGACACAAGCCAGTGTCATGATGCCGGGGATCTGCGGCATCCCCCTTAATGCCTAACACAATCAAGTGCACAACCCGGCTTGTTCAGCTTTGTAAACATATAATGTATCAAGCATGTACAATGTCAGGCAAGTGACGCACAACACAATAGAGGCAAACCCTTGTGAATGCTAATCCTGTTTCATGACTAGTAGCAGAATTCTGACACGGGGAGCACCTCCGCGGCTACCTACAGCGCTCCTCCTCGTCATAGCTCGTGCCCGCTCCGCGCAGCACCTCCTCGAGATGCATCCCCCTCTCTCAGGTCAAGTGATGGATTAGCACGCCAAACTGATAACTTGCCCCGGGGCTAGTAGTTGGCGATGGAGGAGGCGGGATACTTGCCCCTTCCCACATGGCTGGTGTCTTGATGAGCACACCTGATGAGGAAGGTGTGCTACCAGGTATCAAGACTGCAGCCTTCACCAAAGGTAGACAGTAACTCAGCAGCTTTCAACCAAAATGGAGATTGATATGATGTGTATGTACATATATATATATACATATATATATATATATATATATATATATATATATATATATATATATACCGGTATATATATATATATATATATATATATATATATATATATATATATATATATATATATATATATATATATATATATATATATATATATATATATATACATATATATGTATATATGTGTGTGTGAATAGAGTCAATATCATAGTGTGTATAGATTATTGTGTGCAGGTGATGAATGACCTGAATGTGAGGTACATATACTACAGTTCATTCAACTCGTTCATTCTTCACAATATTAGTTCATTGGTTAGGGTATCAACTCTGTATGCAGGTAAGCCTCTGCGAGGTAGTATAGTAGGATCATATGCATTTCCAAAATCCTGGCATAGGATACAGTGACTTTTAGTCAGGAACGTTAGCATACAAGGTAAAAAGAAATTCCATCACTTTTTAATTTTGAACTTCAACATTTTAAGTATTCTGGTACAGGATTCAGTGATAAATTAATTGCAGATATGAGAAGTTGCGCCCTAGAAGCCGATTTATGTGGATCTTTCCTAGAACAAGACCATAGGGCTGCCATGCTTTAATATGTAATCTGTGCATATTCTATTGTTCCGGACCAGGAAAGATCATTATCACAGCCAACTTCTTAGAAGATTGTTATTTATTTGAACAGTAAGTTCATTGATTTGGAAGTATGAAAACGCAGGTAGTTTGACATCAAAGGAATGAAAAGCTTCAAGTGCTAGAATATAATTAGGTTGAGTCATCATATTCACCATCAGGCTGATGTTGTCAATATGTTTTCCCTAACTTTTACAGAAACATCCTCATTCAAAGTCTGTCCCTAGACAGGATACTTAAAACTAGTTTCCTACATTCAAGTTTATGAAATTACATGTAGTGCAATACCAAAAATCAAATATGTTTACCCAAGCAAGGAAGTCAGCTTTACTAATTTGTGGATGTCCTGAGATGAAAAGCTATACTATAGAGCTATTAAGGTCCATCGCTGGTATGGTTTTGATAAGATGTTCTATATATAAAATATTTCTATAAGTATATTTATCCATAAAGACTAAAATGAGGTGGTAAGCTACACAGCTGTCATAACCTCCAACCGCCCCACCCAGCCTCTCTTTCAAAACCTGCTTGAATCAAGAAAGTTTCTTGAATTCAAGAAAATCTAGTATGACTAAATGAAAGAATCATTTCTTGTTCTTTACGTGATCCCCTCACAAGACATGACCTTTGGGATGGCTGAAAAATGTTGCATCCATGCAGTGAGCTATTGTTTACATTCTTATGAGGTCACTTGGCAGACATCGACACATCATGATGCAGGGGTGTATAAAAACATGGACATCTCCAGTTGTCTGCATGCAAATTCAATAAACAATTCAAAAGTTATGTTTTGAATTCCTAAAAAGAAATAAAGCAAACTTCAAGTGATAAGTCATATGCCATAATCCTTCAAATCTGGTCTTTTGTTAAAATTTCATTGTCTAATCCTTAAATTGTCTTTTTCTAATTATCATTACCATTATCGGAGAATCTGGGGCACTGTGTCTCAGTTTTGATTGGAATTTCTGAAAACATGGACCACCATCATCCAACAAAAATCGTAATTAATAAAAAGTGTCCTTAATTTCCGAGAATTTATGGTATACTGAAATGCAGCTAGAATAGGTTACATATAACCTTCAATCATGATACATATGCAGGAATTGTTGATGTTAACCTGCAAACTGCCTACTTATGTGGTGTAAGTCTAATTAAAATGTTCTACATAAAAAAAATTCAATTTCAAAATGCCAAATTTTCTTTCTCATGTATGCAAATTACACAAGTTCATAGTAAGTTCACACACACGCACACTCACACACACACACACACACACACACACACACACACACACACACACACACACACACACAGGTATATAGTTAAACAATAGATTTTGTTTTGAGGTCTGTTGTTGTTGTTCTGTTAATCTCCTCAGGGTACCAAAAGTCCATAACAATGGGTTACATCACAATTTACATAATGAAGGGATTGCTGTCTAATAATGTGGAATGACTCTTACATCTGTGGCCACACATGGTACATAAAGGGATGTTAAGTCATTACTACTAAATCATTTAAATCCTCTCTTTCACCACTACTCTGGCTTTTAATTTCAATTTATTCATTTCAAAGACCCCCAAACCATAGTAGAACTCATTAGAAAATGATACCTGAATATTTGAATTGATGAATTGTTGCACTGATATATATTAATCTGTTTGTAAATGTTCAAAGCTTTTACCATGTCACATTGATATTAATTTTTCATGAATTTTGAAAATTCATAATATTTTTCCATTTTCTGGGTTGCATACATGTTAATTAACTTAAATATTTTATAGATGTTTCTATCTCGATATTGATTATTAATGTATTCCAATACAGTGGCATTTTTTTGCTTCCACTTATTATTCACTGAAAAAAATAGGAAAACAAAATTGGGTAGTGCCTATAGCATCATTAAAACATCTTTGTTTTCAAGCAACCTCCTGTGCCTAACTTAAAAGGGTCACATTGCATACTTGTACAGTTAAGTCCATGCCCGCTTTTTCAATCTAGGCTCCATGTAGGTCTACCATTACTGCATTCCGTTTAAATATACCAATTAAGCACTTCCAACTGACAAACACATCTAGCAAATGTCTAGACGAAAATGACATTGGAAAACAATTAGATTGTGCAGTTTTATGGCGGCCGAGTTTATGGACATGAAGCATTGCATGTATAATGTTCATCACTTGAATCATGTATTGTTTGAGGGTATATGGAGTTTTGATGCCGGGATAGAAGTGGCCTATGAGAGCCATAGTGATGTGGCCCATTGCAGGGTTCACTTGGCATGTGTTCAGAAACACAATACTACTCTATATCCATATAAATTAGATGTAAAAAACATCATGAATTATATACTGGAGGTAGGTTTATTTGGTTGTAACACCTATGGTAACAGTATATGTATGTGTGGGTTCAACTAAAGAATTTGACAACTTGACCAAAAAACCTAGAAGTTCACTAGGACCTATCACAAATGGTGACCATTTCCCTGAGTATAAGGTCAGAGAGTTGCACATTCTACTAACTTGACTGTTGAAGTATCACAGCAGGGCTTAACTTGCCAGCCTCTAGTTTCCCTTGGTAACTAGACTTAGCCTGGGATGTTAGATAGTTATTACTTGAACAACATAAGTGCTGATCTGCCTGTACAGCAAGTAAAAATGGCTGCTGGGCAAGTATTAATAATCATGCTTTGACATGCCCAACCCAGATTGCAAATGCCAAATTTGGGCACCTAGTTTCTAAATCCTGGCTAAGATCCTGCGTTATAAAACTAGAAGTGAACGTTCCTTTGAGACCCAAGTTGTAGTAGCCGTCAAAGAGGAGAGGCCTACACTGGTATGAGTGTCAGAAATAGTTTATTCCTCTTGGGCCCCATGTGCCTAATATTTGCTGCACAAGGTTGGGTTGAGAAGAAATCTCCATGGGCTTGTTGAATTTACTGAGCACCTTTCCTGAGAGTGACCCGATACGGGTTGAGCTCCAACCCGAGCAGTTGGCCCCAATGCTGGGCTAACATGTGAGGTGTTAAGTAGATTTGTTTGCATTCAGCCATGGCAGCCAGTAAGCTATAGTTCCCCCTCCTATTTGTCACACTTCATTAACACTGAAAAGTTTGTATTCACCACCTGGAAAAAAGTAGATATAGCATGTTACAGTGTTACAAAGGCCTGCACGTTGCTGAAATTTTCCAGGTCAGTTGTTTCCTAAATCGGGGCGTTGCGTCACCTGTCATTATCGTGGTAAGGAGTAAGGAAAACATATATTTAAAGAGTCTTGCCTGCTGTTTTGTGTTCCCTACCTGATAAAGTGTGTTCGGTGCACACTTGCACCAACAGTCTCGACGCCTCCAAGCACCGAGAGGGTTGAAAGAGAGAGATTCGAGCTATTATTAAAATAGAACACATCCTGTGCAATTGATGCTGGGTTTATATTGGAAATTTCAATATTGTATTTTCTGCCATCATATGGGAAGGATCTCATGGGTTCAGGCGCGGCTACGTGGAATATGTATGGTATGCGCCTATTGAATTTCCATGCGTTCATTTCTCTTGCGACTGCACTCTTGTTTGTTTTTTATTTGTTTCATATTTTCATATAATCTACTTTAGTATGCCTAAGACATACAGACTGGCCTCATGCTTGATTTAACTCCTATTGTTGCCCAGTCCAGCACAACACCAGAAATGAAACAATCGATTCCTTCACTGTTCTTAAAAACCCATTTATTTTGTAACACATTGTTCATACATATCCTATTGTGTTAAAATCCAGATCGGCACAGCATGGCGGCCGCAATTGCTCCAAAGATATTGAGCAATATACTTGGCACCAGGCTCGCTTGAACTTCATCTAATTTGCCAAGTCCAAGTAGCACCAGCGAACAAAGGAAATTAAAATTTAGGAACCCCTCCATCCAATCGGCCAGCAAATGCCAGCAAGTGTCTTGACATGGCGGCCATTGAAAATTAGCTGCGCAGTGAAATTTATTGGATGTATGAACGTGCTGGCTTAAGAACGAGGTGATAAATAATCGTAATGCACATAAGGTGTGGCTTTAGTTTGGAATCGCCTGCCTTTACTGCAGCATAGGATACTAGTACCTCTCCACGCACTACTCTACCTGTACTTCAGCACATGGGCACTGTATGTGGGCTCGTCACAACCAGGCGTGTAGCTTAACCAATTCATACCTTCAGCTCCCAACTACTCTCATACAAACGCCACTTTCTCATATATCAATTTTGTAAATGTGAGATATATATTTGATTCAATCTTATTTCTTATAGTTTTATTGCACTGAAATTGAATTAAACTTATATTTGGGTGGTTAAAATTTTTGATTAAAAATGTGTACCCAGTTTCCTGCTCTCCTGTGTACTGGGGATACAAGTGTTAAACAGGATAGAAGGGTTAGAGTCCTATATCAGTCATGCACTTCATTTTATATTTTATATTAACTGAATTGGAATTGGATGTAGTTGTCCTTTGCCTCCCCTGGTAGAAGATTGAATTTAATCAGCATTATATTTCAAAGGTCACTTTAGACATACTATACTATCTAATCTGTCCCACCTTAAACAAAAAAAATGTTTGTTTCTTGTGGTTTGGTAATCTTTCCATAATTGATTTCCATATTTTTCTGAAAAAGATTTTTTTTAAAGTTTCTCTCATTTTTATAGATTTGACCTAATGTCTTTATATCATATTTTGTAATCTATCCTTTATAGAGCTACACATTACAGAATGCCAAAAATGCACACTATACCCTCTTTAACCCACTAATGCTCATGATAGCCAAAAGTAGCCTGACGATTGTGATGCAATCTTCCAGGCAAAAGCATAGTTGGGGACATGTATGATGGAGAAATGTTTATTAGAACATTGCCTACAACCCTCCGTCAAATGTTTTGTAATTTTGTGATTTTCAATTTCAAAGTTCAGTTAACACAAGTAGATAAGATCTATATGACAATTTCCAGAGGAACATTAGAGCATTAATGGTTAAGGAACCTGTAAAGGCCAGTTACCTGAGCAGACGTGACTAGGTGAAATAGTATGTATTATGTATTTGAAATATAATGCAGGTGTTTGAAATAAATTACTCATAAGTGGCTTGTTATTTTTAGGAAGGCAGCTTAAACTAAACTGTGTTGCATATGAGACACACAGTGTTAGAAGCCAGTTAGAAACAATGGATTGCCATTGCCATCTGGAAGAGAACAATTGAATATTGATTGAGAAATTGAAGTTCTATTCATGAGAAATGGAAGTTCTTTTCAAAAGAATAAAACTTAGCTATGTTGTGTAGCTGAAATACAAATCATAGTCGCTCAGCAAAATCCTAATGATAAGTTGTTGTTTATGTTAAATATTAATATAATCATACACATCTGTTTTCTGTATAATATACTGCAAATATAGCTCTACTAAACAAAGAAAATTAAAAAGATTTTGGATTTCTTTTTATTTTTATTTTAGATAATTATTTGCACTTGAAAATAGGGTCTCGTGAGAATGGTATGCTGTTTGTGATAGTGGAATACTGGATTTCTATTTGTCTATTTGATATTATTTGTTTTGTCATTGATAGTGTCCCTCATAAAATTATGAGGTAAAATTATCTTATCTATATATGACACTAGTAGGATGGATGGAACCAGACCCACTGGTTATCTGTCCTATATCCTAAATGATAATGCTATGAACATAAAATGAATAATTCTCTAGGTAGATTGATATTCTATTTCTCCTCTCCTTTTGTGTTGAGGAGTGGCCGTCCTCCTCCTAAGTGAGGAATGATATTGAATATGGTATTCCGTGAGTGAGGCCTGCTGCTGTCTGGGCTCTCCAAGGGTTTGACCCTGTAGTTCAAGCTTAGGGAGCCCCGGGGACCACTAAAAGATCCCTCGGCTCATTGTACCCCTACTCTCAAATTCACACCCTGCACACTCTTCATAGCGCTACATAGGCTATAATAGAATATATAAAAATGTATATTAAAAAATCAAGACAGGCTATTGCTGTAATACCTGATCAGTTAGCTATTTAATTCACCCCTGGATTGGCAGTCAAATCAGTATTCATACTAGTGGTTGAAATTGAATGAAAATAAATAATATGAAAATTCAGATAATTGAAAAATATTAATCAAATTAAAATACTGAATTAGCATGTTCTTTATTAAAAGAAAAGTGGTGAAAAATAGAAGTTGAGAAAATATGGAATGATGATGATTGTTTGATTTAAAAGTATGCAGTTTCAATTGCAAAATATTTTTTTTGTGCAAGGAACTAAGGTTCTTGAGGTTATGGCTGTGGTTTTTTTTATAGTGAAATAGTGCCTTGTAGTTTTGTATGGGACCTCTCTCTCCCCGGTTGACCTGGGGTTAGGAGTGCTTGCCCTATAAACTAGTCGCATGTCAAGTCAGGGCCATACTTAGCTCACAGTGGAGTGAAGGAGGAGGAAGAGGACATAGTATAGTAGTGTACACTGTACTCAGCGTACTTGTCTAGGACCACTATGGAAATAAGTTTTTAACTTTTAGAGTATATATCCTGTGCTTAGTTAATTAGAATTCTATTGCATTGCAGTTAATGATTCTCCATCTAGTCACCTTTATATATGATTTTTTATGTGCCAAATGCTGTGTAATAATATACATCTTACTAGACCAAAAAAATCAAATCAATTCAAATCATGTCCAACATTTAATAATTTTTCCTGACCACAGGCGAAATTGTGATACATGTTTTTTTGTGTACAATTTGTCCACAAATTGGATCATTCCTATTTTGAGGGATGTGAAAAGAATTAAAGTTGAGATAATAATTAGAAGTTCTCACATTTATGCAGTGTATTATTGACCCCCCTTCTCTTTCCCCCTTCTTCCCCCTCCTCGCTATCTGATGATCATAAGCCTCCATGACTGGTAACCTACACTCATCTCGTCCTATTATAGAATTAGCTGACTGCAATGCCACCCTAACCTCTGTGGCTGTTCCCAAAGCTGCAAGCTCCTTGAACGAGATTAATATTTCAATATTTGCAGCGAAATAAAAACCTGGTATTTTAAATGTTAATTATTTACAGCGCCACTCCGTGTCATGTGGAGCCTTGGACCAGTAAACTGCTGTTTATAATCCATTACATATCATAATTCATTCATAGCTGCACCAGGTTTTCCAACAATGTCTGAAAATTTAAGTTTGAACATGTGTGAACGCCTAATAGTAGCCTCTTATCTGATGCATAGTTCTATGTTACTCAATAGCAGCTGGTCCCAATATGTTACTAAGTTGATAACACGTGGGTTGAGTCCTGGCCTTATCTAAACCAATATCAGATCGACTATGGCAACAATAGTACATCACTTTGAAATATGCCTCAAACTTTAATGGCCGTATCCATCTTTATGTAACCTGACATAAATCCGGCCATATTGAAATGAGACAAGAATTAGCTCCCAGGATGTATTGTGTCATTAGCATTGGAAATCAGGTTCAATCTCTATATACATGTTTAGGGGCCTGTGTAATTTAGTCAAGAATGGGAACATGTATATTTATCATCCACCCTCTCTATCATTGTTGTATTTTTCTTGGGGTGGATTGCTGCCATTGATCGGGCATTGATAGAGATAGGACCTTATCAGGCTGAGGTTTACCCGCACTGGTATGTATGTATGAATGTGCATCTATCCAAACAAAATCATGCATTTAAATGGGCCTGAAAGAGAATTTATGTGAGGCTGGTATTTTCTGGGATTGCATACCATTGACCAGTCAGTTCAAGATAATATGAGAGTTATGAGATAATGTTGCCATGGCAACTCTTCAAATACGGTGGAAGGAACAACAGCAATATTAGTTATTTGAAGGTTTATGCCGCTGTACAGCTTCAGAATTGATATTTTCATCATATGCCGCCCGATCTTGGTCGCACTCGCCATCACCTTGTCTAACTTGTGTAAAATTCATGCCTAATCCATACCATTAGTCATAAGAAAGAAAGGCCCTTCAAATGGCCCTGCCGGCATCATTTATAAGATTATTTTCTTGTGGCCCGTAGATTTTGCATAATGCTATTGTCGGAGCATGCATGGATTTGGCTCGAGCTGCTGTCCCTCACATGACATCCTGCTATTTTCAGGCACACCCCCATTTTCATGTTTGTCATTAAAGGCCCGCCGCCGTGTAGGCCTGGCAAGTTGCAGGTCATTAAATTTCAGTGAAATAATTTAGGTGACCTGCAGTGCCGGAGAGCAGGAGGGGGGGAAAATGCAGGAATCCATAATGAATGTGCCGCTGTCCTGACATTTTTGATGAGTAATCCATGACCACATGATAAGCCTGAAATATACCCTTTTGAACTTTTTGCAGCCTCATAAATTTCTGCAAACACTCCGGCATCCTAGAGAAGCAGCAGCCATGTTTGAGCGGGGCTAGAGGTCAGAAGAAGCTGTTTTGATCCACCAGGAATGCCTGGCCTGCATTATTCCACAACTTAAACAAAAAGATCAATTTATCATTGATTCGCTGCCAGAATTTAAGTTATTTGCAGTTTATTGATGCAGGGCGAATTCAGATTTTCTGCTCTGTGAGGAGGAGAAGAAGGAAGAGGCGTGGGTCCATGAGGGAGGCCTTTAACCCATTCATGCCCACACCTCCCTTTGAAAAAAGTCATCTCGATGACTGGATACATAGAAAGATAATTTTGAAAATTTGCCAAATATTCCCTGGTGGGCTTATCATTATTGCCCTCCCTCATATATATATTTACCACAAAATTTTGATATATTTTCAAAATAGTCAGACCTTTTAAGGAAGTTTTTTTTTTTTGGGGGGGGGGGAGGAGAGTTTTACCAAATTGATCTAAAGCTTGAAAAAATATTTAAGAACTTCCGAAAAAAATGTTTCTCAAAACATAATTTTTGTTAAAGTTATTTCCTTATCTGTTTGACTATAATGTGAATAGATTAAGTTACCCCTGACCTTCACCCTTCTGCACTGGCCAGACCTTTATTATCACCAAGAAATGGTGTAGCTTCTCTGTGTTTAGTTAGTGTTGAAACGAGGGGTTGGGTTTTAAGGCGACATCTCGAGGCGATTGACAGATCCTGATGGATCTCTCTGGCCCCCTCTCAGACAGTCTCCTCGCAGAACATGCAAGCTGTTTGCCTACTGCAGAGCAAGCAAGAAAAAATGAAAAATTTGATGAATTTTTGTTTCGCTGGCTGATAATAGAAAAGCTAACTGTGCGTGAATGGGCAACATGAAATGCATTTGTCTTGGCTCAATCAAATATTAATTCACTTGGGTTGCCTGGCCCTCTTCATTTCCAAGAACAATTTATATATCGAATCCATTGCCATTTCTAAAGCAGTCTTTATTGGAGATTTGAATGCCAGGCCTTTGTGTGCTGCGGAATGATAAGAGAGAAATTGGGTTAATTCCATACTTTAAATTTCAGGCGAGGTTGTCATTAAATTTAACAACGGGCCACCCTGTCTGGCTTTATCGATCCGGGCGGCCGTTTTTCATTAAAAATTTTATAATGCTGTGTGGAGTTTCCAAGATACTGTGGGTTTAAGACAGCTTTAATAACCAGACGGCTCTTAAATTATTTCATGTAGGGAATAATATCCTTTTCAGGGGTAAACACACTCATGACTCACTGAATAGATAACGCTGGATATGAACGTTTCGCTGGAAAATGAGCTATTTTTCCCCGGCTGCGTTTTGGCTGAAAGAAGAATTTAGCAGTCACAAAATGGCTTTGTTATTTAATTTGCCACTGCGTGGCTGGTTAATAACAGCACAACCCATTTAATAAAAACATCAGGGAAGCGTTTTCTTAACCATATTAAGGGCTGACTATAAATAGAACTTTATGAATTTCATAGAAATCATATTACATATTTTAACATAGGCTTGGTGGGTTGTGCGGTAGATTAGATCCAGATTCTGCAGTGGCTCGTGGAAAGGAACTGCTGGGCCAGCAGTGTTGGATATTACAAAGAAATATCTTAACAGATGTAACCGATTATATACATAAATCCTTCTTTAACATCAACTCCAGCCTTATTACTACCCTTAATGATGTGGATCTTTCCCAACTGAACTTGGACAATGCAGTTTAGATCCTGCTTCATAATTTTCTAAACATTATTGAACAATTCATTGATTTAAATCAATTGTTAAAAAAGCCCTGATGGTTCTAGGAAGTGTGCGCATGAGATATTGGTAAAAGTGTCCCATTTAAATGTCAGACTTGAATATTTATGGTTAAAACATGATAAAATTTGCATTGACTTACAATATTTTTTCTCTTGTTATTTCAGAGCCCAGCTGATGTCATAAACTATATAGGCCACAGTCAAGACGACTGACTGCAAGCTCAACCAGTCTGGGCCCCACTTGTGTACAATGATTAGGGATTCATTTGCCATATAGAACAGTGGAAAAGAACAGTGTTGTGATATTGAATAAAGATGCCAAGGAGACCAAACATCATTGATGAAACCTCACCACACGAGGCCTCTGCAGGATTAGACTCTACAATGTCCATTACAATGGAAGAAGACAATGATAGTGAAAACACCAGCATCGGTGGTGACAATACTCTTATTAAGACTGAAGCCGATGACGACTCAAATCAGGTGTCTGCACTAGGCAAACTGAGCAAGTCTAGTAGACGCAAACAGTCAAAACCTATACGGGTGTCATATATAGACTTGGAGGCGAGCGGAGAAGGATCTGCCAATAGAGGGCAGCAGCAGCAGGTGCCGCAGGAGGGTGGTAATGTAGGAGCAGCAGCAGTAGGGGGCCCAGTTGCTGGGAATTGCAGTAGCAGCCCCTCCTCCGAAGATAGCTATGGTTGTGACCTGTGCCAGGGGACCTTCCCCTCACAGGACCTCCTCAAGGAGCACATACAGAGAGTGCACATCACCTCCTCCTCTGCAGCAGCAGCGGCGGCAAGTGACAACCACGATTCCAAAAAGCGCCACCAGGAGGACGCCGAGATGCAGCACCAGCACCAGCAGCAGCAGCAGTTTCCCACCAAATACCACCAGCTGGGGAATGAGCTCCTCCAGGTTTCGGGCTACGACCAGCTCATAAAACATGAACAAGCTGAGGATTACCGCAAATACGAAAACGATTGCACTGCAGACTCCAGCGGTGACATGAAAGACAATGGTTCCGATTCCGGATCCAAAAGTGACCGCATCTTTCACCAGGATGCCTACTGTGAGCTTTGTGACAGAGAATTCTGTAATAAGTACTTTCTGAAAACCCACAAGGCCAACAAGCATGGTATTTATGATAGTTCTATAGCGCCGCCTCCACCCTACAATGACAGTATGCCATACCAAAGTTTCGCTGGTCCACCAAGCATGGTCCCCCAGCAAGAGCCTCTGAGTCTAGTTCCTCAGCAACAGCAGCCTCAGCATCAGCAGCTGCTGCAGCAGGAAGCCTCCTCCTCCGCCACGGGCTCACCTATCGTCACGCCCCCAGCGGAGATAAAACACATACCAACGCCAACTCCTAACCAACCTACTTACGACGAAGGAACCAACTCAAACATCAATACCAAAAACCCTACTACGCCCAACACCCTGTCAACCACAACAACCACACCCACTGAAACCAAAAAATCTGTCGCCAAGCCCGGGGAACGGGTGTCTCCCGACATGGAAGACTATTGTGAACATTGTCAAAAGCATTTCTGCAACAAATACTACCTCAAAAAACACAAGCAAGATGTGCACGGCATCATCCCTGATCAGCCGGCACAGAAGCGCAGCCGTAACAATGCACCGCTAGATTACCCCAAAGTCAGCACGCCATCGTCGTCGCCTATGCTCATGCCGCCCTCCATGCCGCCAGTGACCTCCATGGGGAACGTCATGTTGATCAACCCGTTCCTCTCCCACATGGCGCTCCTTCCCCCGGGAATGTTCGGTGCCCAGCCCCATCCTGGTCACCTCCCGCCGCAGCTGGCGTCGCACATGAACTTCTCCCAGCCGCCGCCGCCACCACCGCCTCATCACATGACCCCGCCACCTCTGGTGGAGTCACCCGAGAAGGCGCCGACGCCCACACCATCGAACAGCACCCCTCAGAACATTCAGATACCAAATGACGCCCTTCGCAGTATCGGCGTGCTGAACGCGGATGCTTACTGTGAGATCTGCCGCAAGGAGTTCTGTAATAAGTACTTTCTGCGCATACACAAGGCCAACAAACATGGTATCTATACTGAAGACATGAACAAGAAATCTCCAGCGCCACTATTGGTTCCCTACATGCCAGCAAACACCGCTGACCCGGGCGCCATTATTCTGCCATCCAGCGGCTCTCAGGAGCTTGACCTGTCAATGCACAGGCGCAACCAGGAGAAAGATGACGCCGATGACAGGCCACCCTACGGCTACGACAGTGAGACCTTCTGTGAGCTGTGCAATCGTGAAATGCCTAATAAGTACAGCCTGCGCTTTCACAAGATCAACATCCACGGTGTCCTGCCTGAGTCGGAGCCGGGCGAGCTTCCTCGCAGCAACCTCAACCATGGCGCCGAGGATCTGGTGATGAAGCGCTCCATGCCCCCCCAGTCGGCTCCTCCCCCCATGCAGCAGTCACAGCAGCATCAGCAGCAGCAGCAGCAGCATCAGCAGCCGCCCCAGCACCATCAAGGTCCTCCTCCTCCTCCTCCGCATGAAGAACAACCTCCTCAGATTGAATCCAGGCTTCCGCCACATAAAGACAGCCACTTCGCGCGCATGGAAGAGCAGTTCAACCTCTCCCAGAATGAGGACCGCTACCGTTCACCTTCGAGCAAGGACAACGGCATCAAAAGCACCATGTTCGGCAATATGGTTGTGGCCAAATTAGCAGATCGCGTCATGTGCGATATCTGCAATAAGGAGGTCTGTAACAAGTACTTCCTTAAGACTCACAAACTCAAAGTGCACGGGGTTGACCCCAACCAAGACGCCAAAGACAAAGCAGACAAAGAGAAGAAGATGGAGAATGAAAGGATCAAAGCCAAACTTGCTGAGAACATATTGGAGAAGCGGCCTGATGATGCTGAATCTAATCTATCTGGTGTGTTCTCCCAGCATTCAGACCAGCTTCCTGAAAAACCCAACCACGAGGAGCTGGTCCGCCTGGGAATCGACCCTGAGGCCTACTGTGAAATCTGCAAGAAGGAGTTCTGCAGTAAATATTTCCTGCGCACACACAAGCAGAATATCCACGGTTTGAAGACACCCTTCACGCCTGTACCACCGATGAAGAAGACCCCACTGAGTGACTACAATGCGTCCATGAATAAAATCTACTCCTCAACTCTGGTGATCCCCACACCCCCTCCACCCAGCAAGATCAACCCGGGCGAGCAGCGCTCCTGGAAATGGAAGGAGCCCCTCAATCACACGCGTGTGGTCTGCGACATCTGCAACAAAGAGGTCTGTAACAAGTACTTCTTGCGCACCCATAAGATCAACAAGCACGGCATCTACATCGATGTCTCTCCACCCGGCTCGATCTCTGGTCAAATGATGTGCAGCAACTCCAACGGCAGCCTACCTGACTCCGACTGCAGCCAGAGCTCAGTGGTGCAGAACCTCTCCCTCAAGTTCAATGCCGAGAAGAAAGAGCACGATAACGGCAAGATCCACAGCGAAGGGGAACTGTCCACCGAAGGGGAAAAGGATATCAAGTTCAGCATGTTTGATGAGAACCAAATGATTAACAATCAGTATTACAACTCCTACTCTGAGGTTTGTCATTTGTGCGATCGCAGATTCAAGAGCTCCAAATGGCTAAAGGCGCATCTGTTAAACGACCATGGCGTCATTGATGATATTAGCATACGCAAAACTGCGAATGCTGTGAAGGTGGAAAATGAGCCAATCATCCAGAAGTGCGAGGTGTGCGGCATGCTCTTCGGCGACAAGATCACCCTTCAGCTGCACTTAATTCAGGATCACCAGGCCAAAATCATGCTTCAACCTTCGCCCGATTCCAGTCAGGATGCGCGGCTTCTTGCGGAGCCTCAGTCTGAGGTTCCCGGTCAGCAGGTTCAACCGTCATCCGCTGACACGCCAGCCTTGCCAAGCCTCCTCTCAAACATTGGACTCAGCTTGAAGCGCAAATACCGACAGAATGTTAAACATAAGCTTTACAGTTGCTCGCAATGTGATTACAAAACCCGCTGGTTGTCAAATATCTATTCCCACGAGCAGCGCAAACATAACAGTGCGAACGACGCAGCAGAAGTCGCCTGCAAAGAATGCTCTCGCACTTTCCGCTACCAGCATTCCTTGGCACGCCACATGGAAGAGGTTCACAACCAGAAGCCGCCAACGGAGAGCAACGAAGATGAATCTCTTGCCAATCATTCTGCCGCCAAACGCAAGAAGTTTTGCTGTGCACAGTGCGGCGTGGGCTTCTCCTCGCGCACCCTCTGCCAAGCGCACATCCAGGTGATGCATCCAAAGAGCGTAGATCAGTCCGGCATCAAAGTGCGCGGCGGGGGCGGTGGGCAGGGCCTCGCTGGCAAGCGCTTCATTTGCAGTAAATGCCCGTTCATCACCCGCTTTCCCAAGAATCTCAGAAACCACATGATCCTGAAGCACAAGGCCAAAGATACCACTAGCTGTGGGCTCAACAATGGGGACGACCGCCAGGCGATGGAGGAGAACGGGAACAACAATGCTCCCGTCGGCTACGCCACACCCTACGACCTGACCAACCAGTCCTCCTTCATAATGCAGCCCTTCACGGTCAAGGAAGAAGAGGCGTCGGGTACAGGTAACTTTGTGACATCCGTAGTCTACTTCCCAGTCCGCAAGAAGGTCACAGAGTCTGTTGCGGTCAGCTTTACTCTCAACCCAACTGAGTAGTTGTATGTTCTGGGTAGGATGATTCCATTTGATACGTTAATTGTTAGGTGAATTGTGCAATGAAAATGGCTGCGTAAGGGGTTGAGGGGTAGAAGGCAGATGCAGTGATGAGGCTGTGACATATATGTGGCTGCTTAATAAGGGAGATAAGGCTGCTGAAGCCTGCAGACTGCGGCTGCCAGAGAAAATGCTCCATAATTGCTTCCTTTGCCTTTGAATAGATTAGCGCAGATAAATTTAAATCTGCCTAGTTGAACTTGCTGTGTCTCGTTGGCCAGATCAGCAATGCAAATTCCAGCTCATATTCTGTGCCCGCCTCACCTTGAACCGCCTAGGCAGCCATTTAATAATGGCTGTAGTTCCTCTGCTGAAAATTGAATCCTCAATTGAATATGACATTTTAGTAATGATTTAGGCGGCATGTACAGTTTTGCAGTGAGTAATTGTCACCGAAGATGCTGCTGCGGCGGCCTGCTTTGAAGAGCTGGCTGTGGTCTAGCTTGTTACAAACAATACAAGGACAATCAGGCACATTAGGTGGCGAGGCATTCTGTAAAATTGCATAACTTTGCCTAATAGTGGCAGCTTAGGGCTACCCCCCACACACACTCACACACACACACACAAACCAAGATACACATGTGGAATATATACTGAAAACTGAGGCTATCTAATTAGTCTAATTTGCATGGCCAGCCTGCTCACCCTGCTGTTGGCGTGTTTTTAATGTTGGGGTGTTTTTAACTGTCAGGCCTTGGAGTGATATGATGGACTACTGTATGCAAGCAGTGGTCAGTTTATAGCTTTAAACCTGCACCAGGTTCCTGCCAGTCCACTGGCCACTCGGCACTTGACCACACACACCACGCACACACTCACACACATAAGCCATCACATATATTTAGCCCAGTAATTCATTTTGAATTGATGGAATTCTTGCATCCTGATTGCATCATTCCTTCTCATTATAAATTCAATTTTCAGCAGGGGATATTTATAGAATGTCTGCTTGCCGCAGTACAAAGAGAAATGCCTCTCTTCAAGGCTTCATCCCTACTCTGCTATCATCATAACCACAATGAGTCCACAGCCATGACTACTGACTAGAGCTTTAAATCATTCATCGTCAACAACTACAAATATTGCCTCTCAACATTTTTTATTGCAATTAGACAGGTAGTCTTTTCAACGTAGTACGGAAGAGATATACATACATATTTATGGTAATGTGGAGACATATATGCCAAGCCCATTGATTTTTCTCGTTGAATGACACAGCGTCGGATACGTTGATGGGCTGATAACTAGCTTTTTTTTCTATTTTTCAAAAAAATATCTAGTAGCAGCTGTGTGAACTGCACAGATGTTCGCCAGCTAATTCACTTCAATGTTACAATTCAAAATTGCACACATGTCAAAATTGGTAATTTACTACTTTAATGTTGTAAATGTGGTTGATTGTATATATGTGGTCTATGTAGTCATATTGTGATGAATTGATCCAAAGCCCCATCTTACACAGACACACCATGTTGATAGGATTAAATGTATATGTGAGTGCACCTTTGAAGTTCTCCATTTTGAAACATGCGTGCCTGGCCATAGATTTGAGTGAATCACTTGAAATATTGACGTTCTCAGTATCCGCTTTTACCACGGTTGGGTCAATATACACTATTGTAATTTCATTGTTTGTTTTTCATTAGTTCAAATACCAAGCAGCAAAGACAATAGTGATGCCATGGCAATAACAAACCTGCTGAGAATACTCTTTGTAATGCTGCAAACAGGTTTTTTTTCTTTTCCTATTTATTTCCTCTCTTTTCACTGATCAATGAATGTGCTTTGTATCTACACTATGAATTCATATGAATCTTTTATTTATACATGAAAATGTAGTGAAATTTTATCCATAAGTTAATATATTCTATATATTTTGTTGTATGCTAAGGCTTGGGAGATGAGAGAAGGGGTTGGCATAGTGACGCTGTTATCTAGACGTGTAGTGGTCTTGCTTTCATTGTACTTACACAAGTGTGAACAGTTTTGCCAGCCGCCACTAGAGGGAGTATGTGACAGAGCAGCTTAGCTTGGTGTGTGTGTGAATGTGCCCTTCACTACAAAGGAAATGCGCAATATCCACCGAGGTCAATAAATGCTGCTCTGTGTAGCTGGTGATTAGCCGTTAACTATTTGATGTCTGTATATTACAAATGCATTATTTGAGTGAGTTTCTCTGCTCCTGATTATGATTATAGAACGTCTAGTGGAAGTGACTGTCATGCACTGTCTGCATGGCCTATGCCAGCCCCTCTATTATTATAGTAGCAGTAGTAGTAGTAGTAGTAGTAGTCCTTCTGGACCACTGTGGAGCCTAGAGATGCATCTAGCTGCTGCAGCAGTTGCCGCGACAGCTAATAGTGCCATGACAACTTTTAAGAATCTCGCTTTAACCAAAGAAAAAAGATGATAGATTCATACCATGTATGTTTCTTAATATATACTTTTACTTTCTCTGATCATTCCTCCAAAGGTGTGTGTTATATGTAAATGGAGGAAATGCTTTTAATACTGGACCTAACCTGAACCAGGTGAGAAAGTTGCCATAAGTTAGTGTATAGAGACTTCATAGTAGTTAGAAGAAAACTTATCCATGTCAAATGTGAATGCCTGCAACTTAACTCTATCCACTGACCTTGACCCTGACTGACCTTTAGCCAGTTTGACCCCTTCCCAAGGGGTCCCTTTTCCTGATTCATGCCCGACTGCTGTAAGATAGTTAAGTGCAATATATAAATATATATATAAAACTATTTAAATGAAGATAAATGTATATGTAAGGATTTCAGATTTACCTGTTGAGAAGTATTATTAACAGCTTTCAACATCCGCATTGAGATGATGTGCAGTTTGGATGGCGTCAGTGCTCAGTGTTAGGTCAGTGTTTATGGTGTGACTGTGAGTGAGCGCCCCCTGGAGGTGAGAAGTTAACCCTTATGCTGCTGCTGGCTAATTTGGCCAATACAAAATGATGCAAAAAAACTGAAAAAATAACTGAAACCCTGGCAAATGGGTACTCATCTGAGAGTACTCAGCGAGAACTATCCAATGAATACCAACATGACAGGGTTTAGATGGTTTTCAAAAATCTTTGCATTCTTGTGCTTTGGATGAAATAGCCTCAGCATTGTAAGGGTTAACAGTGGAACTCGACTCTGCTTCGTCGTGTGAACAGGTGTCGGTGTTCAAGGGGCCTACTTCACAGTCCTTTGTTTTTAGAAGTGTGATGAGCTTTATATCTGCGCTACAGTCAGGAGACGTGTCGGGGTGAGTCCTAACATGTGACAGGGAGCAACCAAGCCTCTAACCAAAAAGAAAGGGAAAAAGGTGCTTTGATGAGTTTGATGAGAGACACAAACGTGATCCTAGTAGTCGTGTCTTTCTGTGTGTGTGCCGGTGCGGACAAGTGACTTTTAAATAACCTGCTACCTCTAAGCTTAACCCATTGGCTTTTGCAGTGCACGCATGCTCTGACTCAAATGGAAATATCTTGACTACAAAGCAATACTTTGAGTAATATTTGATGGAAAGTTGTTGCTCCTTTTGGATCAGACAATCCCTATTCAAGAATTGTTCAAATAGTACTAAATTTATTAAGTTATGTTCAAAGGTGTCAGACCAAGTGTACTGCAGATGCAAATGAGTGATTGTATCTGTATCATATTTGACTCGGGGTGTGAAGTGAATGTTTGAAACAGCATACTATGTAGAGTTCCAATTATGCATGTTTACTGACAAATTATTACAATATGTCAGCTACCAAGGAAGTTATTAATGATAAATGAGTCATACGAGGTATTTCTATATTACCATTGTCGGTTTTCTCAATAATAATCATATTTCATGATGTAGACATTAATGCAATATCTTTTGTTTGTATTATGAGATAGTATGGATGTATTATTTGTACAATTTTGGAAGCTATTACAGGAAATGTATCCTTTCTACCAAATTATAACCTATTCATCAATACACAACCAGAGTCTAAGAAAACCTCAAGCCTAATAAGCATTCAATATGTTACCACTGTATTCTTGATGTTTTAAACACTGAATTTTACCAGTTTTCCACGGTGGTTCTTGCCAAAATTTCTGTTCATTTGTACCAATGATCTTATGTATGCCAGTCAAGAGGTTAACCTTTTCATGCCTGTTGCAAACAAAAATGTTTGACTAGTTTGGTAAAATCTTTCTTTTAAGAGCATATTATTGAAATTTTTAAAGGAAACGTTTATTATACATAACAAGTAACAACCCTCCTTGAATTATTTTTGAAATTGTCCTAGCACCCGACAACATCTGTCAAGAACTGAAGGCATGAACGGGTTAAGAAGAGGAGCATGGTTGTCCCTGTTGCATGTTTTGTGTCATTCTGTAGATGTCCTGCTCTGATTCGGGCAATATAGCCGGTGGCCAGTGAGGAGGCCACATGCCGGACGAACAGACAGACATACGAGAGGAGGAGGAGGAGGAGAACCTAAGTGTATTGTTCAGGGAATTTGCAAATTTGTTGCACTTGAATTGTTACCTCACACAATTTTTGATGTTTTCAAAGTGCTGGCCATTTTCTTATAAACCTTACTATTGACAAACCAAGTTTCTGGTGTAGTATATATACATGCAAATGCCCAGAAGCTTGCGTTGTGCTTTTCCACAAAGGAGATCATGAAAACGATGCCAGCTACGAATGGTAAAAATTGTCAGTGTGTGAAGATGATTAAGGTGTATCATGTTTAACTTATATATGGCAAAAGGATTTCGCATCATCAGTTTTATGAGATTTCACCACTCCCTTTCCTGATACAGCTTTTCATACCAACCAACCACCCCCCCCCCCCCCCCCTTCCATTCATGCCATTGGCAGTCTGCTCTATGTCTATGGTTATGCAAGCTGTAGTGGTGCAATGCAGACGGAAAGTCCACTACCAGTTGGATTATGGAGTTAATTCGATGAGGGATTTTACTTGATGGTTTTGGCCTTTGCATAAGAGGTATTAGGAGTATAGAACAATAGCAATAATGCCTTTGATGACTCCTGAGCAAGAGCTCCAACCATTGTGTTTGGTTTTGCTGGCAGTAGCAGCAGCAGCATCATCGCTGGTTTCATTTATTTGATTGGCTCAGCGTGACTGCTACCTCTACCACCAGGTAGAGCTTGCCTTGCTACATGTGGTATCATCCTGTGCGAGCCAAATAAAATCCAGGGCACCTGTTTTGTCTGTTGTCATAAAGCAGAAGAGGTGTGGACACAGTGAGGATTCCAGGATTCCACTAACCCCACCCCTTGTACCAACACAACTTAACATTATTAAAATTCTGAATACTTTTGGCTGAAAATTAACTACTGGCATTATTACAACCCTATCTTTGAAATTATATACTACTCACTACAATACCTCCATGTTGGACAAAATAAGCTTTTTGGTTTGATGTGTTTTCTGAAGCAAGTGGTTCCTGACCAAATAGAGTGGTAGATCTACATTGTTGCCACAACAGATTCTCCACCGCCCAATGCTGTGGCCACCTGTCACTGGCCTGGGCGCATGAACTGTGAGTGCCCTAGCCTCATGCTATCAGCAGCAGCAAAAACTTCTAAGATCTCCCTGCAGCAGCAGCAGAAGCATGAATGAGCCGTGGCATATGATGCTTGTGCTATATGAATGGCCGGCCTAGTTGAGCGGTGCCACTGTGGATTAGGGCCCTGCGACCACAAAGCCAGTGAGGGATTCTCCACCACCACATTGTGACCACAGTCCTCCCCAGCCCCACCACAGCAGGCAGGAAAGTAGCAGAGCACCCATACCCATACACAGCGCACTAGCATCAAGCACTGCCAATTACAGCAATCAGCCTGAAAAATAAGCTCATAAATTACAATTTGTGTGTGCACTAAACTCTCCCTCACCCCCCCCCCCCCCCCCCCTCCCATTTCCGCAGGGTTGAGGTAGCCATGCACTGTTTGATAGAGACTTGGTATAGCCTCACTAACCACAACAGATCCTGCCTTCTCTCAATAAGTCTGCTCTTGTGAATTAAAAGTGTCGGTTTGCTGATTATGGAGCAAAATGTCACGCCTTGGCCTACTGTCATCATCGGCAGACTTCTGATAATCCTCCCTGACATCTAGTGGTGAAATCATGAACTAAGTGTGAAGAGAACTGGTGATGCGAATGACTTTGCTGCCTCGGAGGAGGTGATACTGACATTGCAACAGTTAGGTGTATTTTACATAGATGAGGGTCTTTCTACATAATACTGGGGAACCTATTGGTTTTAATGAGTGATATATGCAAAGGTTGATTGAGTGTCTAGCTGGCATTGTGTTGGTTTTGCCATCTATTTTATTACAATGTTTTGAAGACTTACATTAATTTATTTCTTCCCTGTTGACTTTTCCATATATACTGTATTTATAATCAGCAGGGTTGAGTAGATGCGATGACGTTGCAGATTACTTAGATATAGTTCCTTTCTAATGAAATTGACTGATTATAGTTGTAGACCAATCAACTTATCTGAAGATGATGACATCATAGGCAACCAACCAACATGGTCCACCTAAATACTCCAACTGTGCCTTTTTGGTTTCCCAGAGTTTTGCAGGAAGGAGAGCTGTTTGATTGTCCATAAACTGCCCCAAAAATAGCCATATTTGGCCAGTGCTAGATCTGTGATGTATTCTGATACCAAAGCGAAAAAAATGATGCTTTAATTTCTATTATTTAAGATATCATGTTTTGCAGTTGTAGAGAAAATAAAAAGTGTGAATGTTGTATGAGGGATCAGTTACCATAGCAATGGAAGAGGATTAAGTGTGGACAGAATACTTACATAAAGCCAGACTGACTGATGGAGTTAGAGAGGGAATATGTGAATAGATTATGAAAATAGATATGAAAATGTGCACTTGCACATATACAGTGAACGGCTGAGTAAGAGAAAGAGAGAGAGAGGGAGAGACCAACAATTTTTGCAATGGACGTGATAATAATAATTGTCAATTTCAGCTGACACTTGAGAAGGAAGTTCTGATAGTGTGTAGAATTTCCTCTGATCAGTGAAAACAATTCCATCCACAGGCAGAGGAAATCAAGAAAATGCTGCCTTATTTGCAACGGCATATTTGTGATATGCCGAAATTCAGCATTGAAATTGACTCATAAATACACCAGACCTAATAAGCAGTGGGTCTGATGGTGTGGACCACAGCGAGAGGCTGCAGCCATGGAAACTGTAGCCACGGAGAGGGGAAGAGCGCTTACTGCCCAGTTTAGCTATGAATTGGCAATATTGCTCCTGTTTAACTGTTAGGAAAAGAGTAGTTATGGTTAGATTAGCATAGAGAACTTAGAGAATGTGATAAGAAGGATTCAGATTATAAGTGCCATTTATGTTGCCTCAGCAGCTAGTTATTCTGCGGGCAGAAATAGCCATATCCATGGAAAGGCTTGTTGTTATGGCGATCTTCTTTCCGAAGGTCGTTCATCTCTCAACGATGCCCAAATATGGACAAGAAACAAACCAAAGGTGAATTTTTAAATTGTCTGTGCTTGAAATGTATGCCGCACTCTTGATGTATAGAAATGTTCACTAGACTGAAATTTAATTAGGATGAGGAATTTCTCTTTGTTACGAGATTTTATTGTAGATGGTTGGCATGGAAACTCATTGCTATGGTAACTGACCCGCACAACAGAGTAGAAAATAAACCTATTGCATGGAGTTATTTAGTGTTTGGCAAATTAGTTATACATTTAATTTATTGCTATGATTATAATAGTGGACCCAGTTCTCCAAGAGGCTAGGCCGGTTCACTCGAGGCAGATATTTTAACTGACTTCCACAGTCAGAATTGGGCAAGGCCCAGCCTTCTTGGAGACTGGTTTAAGTCTAAATTATTGTTCAGTGTATTCGTATCTTGCAATGTACAATCAGTATGTGAAATATGTAGTCAATGGTTTTTATAATGTGAACAAAGATAAAGTAAAATGTACCTCAAGCTTTTGTTATTCATCTCACGATTGTTTCTTGTTTGATTAGCATCCTCTAGGCCCATCATAGATAAACGGTATGTGCACCTTAAAATTCCTATGAGAAATCTGCATCTATCACATAACTCTCACTCAACATACTTAAAGGAAAACGCTGTGTATAATCTAAAACCATATATTTATAAAAGGATTCATAGCCAAGTGTAATTTGATTAAAGAAAGAATTCAATTAATTCAACATCATAGTATATCACACATTTTTAAAAGGAGCTATATGCAGAATGTTAGTATAAGAAACGCTCTATATACCCGGTACTTCAATTATATACAGAGTGCTATACACGAGTTGTCCTAAGGTTAAAAAGCTTATTATATATTAAGGCTCTTAAAAGACTTTACTCCTCTATTCCTTGCAGATTGTTAGGAATATTTCTGTCTGCTTATATGAATAAATGGAAAATATCCATGAAGTAATTTCACATTACTTCAGTATTAAAAAAATACTTTTATCGGTAAAGAATTCCGAAAATGAATGGGCGAAACCTGATACCGCCAAGTATTATCTTAAAATGCCTATTACTTAATCTACCAAAAACTAAGAATTGTGCGGCTCCCTGTTAACCACTAAATGTCTCCAATTGAGACTTCGGAAGTATGGTTTACCCTCACTACTTCAGTGATGTTTCTAAAAGGCGTCTTAAAAACACCCTAAATGATAAATTGTTATATCAAACGCAACTGACAACCCCTCCTCAAATGTTATTCAAAAATTGTGCATTGTTCTTTTTTTTAATGTACTTACTCCTAACACTTGTCGAGAAGAACCATAAGCATGGACGGGGGTATAAAAACGATGACATTTCAATGTAAATATCATGTGTAGTCGGAACAAGTACACGTCCAATAATTATGTTAAACCATTGTCCACACCTCGGTGTGTTGGGAAGAGGACACAAAACAGTTATCAGAGACGCTTTAAGGTGATGGGTACCATTGCAAGCCAGTTAAAAGCCCCATCCCAAAACACACCTCAAAGCAGCATAATCCTATAACTAGGTGTATCTCCAGGTTCCTGAGTGTAATCAGGTAGAGAATATCATCGCCACCTGTCATTATTCAATCCATATTCTGTTTTATTTCAAAATTTACAACTTTTCTTTCAAATGACATATTCTCATTAATTACGCAGGTGATGGTTACTGTAGGTTCACAGATACCTTAACCACTATGAAATTTATCAAAAGAAAAAACTGCTGACGATAGTTCCTAACATAACCATAGTGCTTAGGTACTCTCGGACTCAGGATTCCTGATATGATCGAGCACCGAGTGGTCAATGCGGCCACAGTGGCCAAATTAGTTCACATCTCTCTCACCAGGTGAGTAGAGACTCAGTGTCAGTTAGTCCAATGAATTAGACCTCGGTTACGCTGGTCGTTTTTATAACTGATGTTCCTATTCCAGCGACAAATCACATCTGGACAAATCTCGAGCTGCCTTTATGTTTATTGTAAATGAACTAAGTTTCAGTATGTCTCTAGAGATAGGAGGACCAGGACTGGGAACCTAGTCTAATTTCAACCCACTCACATAAGATAAACTGTGTTATCTTCTCCTGCACACTTACCTCGTCCAACGCGGCGGCTCGGGACAAAGTAATAAACTCAAAATTCCTGTGTCGGCAAAAACCACCATACGAGCTATTTCAATAATTTCGATTATGAGCCTAAATACTAGGCTCTCCGAGTCTAGTTTCGTTAAAGGCTTTCAAAACTGTCGCGGCCACAATCGATTTCTCTGGTCTAATCTTTCTGATGAAAACCTCTGCAAAGTGAAATGTTAACCCTGACCCCCGAACAACTCGCCTTCAAATTTCTTGAAAAAATATTTTTATGACCAAATTATGATTAGCAAAGCATAGATTACCATATACATGAAGACATCCCTATTCCTGCTTGTAGTAATACATACCGAAGAAGATTAATCATACTGCACTAGGAGTATACTTATACCTAGTTTGTTTCATAAAACTTGAAATTCAAAATTGCATTGATCCATTCAATGAACGGTACTCATGGTCTCCCAGGTATGCTAATATCTTGATAACAGTGCAATATTAGAATTAACTTGGCCGAAATTTATTTTTTTAGTTTGATTTTACAATTTCTCTTGTAATACTTTTTTGAATATAAATTTATTTGAAGATTTATGAGCATTAATGTCAGACCGTGAGCACAATCCAGGTATGAATGAGTTAAAGAGTTTTATGTATCTCCTTAGACCAGTTGAATCTTGTGAAACGAAATGATATTATGTTACACGCAGGCCAGACAGGGGACTAGGGCAGCTCATACCGTAAACCAATTACAACATCAAAGCCATGATCCGCTTCTCTACCTGCACACGATGCGGTCTCATCTCAGGATTGAACGTTTTTAAGCAATATCAATTTTCCAGCAATTGGTAAATTCAATTGAATATGAAAACCTGGTTCTAAGCAGGCTTCAGACGCATTCTTGTTTCAGCAGAAGATGAAATAGGACCTGCACTAATGTGCAGGCCAGACAATTAGGATGCCTGGGAGAGCGCCTATGACACATCACCCCCCAGTCTCTTGAGATTGCTAAAACCTCTGTGGAACTGCGCCCACAAAGGATACTAGATTTCAAAGAATCAGTTTAATCTTTAGAAGGGGTTCGTCTTCCAGAAAAAATTGCAGACATGCTACGTTCCAATTGAAACGTTGAGATTAAAAAGTGAACCTTGCCACCATTTCAAACCTGTAATTTGAGTTACTCAGACATACCTCTTGTCGTTTTTGTATCAACTTTCCTGGAATCACTGAACGGACTTGCGTTACCTATACCCATATTGTCAAAGCACATTACCCATATTGCCAACAGCAGTCCATACATACTTTAGTACGTGTACATACCTACATGCATCTAGAAATATCAGAAAATTAGAATATATATCTTTCAATCGAAGCTTGTAGATAGCCTTGTTGGAAATCATATATATACACACACACACACATATATATATATATATATATATATATATATATAATATATATATATATATATATATATATATATATATATATATATATATATATATATATATATATTTATATATATATATATATATATATATATATATATATATATATATATATATATATATATATATATATATATATATATATACATATATATATATACATATATATATATATACATATATATATATATATATATATATATATATATATATATATATATATATATATATATGTATATATATATATATATGTATATATATATATATTATATATGTATATATATATATATATATATATATATATATTATATATATATATATATATATATATATATATATATATATATATATATATATATATATATATATATATATATATATATATATATATATATATATATATATATATATATATTACTTTCACCGAATAAGTCGATCTCTTTGGGATAGCAAACTGAAGGGCTCGTTACAAGAATCCTCAAACAAAAAACGACTGCAACCTGAACATGATGATCACGACGTCTCAGGCCACCTGGCGAGAATCAAGTGAACGAATCTCACTCATCTGCGTGGCGGAAGGAAGATTAGGCTCCTAGCCTCTGAAAAGTTATCATGTTATCATCTTACTGGTCTCAGATGTCATACTCAAACCACGATGTCGATGTGTCTATTCACCTATTAAAGTTCAAAACTGAGTCCCCTGTTCACCTGGTGAGATAAATCTTAATTACTTTGGCCAATCAGGCCACCATGACTACAAGTTTGGTGTCTGTCTGGTTACAGGACATATGAAGTCAGAAAATGCAGAAGGCAGCCTATAAATCTAGGCTGGGCGGATGGCTAAAGGTAAGGATATACACGAGAGCAAGACACATATGAAATGTGTTTAAAGTACACGGTGTGGTGAAATACGAGATCTATTAAAAACAAACACAACTTGAAGCTCTCAGTCACTTATATCCTGATGGAATGAGATGAACATTTTATTGTTGTGCTTTAGTGCAAATTCTCTGATAAGATGTAAAAGAAATACTACCTCGTAAAAAGAGACCACCTGTCTAGACAGACCATATACCAATATATTCCTAGTTAAAGTACATTGTGTTCAACTGTTTGTAAAGGCCACCTGTCTTCAACAATCACTTTGAACTCTCACCGAAGGCGGTCTTTCTTTGCAGGTGGTTTGACAATGTATAAGATGACAATTGATGCTCCGTGATGATTGCAAAATTAGATGATTCTGAATATAATAAAATGATAAGTAAAGTATTGTAAACAGTTAATCAAATAAGTGCCTTTGAAAAGGATGAAAAAATTTCCGTACAAAATGTTAACAAAAATGAAGGTATGTGGTCACAAATACAATAATATGAATGAACAAATGGAATTAAAGCATGTTTAAGTAATGGTGGATGTAAAACTGCTACGAAACATATTAGGGGATATATATTGAACATTATTGAAAGAAATATCCATTTGGCAGTTTACCTTGGCGTTTTAGTTAACATAGTTAACATCACAATCGATAGGTGGCAGCACCATCTAGTATAAAACGACGATGGGATAGCGTGGCTCACTGCTAAACACTAAGCCGCGCATTAAGATCGTGCGACAAGATAAGGTTTACTCACCGGAACGGACCGGAGATAGGATAAGGTGCCCGAAGAATACTTGCAGTATTTAACTCATAAAGCACAAGTATCGATGGCTGATGCAAGGCATCATGGGTTTCCAGCTGGGTCGTTCATCATTTATTATATGAGGGGCCAACATTAGTGTTCATGACGACAAGATGATTAAATTTGGTATAGATTAAGTTCAATTTCTTGTCCGGAAAATTACAAAGTGATATGAATAATATAGTATAGTGTGCTCTATGACAACTGAATGAAATGCCTTGTCCCTTTTTTGCCATACCCACTGAAAGCATCAATGATGCAAAGATTATAGCTGACCAGCCATTGCTATTGCTTGCAAAACACAGCCTAAGCCCGTGCAGGTGGCACCTGTCTCAAATGCCCCGGCCCCTGAAGCATATGGCACACCGAGGTTTTTCTTTATTTTAGAATGCTGAAAATTTGTGTAAACTGCTGGTTAAGTAAGCGATGCGATAATGAATCTTGTAAACTACAGGTGAAGTTTTGTTGTGACTTTAGATTAATAACAGCAAGGTATATCAGCTAATGTTAAATCTGGGATCTGATATATATGTAAACACATAAACTGGATTACATTTGATTCGGTGTGATGGTAATATCTAATATTTCATTGATATAACCAGAGAAATAATACTTGCCCATAATAACAAAGTATTCTCTCTCTCTCTCTCTCTCTCCCTCCCTCCCTCTCTCTCTCTCTCTCTCTCTCTCTCTCTCTCTCTCTCTCTCTCTCTCTCTCTCTCTCTCTCTCTCTCTCTCTCTCTCTCTCTCTCTCTTCCACTCTTTACATTGTAATCTGCTCAATTACATTTCAATGCTATTTCTCTTACTCCTGCGACATCTACTAGTGCAAAACTTCGTAGTTCGTCCTGTTACTTTCTAACACAGCTCATATTCCCTGCTCCCTTCCACAGGAAGCGTCATGTCTGTGTCCGACTATACCAAACGATGCAGGATGAGTTCTGGAAGGGATTAGCGAGTGTGAGCAACAAGACTGTCTTGTTTTTGCTCTCTGGCGACGCAGGCATGACGTCGGCCAAGTCACATGATGGCTATCTATAGGTCTTACTCACTGTCATTTTCGTTTTTGCGAAAAAGCCAGAGAAAAGCCTAATATAAGCAATTAGGGCAGATATACTTTGCTAATGCAGCTTTGAGAATACTGGCAATAAATGTGTGCTTACAAAATCATCAGAGCTTTCTATTTAACGTTTATTATTATCATCCTAAACATTGACAAACATTTCATCACCCCTCCTTTCCCAAAGCATCTCATTGATGTGCATACATGGTATAAAGGGGGTCCAATTAATATTAGCCGCGGGCCTTTTTTCCCACACGTGAGGGTTCCACGCGTTTTAGATTACGCAGCACTTAGTGGTTCCATTGCACCACCTCATTGTGTGGTTTGAGAAGGGGCAAATCAATAGTAGCTCCTAAAGTATTTTTTTCACAAAGGCCCATTTTCATTATACCTTTACCCTTACCCCCACCTCCTCCTCCTCCATACCAACTTTCTTTTTCTTCCTCTTCTTTCCTCCCTCCTATACCTGCTTGCATCACTGTCCTTCTCCTTCCACCTTCTCCCACCACTCCATACATCTTTTCCTCCCTCTGCTTTCACCTCTCCATCCAACTGCTACCCCTCTCCTTCCGCCTCCCCATCCCACTACTTCACCTCTCCTTCCACCACCCATCCCACTGCTACCTCCTCCTTCCACCTCCACCCCCCCCCCCCCCCAACGCTACACCTCTCCGTCCCACTGCTACCCATCTCCTACCACCTCCCCGTCCCACCTCGTCCCACCGTTACACCTGTCCCTACACCTCCCCGTCCCATCGTTACCCCCTCTTTCCACCTCCCCGTCCCACTGCTACCCCTCTTCTTCCACCTCCCCATCCCAATGCTACCCTACTCCTTCAACATCCTCATTCCACCTGTCCTTCCACCTCCCTGTCCCACCGCTAACCCTCTCCTTCCACCTCCATCTCCCAACGCAACACCTCCCCGTCCCACTGCTACCCCTCTCCTTCCACCTCCCCGTCCCACCGCTACCCCTCTCCTTCCACCTCCACCTCCCAACGCAACACCTCCCCGTCCCACTGCTACCCCTCTCCTTCCACCTCCTTATCCCACCGCTACACCTCTCCTTCCACCTCCCCGTCCACTGCTACCCCTCTCCTTTCACCTCCCCGTCTTACCTCGTCCCACCGATACACCTGTCCATCCACCTCCACGTCCCACCGTTACCCCCTCTTTCCACCTCCCCATCCCACTGCTACCCCTCTTCTTCCACCTCCCTCTCCTTCCACCTCCCCGTCCCACTCCTACCCCTCTTCTTCCACCTCCCTGTCCCAATGCTACCCCTCTTTTTCCACCTCCCCATCCCAATGCTACCCCTTTCCTTCCACCTCCTCGTCCCACCTCGTTACACCTGTCCTTTCACCTCCCCGTCCCACCGTTACCCCTCTTCTTCCACCTCCCTGTCCCAATGCTACCCCTCTCCTTCCACCTCCCCGTCCCACCGCAACACCTGTCCTTCCACACCTACACCTTCTTCCACCTCCCCGTCCCACTGCTACCCCTCTTCTTCCACCTCCCTGTCCCAATGCTACCCCTCTCCTTCCACCTCCCCGTCCTACTCTTACCCCTCTCCTTCCACCTCCCCGTCCCAATGCTACCCCTCTCCTTCCACCTCCTCGTCCCACCTCGTTACACCTGTCCTTTCACCTCCCCGTCCCACCGCTACCCCTCTCCTTCCACCTCCCCGTCCCACTGTTACCCCTCTCCTTCCACCTCCGCGGCCCATCGCTACACCTCTCCTTCCATCTCCCCGTCTCACTGCTACCCCTCCCCGTCCCACCGCTACACATGAGTCTCTCGAAACTAATCCATTTCTAGCACTTTCATGTTAGATTATCAACTTAGATTTAATGATACATGTATATAGATCATAAATTGTTGCAAGACCATAATTCTTCATTCAAGATGGCTACTTAATTCCGCTGTCTCCATTGAGATTCCGGTTATAAACCAAAGATATACTGGGTCGTGAGCGACCCAGCAAAAAGTCTTTTTATTTCGGACATCATGAATCATTACAAAACCGAATTAAAACACCTGTGGATGGCTGACACCCTGTGCAGTTCCTGCAGTTGACGATCCTCTCGAATAAATCTTAAATTTCACTCCCGAAACTACTAGACCTTCTTCATCTAGACTAGACTTATCTTGTTACGGGCAAGTTATGCTTCTACCAAGTTAACTTATATAAATGGTTTTCGGATTGGACACTTTTTATCATTCATTTTGCCTTTCCTAAGGATTGTTTTCTTTGGTAGTGTTCAAACATAAGAACCGTTGCACTATGCTGAGTTTTAAATCGCTTTTCAAACGATATACCGATAATTGTGAAACTACTAATAAGTAGCAATAACTTAATTTGACAGAGAGAAGAATGAAATTCATTTTTACTGCTTTCCTGCATTTTGAGCTTACGCCTTTCATCTTTTGAAATGAAATGATTGACGTATGTGGTAAAGCGATCGGTACATATTGTTGTATACATAAACTGTTTACTTACTTATTCCAGAGAGCTCCGGATATCGGTCTGAGCATATTTTCATCTTTTTGCTTTGATGATGGGAGGAAGAGCATGGAAAACTGATTGGCTTTGAAAGCTTATTGTGGCTGTATCAATGTCCCCGATGGAATTATTTTAATTTTTTGCCAAATTCATTTGTTTGGTGTTTTAATTATATGCTATGCTGTAAATCTGGTAGGACAGAGTCTGCAACTTTAAAGCATATTGTCTGAGTCCGTTTCTTGGTGTTTTGTGTCAATGCTGAAACTTAATGTTTTCCTTTGACGCCAGAGGTCGCTAAAACCTTCGGACGGAAACCATGGTAACCATGATATTTCATTTAATGCCAAAGATGTCATTGCACAATTATGACAATATAGGTTGATAATAAGCAGTTTATGTAAGAAATGTGCAAAAATTGAAACTTTTAAGGTGCCGTTGATTTGGGTGGCCGGACAGGATACAACCTTAGATAAGCACCCACCCATACTTAATCCAAGATACAACCAAGCACAGAAACTTCAAACAGACACTATTTTATATGAGAGAGAAACATCAAATTAGTCAATGAACTTCTCACTTTTATTCCCTAACACATGGAAGTATACGTACAAAGCTTCTACCCTTGGAAATGTGACATACATGTGCCTCAAAAACCGAAAATGTTTAGGAGTCCTGGTTCGCATGATTTGTTCATCTGGGGGTGCTCAGCTGGGCCGGTTCAACAGAATCAGCTCACTCAGGGATGTCAGGTTATGGAAAACATCAACGCTTTTGCATTTTCCTACTATCAATGAGAGCATATTCGTGTTTTGTAGCAGGTATGGGTCAGCTTATGCAACTTCCTTCTCAATGAAAAGAATTCTGCCGTGCCTAGTGCTTACGACAATATGAAAGACCCCTTGGAATAAATATCGTGCAGAGAAGGGATTTTTCCCCTTTTCCGGGTTTCTATCTCGTCGCAAAAACCAATACCTTTTTTAATTTCGAGAACATTTTTTCCTGCTGAATTTGGCTGGATTTATTTTTAGTAAAGTAAGATAGTGGCGTGTATCATTCTGAAGGTAATTTTCTTCAAAATTGCAAATTCATGTGTTACTACTATTCGTGGGACCGATAACAACAAACAGCAAACGACGACTATTGGGATTACAGTGGGTTTAATAAGCGTCATTGAAGCATGAAGACTTTATCAAACCAGGGAGAATTTATTTATAAGTTTTAAAGTAGATATCTCAGAAAGCCTCCCACATAAGTGGCATTTTCTATATGTAGAGAGTATATAAATCCGATTTTCTCTCAAGCCAGTTTGTAAAGACCTTTGTAGTACGAGTTGCAAGATGGAAATTTCCACTTATACATTGATATATTGATATTAACCAAAGCACGTCGTATGTATATTTAACTCTACATATCTCCAAATGCATGACAGAACCGAAGGTGCACTTCCTTCAAATTCTTGACAAGGATAATATTATGTTCGGACCAGGAACTATATATTTGACGTAATTTTGTGTCTGGTTTGTAAAGTTGCATTCTGCAGCTTAAAAAATACCGAAATTTTGTACTATGGTCACGAAGTTATTCATTTCTGACAATACACATAATATTTAGCGCTGGAATCCTAATTTGAAAACTTCATCGACTTGGACCATGTATCTCTCAGAAAAACGTGACCATAGAACTGCTGACGTATACATTGTTATATCCTTTGTCAATAGGTGGCGTAAATGTATATGCTTCTATAGAGCGTTTCTCGTTATATTTGACAGATGGCAGAACACATCCTTTCACATCAGATGAACTCTCTTCAAGATAAATTTAAGTGAATCCACCCCACGAGATAAGCCGACAAATTGGATATTCATTGTCTTTCTCATTTTAAGAACGGCTACAACTCAGAATGCATCTTGGCTTGGTCCAATATAAAGGAGATTTTCAGAAATTAGAAAGGGAACCTTTTAGATGAGCTACTGAGCTATTTAACTAGTGGCAATGCCGAAGTGTGGCCATTCCGTTCAGTTTGACCAATCAACAAAGTCATATGCGATCTCATTTTAGGAATGCTACGAAAAGAACGCAAGATCGAATAATTCTTACTTACAAGAAACATGTGTACGACTAAAATGACAAAACGTCAGTTACATATAACATTAAAAAATAATGTTAATATCCGTATGATATTTTCTAAAGAAATAATTTTTCGTTTCGATATTGAGTCTTTGCATCCACGTGCTTCGGAGGCAGTGCAAGTTGACGACATTTAATATGACAAATAATAGTTGGAATTTTAGATACACCCTTGTCTTTTCAAATAGCGAACATGATATATGTATACGCAAACATGTACCAAAACAGAACTCAGCTGAATTCCCAGATGGCGTTCGCCAGGAGTGCCCAAGATGTCGCATCTTCCAAATACATTTTTTTTCTTTAACATTTTGGCTACTATCACCCCTAAATACGATGTGTGATGTAAAGTAAGTTTTGTAAATAGCACTGATAGGTCTCATGCATCTTGAGATAAGGAGTAATTAACTGCACATAACTCCTCAACATATATCGTTTGCTTTCAAATTTCGAATAAAATCACCACTTAATACATCCATTGCATTAGATCTATACTGATATAGAATATATTTGCGCAAAAAAAATCATAAAGAAAAAAGTCTTATCCTTTTGTAAACAGCCATCACTCGAAACTGCAAAAACATCGATATCTTTACACATTTTCACTTAACATTACATAAGTATACCAAGAGAGTATCATATTAACTAGAAAATGTAAAAGTACCAGTAAATATATTTTGTTACATAGAGATGTCAGCCTATGTATCTGTTAGGCAATGTACCTGGGTGCTGGTCTACCCAATGTTTAACCTTGACCTCAGTCAGGCCAGAAGTGAAAAATGGAAATGAAATATGGAAAGAGACAGAACAAGTTCTGATCAACCTGGTAACATGACTAATTGGTAAGGGGGAACGTTTTTTCTTTTTGACAATACAATTTTCTGGCTCTGTCAAAGGAAGAAGAAAGAATAATCAACTGGCTAGGTCAAAAGGATACCCCCAGAAGCTCCTAAGACGCTGGGTACGGCTATACCTGCTGAACTTTTGGGACTACAGAGTATATCCGCATAAGTGGAATATGTCAGTGGGTTTAATAAGCGTCATTCAAGCATGAAGACTCTGTGTCAAATAAGCCTCCGCAAAAGCGGTATTTTCTCTAAGTAAAAGGGGGAATATATCCGATTTTCTCTGCTCCAATCCATTAAGACCTTTGAAGAACGGGCTGAAAGATTGCAAAATTTCCACTCATATTCATATCGATATATTGATATAAACCAAAAATGCTTTCATGAAGATGTGTTTCACTTTAGTCCATGTTTATTCTACTTGTACTTGGGCACTCGTAAAACGAACCAGTGGCGGGAGAAACATGTTAACAAATTGTGTACCATGCACTTTGACCATGGATCACCTTGATGCCTAGGTCACATTGGATGCACGACAATTGCAAACGATCGTGCAACGAACAAGTAAAATGCATGTGATTTTAAGCCATTTTCAGTCGCAATCAGTTCACGAATCGTTTTGCGAATTGATTGCCATTATAATCGTTGTCAGGTGCGACAATCGCACATGTCTGGGGCTTGCAACTATTACACGATTGTTGTGGTACAGTTGCACGATGGTCACTTGCCATTCCAGGCACTGTGACCCCATTTCATCAGGTTGCAGAGTTGCACAACAGTTTTACGAATGTTGTGCAATCGTCGAGCAATAGTGGCACAACAGTTGTGCAATCATCGTTCGACAATCGCATGCAACATTGGTGCGACTGTATGTAATTGTTGATGTGACCACTGCATGAGATTTCTTCAAAATCGCATGCAGCTATACGATACTCCTATTGCGGCAGTATTGCCCCTGCGTGGAAAAATCTCATGCGATTTTGGAGTTGCACTATTATCTCCACCCAATGTGACCTAGGTATGAACCCTTTATATCAGCAACTGATTGATGTCAGTTCTGGCTCCTACCTCAGTTTAATATGCGAGAGAGTTCACTCTAAATGCTTGAGAGTACAGATAAGATAAGATAAGATAAGAAATGTCTCACCCGTAGTTAATTGATACATACATGGCATGCTAAAACAATGGACGCTCAACTTTGACCTACGAGAGACCGACGAGTACACGGAAAGCGATGACCACACCATGGAATTTCATTTTACATCAACAATATCAGAGCACAACTATGCTAATAAGGGTTGATAAAAGCAACTTATCTGTAAGAAATGTGTAAACGTTGAGTGCTGTTAATTTGGCAGGAGAGGTCCAGCATGAAGCGGCCTCTATTAGGAAATTCGGCAAACATGGATGAAATCTTAGATGAGCAACCACATATATTTTGATTCAAGATGAAATCAAGGAGTTAATTTGATTTAGTTTCCACATTAGTTTTTATTCGACTAATTAGCCTATGCAAAGTACATATCGCATGAAAGGTCTTCTGATGAGGAATACTGTATCCATCACAAAGTAACCGTCCCAGCAGGGTGTAAGATTTTTGGTGCAAAAGAATTTCAGAACGATTTTCTATCAAAATTGTTATTAAATACGAGAATAAAATGCTTTTTTCAATTTTCATAATCTATAACTTTTGAACAAAGATCAAATTGGAAAAGCTGTGATAGCCTTCTCTTTAAAATATGCCTAGCGATTACTATGCCAATTCTCGAGCAAATCTGTTAACACTTGGTACAGCCTTATGGGAGCTTTTGTAATAGATGGTCTCGTACTGAACTGAGTGTTGGCCTAGACAGTCACAGTTGGCAGTTGGAATGATTATGAGCAAAAAGGATGAAGGCTTTAACATTTGTAAAAATCTCAAAATGACCATACATTTACAAATTAATCCCATCATCCACCGTAAAATCTGACTCGTCATACCTTGAAAATAATGTAAAAAAGAGGCACAATCTCAATTTGGACATGGCCACACATTGTCTTATACATGTATTATATATATGTGCGTGTGTGTGTGTTTAACCCTTATGCTGCTGATGGCTACTTTCGTCCAACGCACAAGGATGCAAATGTTTTTAAAATCCAGTTGAACCCTGTCATGTTCGTATTCATTGGATAGCTCTCGCTGAGTACTTTCAGATGAGTACCCATGTGCCAGGGTTTCAGTTATTTCACAGGTTTTTTAATATGATTTTGTATTGGCCAAATTAGCCACCAGCAGTTAAAGGGTTAAAGTCAAACCGATAGTGAGGATTGATGTAACATCAATGGGACAGAAAGAACACCGTGGTGAGTGGACACAGGAAGATCGCGTCGATCATTTGTTACTAGAGGCAGCCACCATCCATAGAACTTTGGCAAAAACATAACCATAAGCATTATAGCAGTTTACGGAAAGGAAGCCTGCTTTCCAGTGCCTGTTTTATTTTGATTCACAACCGTGACATTATCAAGAATAGAGCATTCGTAAACAGGCATTTATAAAGCTACACCTAGGATGCATTCGTAAAAAAAAATTTCATAATTATTTTGAACTAGAAATCACTCTTGGAATTCTTAATTAATCCTGCTTTTTGGCCTCAGTTGCTTGTGACGTCGTTCCAGGAAGCCAGCCCCGGAAAGTGTCCGCTGGAGTGGACAGCCCCAGGAGTAGGTAGGGGTTGTGGGACTCAGGCCCGCGTCCACCGCCCCAGCCAGCGCCCATGCTGCCCTCTATAAACGCGCTCCCTATATTAACACCTACGCGGAAGTCGACGAACCTGATCGTGCCGCTGTCGATGCCGAACACCATCTCACCGTAGAAACGATCTAGTTCTTTCCCTAGGCGTAACTCGAGATAAAGGCCTAAGGTTGCGTCGGTTCCCAAGACGATTTCTACATACCAGCCGTTGCCTTGATAATGTCTCTTTACCTCCAAAATGCCATGCCCCTCGCCTGCGGCAAGATATCCGCCCGCCACAAGAGTCTGCCAAGCCGCTGCTACCACTGGAGCAACAGGCTGGGGCTGCGTTTCGCTCTCTATGCTGCCATCATTGGCTGTGCCCTTTTTGGCGTCATCATCATTGTCGACGTCTTCGTCAGAACGAACGCGTCTTTTCAAAGTATCCTCTGACATGGTTGAGATTTATAAAAAGGATGGTATACGACACAACGTACTGATCCGTAAAACCACCTGCTCCCTATGTGCGATATATTTCCTATTTAGCATTCACTCGGTGTTCTGTGGGTATTGCTTCATACACTAACTTGGATATATATATATGGGTCGCAGTGTTGGGTGATTCAAGGTCCCTGAATGAATCCGGTACGGCTTAGCATGTATTTAGCTGAGGTTCTTCCATAAGTGCTGATCTGGAATAGAATAACAAAGCAAAAGCTTAATATATACGTTGTCGAGTAATACAGATGGACGCACTAGGAGCTTAGATTTTAAATTATTCTGGTGGATGGAGCCCGCATAATTCTCATTGGCGCAGACCACAATCAGCCTGCACCCAACCTACCCCACCCTTGTGAAAGGCGGGGAAAGGGGATTCATTCGTTTAGGGCATATTGAGGACCTGTTGACTTTGGGGGGTAGGGCTCTGTCAGGGATCATATTGGTTTGTGATATGATCAAAGTCATATGATTTCATAAGCCTTTGATATGATATATTGGTTACGTGTGGACTTATGGGGTAGGGTTCTGTCAGGGATCTTTTAGGTTTGCGATATGATATACCGGTTACGTGTGGACTTTTGGGGTAGGCATCTGGCAGGGATCTTTTGGTTTGTGAGATGATTACAAATACGATGCTCACCTAGCACTTGCCTTACCGTTTCATCCTCATGTATATTCGTACACCAATACTCATGTCTACACAAGGATGTCTAGCCTAGCTACAAGGCTCTATTATGATTTTACTTTATTATATATAGAATCCTGCACCTAAACTAGATAGGGACTTGTGGTCTACTGTTGGCCATTTAGTTCACACAATTACCACACGAGGGAGATTAGTGTTAATATATATATTTCCAACTGACCTCCTAGTATACCGCAGTGCCATCTATCCAAAATGGAAGACATCTAAATATGGCCTAGGAGGCAGGCTAAGACATGGCCTGTTGTCTTGCCACATGAGGGCTATTTTCTATGCATGAAAAGTAGATTCACCACTACTTACCCATCTATTATGTTATATTCTCTTCTTTTGTAAACTAAACAGAGAGCTTCTCTGCTTTAGGGGGTTTTCATCCATTTGGGTTATTTGGATTTATTTATCTAGATGTACTGATGTACTATACCATAGGTGAATATCACTAGTATTGTCTCCTTACTCATTTATTATACTAGTATTACACTTATTATAATTTTTTTGGTAAAATAAACAGGGGGTTTCATCCCTTTGTGGTATTAGAATTTATTTATCTAGATGTACTATGTATGATCTTTGACCTTTCGCCGCAGTCAATAAACATACAATACAATACTGAACAACAAGCAGGCGTTCAGCAGTGCCATACACCAACGAGGAACATGAGGGGTTACTTTTTCTGCCATATGTAGGCTACATAGTGACTAGCCAGTTGTAGAAAAGTTAACCGGAGTACATGGCGATAAACACTGCCGAACCCCAAGTCACTGGCACCTTTCTCATGTGCCATGGAAATGATGAGAAAGAGCTAGCTATCAGTGGCAATGCCACAGGCCATACGACCATTGGGGCAGGCCCTCAGCGATGAGAGGTAGCCAGCAGTCAGTGGCAACACCTTAGACCACTCAACCTCCTCAATTCATTCGACCCTAACCCAGGGGAAGCGACCTGATATGCTGGCGCATACGAAATGTGGATAGCTCAAGTAAATTGAAACCTCTCATTATGAACACCGCGGAGATGTGAGTGTTGTGAATACGATCCCATTTGTACTTTTTATATCGAGAAACAAAAACCTAGAATGTGAACATTCATGCTCTGGTCCCAAGGTATCCTCTGAGGTTTCACTGTTACAGCGTAATATCCCTAATGCTATTGGTGGCTAATTTGACCAATAAAATATGATGCATAAAATATGAAAAATGGCTGAAACCCTGGCACATGGGTAGTCACCGGACAGTACTCAGTGAGAGCTTTCCAATGAATACCAACATGACCGGGTTTGAATGGTTTTCAAACAGCTTTATTTCATTGTGCTTTGGATGGATGTAGCCTTAGCATTGGAAGGGTTGAGTTAACATTTGACCTCATCGCATTAAGCTACAGTACCCCGCATGTTGGAATATGCCACAATATGTATGGTATGTAAATTCAGCGATATGAAATTCAACATATACTTGGTTATGGAAAGTTATTGTGCCATCCACTATTCTATTCAAACACTCCCAGTTACACATACTGTGTAGGGACACATGTGTACGCATAGTAAGTGCATACCATATTGAAGCACCGGCCTAGTGCTATAATAGACTGGTAGTGTACGGTGCAACAACCCCTTGGAAGACTCCACGCCGCCGCCCGAAGACAAAGGCAATGTTGAAGACAAACAAATGCTCCCATGCTCTTAGAAATATGAAGAGGCATTTTACTTATGCTAGCTTGCCAGTTTGTTTGAGTGTACTGCACCATCCTTCCAAATACCATGTGCCCCACGCCAAATCGCCGTGCGCAAAATACTAGTAATTCAGAATTCGGGGAGGAGGAGGGGGAAGGGGGTCCTGGTTATTAAGAATATGGGGGGGGGGGATGTCAAAATTTCATCCGATATCCCTCCCCTTTTTAAATGGAACCGCCCTAACCTTCAATATCTGCTGGCTCTAATGAATTTCATCACATATACATGTATTGGACTAAGAGGTTCAAAATAATAGTGGCTCATTTCATTTCCTACCCCAAGTAATATAAACTTATACATCACACACCATGATGTAACCTACCTCCCAGACCATATTTGAATGTCTTCCATTGTGGATAGATGGCACTGCGGTATACTAGGAGGTCAGTTGGAAATATTAACACTAATCTCCCTCGTGTGGCAATTGTGTGAACTAAATGGCCAACAGTAGGCCACAAGTCCCTATCTAGTATAGGTGTAGGCTTCTATATATAATAAAGTAAAATCATAATAGAGCCTTGTAGCTAGGCTAACCATGATGCACATCTCCACGATGTTTATTTTGAACCCCTGCTGCCTGACTATCTTCGAGAGTGCCGTTATCTCTGGCCATACCATTCCCTCCTATGGGGAGCTGGGGTATCAGAAACATGAGGAAATAATGCACATACATCTACAGGTCAAAGGGCAACCTTAACCCATTAAAACTTGTAGTCTGGAGTTATGATACTTCTGACGATAACATTGGAAATGGTGGTGATTCAAAAACATATTTGAATGGGAGTTGTTTGCAATGTCCTGAATGACATTTCTCCATGAAATATTCTCTTAGCCTAGCTTCAGGCTGCAAGATTTTATCAAAATTGTCAGGCTGCCTTTGGCCGCTTTGACTCGTGATGAGGATCTGCACTCGTAGCTGTTTCCATTCAAAATCATCAGACACATTTGGTCATAATCAGTTATTGCAGACATCCTATCGCATGCCATTCATTCCAATCCTCTCCCTTCCCTTCAGCTGATACCATTATCTACCTCCCTGCCCTCACAAGCATCAGCCATCATGTTACACAGAGATGAATTATACGTCGCAGAGGAATACTGTTAAAGCATGTAATAACAGACTAACTTCACATTATAACAATACCGACGGCTGCATCCACCTACCACATACTTATGTGACGACTCTTGCTTGTTTTTCATCAACATCCCACCGACGCCGGAGAGCTAGAGTGGGACAGACACCATGTGTGCGCGCTACTAGCCCAGATCCCTCAATGCCAGTCGCGTAGTGGTGGTGTTAGTACCCTCCCATATATTGTAGACTGACAGATGCGGGATGTGGCTTTAAAACAGTGACTTCCGTACATCTACTATTACTGTACACGTAGCGAACCAGCCGAGACGTGGAATGTCCTGCCTATACAAAACCGTAGACCTTGAACTAACTTCATTGTCAGAGAGATCACAAAGATCTGGGTCGCCCTGGCCATGTCCGTTGAACTGATAACCTCTGCTCGTCAAGTTGATTTATCAAATTGACCACGACTATAATCAGGGAGTGTAGATTAGAATTCGAGTTTGTAAGTTTCATAAATGACTCTGCTTCAATACACTCCATGACGATCGACCATGATGATTTAGAATTAAAGCGCGAATTATTGATACAGCGGGAGGCTAGAAATTGACTTCTGCCTCGGATCAGTGATGGCGAGTCTAACATTGGAGCATCCAGTTTGCTGAAGTGCATCAGTGCCTCGGGGACAACTCATCAAAACCTGCGCCTTCTGATCGCAGTTGCTGATGCAATCGATGTGCCAAATAGCACGCACATCAATACACATAGACTACCCTTAATAGCTATTCTATACTGGGACCAGTCATGAGGCTAAGTAAATAGTGCAGTTTGTTGTGAGCCCAAGCAGCTTTTGGCAGATTGGCATTTTGACAGAACTCTTGGCAGAGAGAAGAATCAGAGGTAATTTGCAAAGTCTGACATCAGAGCAATGTCCAGTGGTCCGAATAAGCATTTTGCTCAATAAAAGCTAGGGTTGTAGATGCAGTCAAATTGGCAGTCTGTGCCAATAAGAATGGCATAGGGAAGTTATGGCAGAACCCTAGTCCAATGAATAAGCCGCCTTTGCTGGTTGTTTTTATTACTGTTGTTCCTATCTCCAGCTCCGTGTGGGGTGAAATATCAAATCTGGACAGAAACGTCGAGCCCCCAAAACGTTTATTTTAAATGAACTAGGCAGAACCCTTGAAAGTTCCACAATTATGTGCTTAAAATGCCATTTTACATCATACAATTTCCCTAGAGAGATGAATGTTACCCTAGGGAATATTCTGTAGGACATCTTCAGCTTTATTTGGAAAATAAGACCCAGATTTTCTGTCGTTGTGAGTGTGAGTGAGACTTGCTCTAGCTTCTCACTGGGTGGAGCTGAAACCGGAAAAAGAAAAAGATGGTTTGCATCCATATGAATCTTGAAGAAAAGCTTTGCTTTGTATCGTACCTCCATTGATACGTTTTCTACGCTTTACGGTAAAAAACAATATGACTGGAATACAAAGATAGGCACGTTTTGTAGAAGGCCGAACGGTAAGCTGCTGGCCTGCGCCAATCTAGAAGTAGCGTCTAAACGGAGCAACATTTACACGCAGATATTTCGGATTTTGCAATTTCGAGCTTCGACTAGCTAGTTGTATGTGTTTGATGAAACCGGAGTGCACGGCGAAAACCATCGCCTAACCCCATGTCACTGGCGTTATGACTTGCAGTTAATGGTAACGCATTAGACCACACGGCCGTCAGGGTATGCCTTTCTATTTACACGCACTAAGAATGCCAGTTCAACAGAGCAGCCGAATTTATGGAAATAGTCAACCTATTGTGGTAGCAGTTGCAGGACAGTTGAGAAACTTGTTGTTTTCGATTTTAATGTTAATTTTTTTATTGTGTAGAAATAACTATTGATAACTGGCATCCCCCATTACATTCCCGATGATGAGTTGTTGGCCTGGTTTGGTTGGGGTTAGGTATTCCCTACCCTTAGCCTTAGGATTCAACTGATGCTTCTCTAAGCAATCTTTCCGCCAAATGTCAAGGCGCGCCCATTCCTATGCTCAGCCAAGAATCGTTAAGGCTGTTAGAGTACCTCTGCTGCTGCTGCTGCTGCTGCTGCTAAGAATCAATAATATACTCCCATTTGTTCTACAGCCTTCGTTTTCATAATTTCCAGACAGGAAATTATTAATTATGGTACGGAGGCGTTGCAGTGGCGCCCCCTAATGGCAAGTGGCGCCACCCATTTGTGAGCTGCTAGGTCATCATCGTAACCTTGCCTAACGTAAAGGGTCATATATCTGCTAAACTTTATCTGATTGTACATGGACCAGTATGTAGAACGTTTCATTGAATTTGAGCTTAGGGATTAGGTATAGGTGGCGCCACCATTAAAATGTGTTTTTTAGCATAATATGAGTACTACTTCTGTCAACATGTGTTTCGAGCAGTTTCATATATTCAATTCATTAAATATGTATTGCAATGGCAAATATTTTAAGATATGAAGGCATAACAGCGGTGGCCTGGTGGCAGGTGGTGCCAGCCATTGTTAAGCTGCCAGGATGACCTATTCTTGCCTATTGGAAGGATCAATAGTTTGACGGACAGCGAGACATTGCTATTCTGTTTGTATGAAGGAGTTGAATGTTCAAGAGATTCATTGAATTTGTCATTCACGGTAGAATGTAGGTGGTGCCAGATTTAAATCTTGCTCAACATGTTTTTTGATGGCATTCGTATATTCATACCATGAAATAAGCCTATGTAATACATCTTGCCATGGTATATATTTCTAGAAAAATATTCATGAAAATGCATTTAAGCTAGGCCCCCTGGGTGGCGGGTGTGTCTAGGGTATAATGTATGTGGCACCATCACACAAAACTTACTTTTTAGCCTACGTATGACATAACTTTGTGCTAAATATCGTTACTGCAAGAATCTGTTTCAACCACGAAACGTTGGTCATCTATATCTATAATGATGACAGGTTATTACTTAGTCATGGTATTTATTTTTAAGATATAAGAAGCAACGCAGCTGATCCCTTGACTATTTTCCAAACATTAAAGTTTACTTTTCTACTAACTAATTGAACATTAAGGATACTTAAAAGGAAACACTCACCAGAAGGACCGATCACCTTGGCAGCATTTGGTTTACAAGACCTCCTAACCTGTGCACCTCTCATGTCCACTGCAATTACGCGTTAAGAAAAAACTATAAAGGGCTCACTCATCTAAACCCGCTGTGAATCACATCACGGTACCTTAGCTCCAGTTAATTTAATTGTATACCTGACTGATAGAGACCCCTTTTCCACAGACCCCAGGTTCTCGTGGTTTCCATCTGTGGGCCGAATACAAAACTGAAAATGGATGCCTCAGAAACATTCCCATGGCAGGTACAAAGGCCTATGAAGCATTATATATATCCCAGTGCGAGTCTCTTCTCAATAGTAGGTTTGCAAGGTGGCTTTACAAATGAGCAGCATTGTGATGAACTGTTCATGGTAGCGGTGCAACTGAAAATCCACCACGGAATTTACAAAGAGAAGAGAATCTTTCCTGTTCCTGGATTTCTTTATCATAGCACTTTGTCCTAATCTTTTATAGGGCCTTGAGAGTAATGTTAAGCTAACATATCTCATATCTCTGGCACACTCCTATTGTTAATAATAGTATATATGCCTTCAGTAGATTGCCCAGTTAACGGGGTACTTCTCCCTGTAAAGCATCTGAGGTATAAGTATTACTTACACATTACAAACCTGGGTACTCGGTCAAAGACGCCATCATCCTCCTAGCAACTTTCTCACATGTCCCGGCTGAGATTCGAAACCCCGAGCAGTGGTAAGAGACAGCGAGCGGTCAGTGGCAACTTAGGGAGCTCGGGGGGAATATAATACATTGCGCATTTTCATCATGTGCATCTTGATCCAACACTTCTCGATCCAAGTTCTGCTTTTCACAGTTGAGGCAGCTATCATGCCACTCCTGCATGCTTGGCCGTGGCTATTTTCATAAACCCTTGTGGCAAATCTACCCTTATATCATTATCAACGAAGTCATATCCTTGTGTACACCCCAAAAGTTCCTCCAAAACCTCAAGGGCCATTTTACCTAAATAACCCAGCTGACTCTGCCACGTTGCTCTGCATCATACGTATAATCAAGTGATTCAAGTAAAATATTGGATATACCTTATGATTGAAAGAATGAATAAATGAATGTTTGAATAGATATTTGAATGGAAATAAATGAATAACTTATGTATGATAGCATATATTTGAATGCATGAATGAATGAATAAATAAATGAATAGATAAATATATGAATACACGAATCAGTCAATCAATCAAGGAATATATACTTATATGAAAAAGCAGACAAACAGACATTAAATGTATTAATGAATGAATAAAGAAATAAATGAATGCATGAACGATTGAATAAATACATAAATTACAGACAACAAATGCATTTATGCCGTTGCATTAAGTCCGATATAGAGATAACTCCGATACTAGTGGCATTTACCTATCTTAAAAAACTCAGCGCTTAAAACAACAAATTGAGCGAAGATTCAATACTTTGCACAGATATGTGCTCCTGGAATCCGGCTTATCGTATTGCGCAAAACGAAACTGTTGCAGTAGGGAATTTGCCCAGAGAGTGGTCGCATATTACTATGAAAACGTGCCCGTAATTCATTATTGTTCACAAGAACATGTTGTAATTTCTTTATTTTCTGTTTTTATTTATCTTCATGTTTCATGACATAGCTCGTTAACTCTGCACGTTGTCACAGTGATAGTATATGCAATAGGGAATTAGGGATGCTAACCTATACACCAAGCCCCCATAGGCCTTGGATTTCACAACGCTGATAGCTGGCGAGGTGTTCATGGCTCCCAGGATGACATGCAGAAATATAATTTCTAGTTTAATTATTGCCATGAATATATCGTACGAGATGATGTTCTTTTTAATTAAGTTCTTTCCCGCGGAAGGGCGTCGGGCGAGGGAAACGAATGAGGGTAGGTACGTAGAGGCCTGGAAACTTTGCTCTGGATGTTGGAAGATCATGCCGGCGTCTCGCGTATGTTTGTTCCTTTGTGTAATACACCAATAACTCGTTTCAATAAACCCTTGAAGGTGTGTATCTGAAATTACCCCCTTGCATTCAGAGGCTACTTTCGTCCAAAGCACAAGGACGCAAAAATTTTTGAAAACTATCTTAACCCTATCATGTTGGGATTTCTTGGATAGCTCTCGCTGAGTACTACTATCAGATGAGTGCCAATATACATGTACATGTACTAGGATATGATTATCATCAGGTGTTTTGCATTGTTTTGTAATGGACAAATTAGCCACCAGCAGCATAAGGGTTAAGGGCAATATTATTCCCCCTGATTCGATGTGCACTCCAGTAGTAATGTAAATATTGAGCTAATTAGTAGTACTCGTCAATCAGAATATAACAAGGTCTGTTATCATTCTCTTTGTATTAGTAATTTTAGGTATATTATAATAAACGGACTAAATTGTTGGTAGAGGGAATACGATGTTAGAGGTTTTGAACATATTTTATCATTATACGCCTCTGCGACTTCCGGCCTCACTTGCCTTTCATAAAGCTATATTTACGTATACAACTTGCTAAATATGTTGTATGGACCAGAGGAATATATCTATGTATGTCTCTGTATGCACAACATTACCCTCAGTCAGAAATTACAAAACACTCACGATTCAACATGGTTCCTTTAATAATGCATACCTGCAAACGGCCGGTTGACATTACAAAACTCTGACACATTCAAACAATTGTTTATGTACATCACTATTAGATACGATTTATAAATAACTTAAATTATCATAAGTTGACAATAAATATATTCAACTACATTTGTAGTTCCAACAGTCATCAGTCTTTCATCAATCTTGCCTAAACATAGAGGGGTTATTAGTTTAGTTGACATGAACAATTCACAAGTTAACGCTTTACAATGACAATTCTTCGCTGTATACTTTGACACGTTAGGGAGTAATATATGAAAATCTGATCATGTACATCACCAGAGGTGTAGTTTTGGCAACGTCCAAAAGAGGTTGTACACAGTCAGAATAGCTAGGGTAATCTCATAGGAGAGATTTCTTGAGTTCTTGGTTTGTATTTGCCAAGTTTGGACAGCAGATTTCTCCTCTTTAAAAATACCTGCTCTTCAACATTTATCATATACATTTCAAGGGACTTGTTCCGTTCAAGCTTTTGGTAATATTACCTGCCTGTAGGGTCTAAGTCATAGATGCATATGTTCAGGGAATACTCAAAATGATTAGGTTCTTCAAAGTATACACACATGGAAGTGACAACTCATATCATGCTTATAGCTACCATTTGTTGGCTGTATAAGTTAATGGATTTTAATTCAATACACACGCAGTAATGATAAATAAGCAGACATTGCATGATAATTGCGAATTGCTATAAAATAATTACTATTCTTACACATAGTGGGGACATAAAAATGCTGATGTATTTTACAATTTCAATATGAAACTAAGGCCAGAAAAACACAGAACTTGACCAGTGCATAAAGATATTCATAGTGTAGAACTTGTTATACGACAATAAATATCTTAAAATGACCAAATCTAATTATCACTGTTTAACTTGGTAAATTCCCACACGCCATTGCTAGTAGATTCTTTCAGATAGTTCTTTATTTCTTGTTATATTAATGCAGATTTTTTATTATACATAAGTACTCCTTAAATTTCTATTGGCTACTTATTAGTCCTGGTCTTTTATAGATACAGTAAATATTGTAAATTAAATATAAAATTAGTGTTACTGATTAGACAGGGTAGCAGAGGTTGGGAACAAAAAAACAGGAATTTAAACCTCATATCTTGGAGATGAGGTCGTAAAACGCACCAGTCAAAGAGTGAAATGAATGCATTTTATCTTGTCTCCTGTCAGCGAATTAAAATGCTGTGCTCCAGGATAAATAATTTTGGATACCCTGAAACTTATTCTTTATAAAGAAGCAGTGAATTATTACTTAGTTTCAAGAATAGAGGTATACCCAATTTCAATCTCTTTATTTCCTGCAAAATAGTAGTGCAAATTCCACCATCTCTATAACCTTTGATTTATATCAGTCTTTAAAATGAATGGCAAAAACAATTTGTATCTTATTGCTCATTGCTTATTTACCAAAAAATAAGAGATGTTTTTTTAGGCAGGAAACAGATAACCTTTTAGCAACAGATTCATCCCTATTTGTGGACAGATAAATATCTAAAAACATTCATTTAGGTATTCATGTAAGAATTATCATCATAACTTATCAATATTTCTTTAGTTGTTGATATACATATTTCAGAAGGAACTTCATGAAATATAAACTTACATTTTTTGTTATAATCATCACTTCAAACAAATGATGAACAGATGTGATACATACAAATATATATACACTGACTAGATTCAATAACATTCTTAATTTGATAAAGAAGGCATCATTTTTATCTCCTCTTTTTCGAGTTCTTCTGAAGGATATCAAGATAAATACTTTCCTAAAGAAAGTTACAAAAAGAGTGTTACTTCGTAGTGACATATATATGGCAAGAACAGACTTTTCCCATACCCATAGTGAGATTTCCCTGGCAAGAACAGACTTTTCCCATACCCATAGTGAGATTCCCATGGCAAGAACAGACTTTTCCCATACCCATAGTGAGATTCCCATGGCAAGAACAGACTTTTCCCATACCCATAGTGAGATTCCCATGGCAAGAACAGACTTTTCCCATACCCATAGTGAGATTCCCATGGCAAGAACAGACTTTTCCCATACCCATAGTGAGATTCCCATTGAAAGAACAGACTTTTCCCATACCCATAGCGAGATTTCCATGGCAAGAATAGACATTCCCATACCAATAGTGAGATTTTCATGGCAAGAACAGGCTTGGTTTTCCTGATGAGCAAACTGACATTATTTTCATGACAAAACAGACTGCCCAATAAACACAGTCACATTTCTATGACATTAAGAACTGGTTTCTGGGATGACTAAACTGACATTTTCATGGCAAGAGCAGGCTTCTCTATTGAGCATACAGACTATCATGTGGAAAAGATTATTTCCCCCATGAACAGCAAAGGCAGGTTCCTATCACAAGCAAAATGGCTTTCATCGGGCAGGAACAAGCTTTAATCACGGGAAAACCATCACTTGCAATGCCAAGAATGCTGATATGAAAGTATTACATATATAAATAGCTAAATACAAGTGTGAACTTTTTACAAAATATTTGTACAATACCATAGTTTTGAGTATTTCATCATGTAGTAGCAGTACACATATCATAAACACATTTTGTGGATTCAAAGCGTTATTCAAAGTGTTATTGTTTTGCTTCTTTTAAATTGTAACCAAATATCTACATTGTTCTTAAGGAATCTACTTTTCCAACCTACACAATTCTCATTTCAAAGCATATTTTCATTGCACAGTGTCTGCGAGGCAATAGGGCCAAACTTGTACTACTTAGTTTTGATGAAATACAAAACACTTATGTAAATTACAAAGACTATTACTTGCAATGATTCTGTATAATAAACAATACAGACTATGTCTGATGCATTCTTATGAATTAATAAATGTTCTTAAAATATGTCCATTCATCTTGTAAATAGGTTGCTACTTTGTAACTAACCCTACCAAATCTCCTTGTCAATAAATGTACTCTTGATGTTTGTTTTTATTCAAATCTTCAGAAAAACAATCAGTACTGGAGGATATACAATGTTAATAATAATATTACCCTTTTTCATTTAGCGTAAGTGCATAAATATTCAAGACTTTTTCAAGTAGTTGCATAATTTTAGTAATATCAAGTTCTTTACTCCAAGCACTTTGGAAGAATTTGAGATATTTCTTAATTACTATGCAACTACCTGAGCCTCTTTATCATGGTGCAGGTTAATATAGTCTTTTTTCTTTCCACTAGGTGTCAGGTCATGCGTTTTAGGCACATTACAATTCCAGTCCTGAAGGGCTGTCCGAGACAAGTCTGTGTCACCAGTTATTTTACTCCGCACATCAGCTTGTGGGGAATGTTTTTTTGGTGCTTTTACAGAGGAATTCAACAATGGTAATTCAGTCCTGGTTTTGTCCTCTAGTTTTCCGTCGTCATCCTGGTTGTTCTGGGGGAGAGGAGAGTACATAATATTACTTCTCTTAGGGTCTTGCTGTTTGTTGACACTCTGGAGTCTCTTTGGCCTATCATAGGTTGGTCCTGTTCCGTTTGGGATTTTCGCTTGGTTGGCTTTGGCCTTTGCAATCTTGCCATTGTCAGATACATTACTAGTTGTCTCTTCTGGAGGAGGGCTTACTGCTTCTTGCCCCTTTTTCTTACCCCGTAACGACTCCCTGGCCGTGGGAGGCACATTTGCCAATTGGGCGTACGTCACACCATCCTTTGTCTTGGGCCTTGGACTCTGTGACCGAGAGCGACTACCCATGCTCGGATGTTTCCCTGCCGACCCTGAACTCTCAGGATCGGCCCCAAGATCCGTCACTGAGGACCCTAAAACCTCAACATAGTTCAAGGGCTTTTTCTTGGGTGTAGTGTCTCGGGTCCCCATTTTTGGGGTTGATCGGGGTTTCTTGCGAGAATTGGGTGAGGGCAGGGGAGGCTTTGAGGCAGGGTCTTTCAGTGGTATTGTGTCATCCACCAGCTCAAGGTATTTGCTCTCAGCCTCTTGGGGTTGCAGGTATCCCTGATCGTCTAGGCGTGGTGCTGGGCGAAGACGATTGCTCAGTGAAGGTTTTCTTGGCGCTCTGGGACTCTCACTTTCCTGAAATGAAGATCACAAAATTAATATTGTTAACATTGAAACATCCTCTACACAAAACAGTTCAACAAGCAACTTAATTGAATATAAACAAATTAATGTAATGTATACTGAATGAACTAATTAATTTTATCAAGTACACCTAGAGCTCCTGAATCTTAAAAGGGGTATAAAACCCTTGAGGATAATTTACCAACTTATTGCTGATTTATATCATGATGTTTTGCTTAAATTAGTCAAGTATTTTAATGGCAGTGTTTAAGTTATTGCTACTTACCTTATCATCTAAGAAAACCTCATCTTCTTCATCGTCCTCATCATCGCTGCTTCCCACGCCCAGAAGATGCCTCAGCCGATTCCTGCTGTTGGAGGGAGTGAGGCGGGTAGAGGCTGCAAGGGAAATAAACAAAATATTTCAACTTTTTAGAAAAAAATATTTTTTTTTGTGGGTGGATACTGCAAGGAAAATAACCAAAATATTTTAACTTTTTTTAGAAAAACATTGCTATTTTTTGTAGATGGAGACTGCAATTCAAAAAATAGTGTTTTTTTTGGTGTGTGTGTGGAAACCACAAGTGAAAAAAAAAATATTGCAAATTCTTTTTGAATTTCAAAGTTATAATTGAAAAATATAGCTATTTTTTGCAGGTGGAGACTGCAAAGAAAATAGGCAAATTATTACAACTTTTTTCAAACTTCAAAGTTATTTGAAAATTATCATTATTTTTTGTGGATGGAGACTGCAAGGAAAATAAACAAAATATCTTTTTCTTTTTTCATGAAATCATATATCAATGGCATATCATCTATTACACAAGAAACTCTTAGCCTAGATGAGTATTCTTAATTGACGTTATTACCTTTATTGTTGCGGCGTTCTTGGCCAGGTGTCCGCGTGATGGAGACTTCATCAGAATCCTCCGCTCCCATAAGAGCCTCCTTACTATTGCTGCTGTTCTCAGAATCAAAGGCAAGATTATCCACTCCTAAAGAAAAACAGAAGCAAAACATGTCATAAAATCATCCTGTTCATTCTTCCACATATGCAAATATATGTGTATGTGTGGTGTGTTTGAAATATCACTATATCCTTTTCTTTGGGTAAAAATGTTGAATGAAAAATGGTTAGAGGAGCTACATGTGCTTATGGTTTTGATACAAATGCACTCCATAGAAAGCTTGTAAATGTCTTATTTTCAATTTGTGTGCTATACATATAAATACATGTATTTATATATATACAAATATATATATATATGTAATCAAGCAAAAGAAGTATAAAAAAGAAAATGCCCATGATTATCCTGTATTCTATTAGGCAAACATGAAACAGTGAAAATATGCCAAACTAAAAACAGAAATAGGTAGAGATTTCTAGTAAGATTTTAACCATTTTTAACAACTTTCGTCTAAGGCACAAAAAATCAAAATATCTTGATAATCATCTAAACCCTGTCATGTTGGTATTCATTGGAAAGCTCTCACAGAGTACTTTCAGATGAGTACCCATTTGCCAGGGTTTCAGTCATATTTCAGGTTTTTCGCATACTTTTGTAATGGACAAAATTAGCCGCCAGCAGCATAAGGGTTAAAGGTCAAACTACTTGCCATAGTTGTTTGCTTCCTGTAGGCGCAGGGGACCTGAGAAGTCGCTCTCTGGATCGGCCGAGCGGCGCTTGAACTCCTCCAGCTGTCGCAGGGTGTAGTTAAACGAGGGACGATCATCAGACGTATAGCTCCAGCACTTGAGCATCAGTTGATATCTAGAGAGAAAATTAGACGATAAGTGAGAATATTTTTAAACATTTTCTGCAGATATTAAGGACATGGAAACAAAATTTACAGGCAACAGCATAGTGAATTAGCACAATGATTTATCAAATAAGAATTTATCTTCTACATGTCATTACCTTGCTCTCGTTATATCGTTTTCAGCTTTTGTAGCATTTTTGTAGCATCATGACTACAGATCACAATGAAAATGTGTACACCTAAGATGTAAATCAGTTGACCAATGTGCAAACTGCAACTCTATATGCTTACAGGTCATCTGGGCAATTGTCTGGCCTGTCCAGTCGGCCTCCACTACGGACAAAGTGAAGAACCTCGATGTTCGTCCTTGCTGGGTAGGGCTGTTGGCCAAGGGTTAGAACCTCCCACATGAGAACTCCAAATGCCCTGAAATTGAAGAAAACTGATTTATTACAGGTATTTAAGTGCCCATTATGTGCTATAGTATGGGGATTTGGAATGTAATATTGCTAGGATTAGTTAAGGGAAGTGAAATAAGTCCTACTGGAGTATCACAATTTATAAATATTCAGTGTTTTAACTTTTTTGATATAGGAATCAACTGGTATGTAGTATTTTGTTTAATAAAAAAAGAAATGGTAATTAAGTATCTCTACAAGTATCTTTCAAGCCTATGAATTGATGCTCTGACATATTGGTTTTAAAGACGACACTTCACATCAATGTTTATGTATTATCTTGATATCTCGAGAATATTTCAAAACATACGTCAGAAATATGTCGAAGCATTTTATACCCACTCACAACTCTTTAATGCAAAAACTCTAGAAATCAACTGAGGATTGATGTTGTAGAGGCAAACTCTGTTCCTTAGCAGCATTCTGAGTCAGTCGTCCAAGTGCATGAGTATAAACCTACCAGATATCAGACTGGGTGGTAAAAACGCCATCTATAAGAGATTCGGGTGACATCCATCTGACTGGTAGAAGACCCTCTCCTTCTTTCCGGTAATAATCATTCTTGTAAATATCACGTGCCAGACCAAAATCCCCAATCTTCACCGAGCGGTCCTCTCCATAGCATGAAACCAGACAATTCCTCGCTGCTAGATCCCTGTGTCAATGAAAAGGAGATTGCTTATGCCTGTAGCATTCAAAAATGTCCAGACTACTCGAGTAGTATCTTTAAGATTACAGCATTTTTTGGGAAAATAATTGAAAGAGAAATGTTGGTCAGTATCACATCTACAACTCTTCTTCAAAATTTTGTAAATTCATGTTGAATTCAAAGTTATCTTCAAAAGTATGACATTTCCTAATGACCCTTAATTGTCAAGGCCATATCTGTAGGCATGAATGGTTTAACTATTAGGGCTTTCTTACCTGTGCACAAAGTGCATCTCCTCCAGGTATTTACAGCCATTGGCCACATCCACACAGATGTCCACAAGGTCTGGCAGGTTCAAGGGAGACGGACCAATCTAGAAAATAACAACATAAAAAGATTGACGTACCAGAGCAAAAATAAAATCAATGACAGAACTACCGCACATCACAAGAGAGATGGAGACGAGGTTGTTAAGCAGTGAGACATAAACATATTTTCTTTCCAAATAACACACCCTAGTAGGATAAACTACTGGTTTTTGCTGTGTTGTAATATTTTGGGAGCAACCAAACGTAGGAAAACATATAATAATGAAATCAGAACAATAGGCCAATGGAATACCAGAAATTAAGTTTGTATATATTTTTTGTATACAATAGAAAAGAGAAGCAATTGTCTCCTGAAACTGGTCAGATCATCACAATACTCATCACTGCATCTATGCATATAGAAGTATTTGCATATGTAATAAAATGCTGCTCTCACCTTAAAATGAAACAATTAATATATTTTACAATGAGAATGAAAAACACTGATTATCTCTAAAAATATTAAAGAGTTACATTATTCAATATGGAGGCTTACCAATTAAGGTGTTTCTTGTATCTGTACCTATAAATACTTGTCAGTCTACATATAATACTTACTGATGTTGGTCTAGAGCTTCTAAGGTATGACAATAGATCTCCCCCTTCCATCAACTCGAGTATGATGAACTGTGGATCATTGTCTAGGCACACGCCGAGGAGACGCAGGATGTGGCTGTGCTTAAAGTTACTCATCAGCAGAGCTTCCTTCAGGAACTCCTCCTTCTCAGTATCCGTAGCACCCTTATGTAGCGTCTGTAGAGGGAAACATGCACATTGTTTTATACACAGCAGGTAAATGTGAATGCAGGAGTAATTAGAGGGTACATATTGATAAAACAGTTTTTCAATTCTCAAGGGTAAGTATTGACAATAATTTCCAATTCTTTGAAAAAGGAAATTTTTGAATATCATAATAAGTCAAACATTGCAAATAATTTTCAATTCATCAAAATTTCTGATTTTTCCATAGAGATTTTGAATGCAAATTGCGAATTTTCCTATTACATAGATATTACCATGGGGACTTTCATAAAATACAATAATATTATGTTTCTTTCATAATTTATATGTTATATATTTTTTTTAGGAAGAGTTAGAGGAAAGAAAAAGCCCTCATTACCTTGACTGCACATTTGGTATCTCCAGAGTCACTGCTGAGGATGTTTTTGGCGATTCCTTCGAATACCTCCCCAAACGCCCCGCTGCCCAGGAAGTGGGTGAGAGTGAGTTGATCACGGCGGAAATGGGGCAGGGACGCAACGTCTTCCTCGGTCGGTATGGTACTGCAAGAGAAATTCACACTCGATTAAAAATGCAAAAATAGGGCAAGGATGTAACGTCATTCTCAGTTGATATGGTATACAAAAGAAATTTTAACTCTTTTAAAAAACTCATTTTCCATCAGTTAATATGTTGCAGTATATTACAGGCCATAATCAGTCTTGCCAAAGCTTGCAGAATTATTTGATTATGAGATTCTATTCAATTTTCTAACCATACTTAACCTGTCAACCATGAGCTCTGAATGTTGTAACCAATATCGATGAACTACTATAATCCAGAGAAAAGTACACAAAAAGAAATTAATAACAGACACAAATAATATTACAGTTACAACTTTTCCTGTTGCCGATTAATTGGAATTATTCAGGCAATGACTAATTCATATTATGAAATGACTGTATTACTTACTTGAGGTTATAGAGGGTGTTATCTGATTGTACAGTAAACCTGGGAGGGTCTCGGAGATTGGCCAGTTCCAAATCTGGGCTATTCACAAACTCCAAAGGTGGGATATTCTTTTCTTCCTTTCTCATTTTGTAAACTGTAAAAGTTTAAATAAATGAAAATTAGCAGATATCACAATTGACCAATCTACACATTTAGTCATGTGGAATTGACTGACACAGTACCTAGCTCCACAAAATTAAAATGATCAAAATCCAGTTACACCATAGGGTATAATAATGCATTCATACAAATTTCTTGAAAACAGTAATTTGGACCTGTGATTGATAAAAGAATAACATAAAAAATAACTACTTTACTATAATGTAATATTTGAAAGAGTTGTTGGCTGGTACCCATCAATTAACACTTTTCCTTCAATTTCCAAAAGATGCTTCTCTTAGTAAGATATTTCTCAAAAGGTTTGCTTGCTCATGTTGCTAAAGGCATGAATGGGTTAACCCTTTTATCAGAAGAGCTCGCCAAGGAGGCCAAACTAATTTGATGATCTCTCTATAATAAAAAAAATCAATTGAAAATATCTGAAGGTAAAATTATACCATAAGCTTCATCAACTTTCTCTAAATTTCAAACTTATATGGAGACCTCTCTCTAAGGAAAATATTTTAAGGAAAATTTGGATCTAGAGCTTCTTACTTTTAATTTCTTTAATTTCTTATTTCATTAACAGATTATACCATTGTAAATATCAGATCATTTAAGGGCCCTTCCTGGGGGAAGCTCTGAGCATGACTGGCATTACCAAACTTCACCAATTCCCCAAGCAAAACTAAGAACAAGAAGTCCTAATGTAGTCCTGGAAGAGAAAGCAAACCTTACCTGACATAAGAGCCACCATGACTGCCACAATGAGCAGTACAATGCCAGCCAGTGAAGCCACGAGGATGACAGTCAGACCATCATCCTCCTCCTGCACAGTGGGCAATGGCAGCATCAGCTCCTGACTCGTCTCGCTGAACTCCCCCATCCCCTGGTTGTTACTCGCGGCAACGTGAAACACGATCAGCTTCCCGTTGTAGCCCGTCAGGTGTCGACGTCAAACATCCACTGCACCTCTGTTCCATTATACGCCAACGTCCAGTTACGCTCCGCCTCAGCATGCCTAACAAAACAATTGGTTAAATATGAGAGAGAGAGAGAGAGAGAGAGAGAGAGAGAGAGAGAGAGAGAGAGAGAGAGAGAGAGAGAGAGAGAGAGAGAGAGAGAGAGAGAGAGAGAGAGAGAGAGAGAGAGAGAGAGAGAGAGAGAGAGAGAGAGAGAGAGAGAGAGAGAGAGAGAGAGAGAGAGAGAGAGAGAAGAGAGAGAGAGAGAGAGAGAGAGAGAGAGAGAGAGAGAGAGAGAGAGAGAGCAAACACTACATTGCTAGACTTTGCGAAGAAGTTGAGAACTTCTGAAAATAGTTGGCGCTTCAAATGAAAAAGAAAATGAAATGATTGTAAACAGTTACCATTGTCATTAGCAATGGAACCTAACACTTTGTCTAAAAGATAAATTAAAAATGGAAATATTTCCAATATAAAACTCTTTTGGCCCAACTTCAGGAAAAAACGAAAGGGGTAGCAAAATACGACAGGTGCCAGGAGTTCTAGAATCCATGACCAAAGGTCTCAGAAACTTGGTATTAATATAAAGAAAATGATAACATTGATATTGATGATGATAACATTGAAGATGTAGATTAGTTTCATTATGCGCATGGATTGGTGTATAACTACTGGTGAAGATTTTGATAATTATAGGAAGAATGTTGCCACTTCTTCTGTAACTGATTCTTCAAAGAGCAATGATAAAGCTTTGAAAATATATAAAAACAAAACAAATAAAAAGATATATTCAACATGTAAAGTTTAAGATTCATATTCCTATGGCCATTTGGATTTGCAAATTCTCTTACTAACAAGTTTTCTGCCATATTAAGGCTAAGTCATATCCAGACAGTTATCAATTAATTGATTTAAGAGTATTGGGATTAATTCCTTACTTGTACTCTAGGGTGTAGTTGAGAGTTCCTATGCCTCCCGTTCTAGGTTTGCGCCACATGACAGCATAGACCCCACGTCCCAGACTGCTGACAGTGGGCCTCATCATCTTGCCAGGGACGCCCACTAGAATAAAGACAACAATCAAATAAAACAATAGATCATATTTCAAATCCCTACCTCTCTCAGTCCCATGTCTGCAAGATCTTATTTGAAAACTGTCGTTTTTTTATTGGAT
>OZ012684.1:13567933-13665933 GCA_963942565.1 Maea johnstoni | reverse complement strand
GTTTTTTTATTGGATTAGTGCTCATCTCCTATCAATTGAATGTTAAGTATGCAACTTTTTGTCAAATGAGACAATATCAATAATAACTTATCGACACATATCAATAATATTTTTAGCAATTATGGCAACTTGCCAGGCAACCTAATTTCGTTGACTTTAGCACTGTACATTACTATACATTTACATTTGAGACATAGAAAAGGCAGTGATTCAGACAGCAGGCCTAAAGGTAGCATTGAGACTCATGCTGTGACACCTGGAATTCTTTTTTTCCTTTTTTTTTATTTTAAATCTTAAATTTTTTCATATAATTTTTTTTTTTTAAATTAAAAAAAATAATTAAAAAATAAACAAGAAAAATCAAAAAAATAAGAACACCTTGAATTCTTACCTGCAGTCTTGAAGGAGAACCTCTCATCACTTGGCCAGGTGTAGTACTCTGTAGAGGATGGGACAACACCAAGGCGGAACTTGTAGGCGGTGTTAGGTTTAAGTCCTGTGGCAGTGCATTTATACAGTGTATTTGGTTTAGTGATCTTCATGGATGTGATCACATTCCAATCATCTTTCCCAACCTATGAAACAGATACCAGCTGTTATTCCTGCTGATTATTGTCAATATTGAAATAACACTCAAAACAACCTGTGAGGCAGTAGAAAATATGCATTTCATGCACCATAGTGTTATCAAGGGCTGTTACAATGGTGGAGTGGGGTACGACATTGCACGCTGACAGCCCACTCTTTTTCACAACAACGGTCCTGGTATTGTGGTTAGTTGGTGTTATCCCTGGGTACTACAGTTTCCTCTTTGTACTCTAGTGTAAAGTCATGACTTATTAGAGCAATAATAAGTTATCAAATTAAGTGATATTTGAAAAATATCCAACAGGATTAACAAGTCAAATCTCTCTCGAAAAGCTGTTTAATCATCAATATCAGGGGCAGATCAAGGATTTCTGTTAAGTGGGCCTCAACATCTTGCAAACTCTTTGAACCTCTGTATCTATAACTGAATATATTTCTATTTTTGTAAAACCAAGACGTGTTTTGGTTAATGCTGACCTGTGCATAATGGAATCCATGGTGATTGATACTGAGGTCCTTGGGTGCCTTCCAGGTAACCTCAATGCTGTCTAAGGCTGCGTGGGCAAGCTGAATGGCTCCTGGAATCAGATAGGTCTTGGCAGATACCTCCAAGCTTGTGCTGTGATACTTGTGTTGAGCACCATACGCCAAGACCTTTAAGAAAAACATGCTGAATATCATACTTGGCTTGTGAAAAAAATATAAAGAGACTAAAAAAATACCCATCCTGCAGATGGCAACCATGAAATTTTAATTCATGCCAAAAAATGTCAGAGCGCATTTATGATGATAAAGATTATTAATAAGAAATGTGTGTAAATTGACATTTTTGATGATTTGGCAGGAGAGGTTCCACATGCAGGGGCCTCTAGTAGGAGAATCTGGCAATTCCAACCCCGAAAGTTATGAAAAAGAAAGATTGAATCTGACAATAATGTTCACATCTCAAAAGCTTCATTGCATAATCATCAAAAATGTGTGATAACCCCTCAATGACCTACCTGGAACCAGTAGGTCTGATCGTTATCAAGATCCTTTATAATTAGGCGTTTCCTGCTGCTGTTTGATTGGTCACCGGCCTCTAGGCGGCTCCTTCCTGTCCGCTGTGTTCCGTCAGACTCAACTGTACGCCACAGCACCTCGTACGCAATGTCCTTCAGTTCGCCATTGGGGTGGCTGGGGGGACTCCAGGACACCAGGATCTCTCCTAGGACCTCAGGCTGTGCTGTTACATTGACCACCGGCGAGGGAACTGGAGAATAAAGGCAGTTTTAGGTAAAACATAAACCCTGATTGTCTTCACTACAAGGAGCCTGTCCTAATAGCCAAATGCATTGTGCATTGCCACTGAATGCCCACAACCTCTCACCACTGCCTGGGCTAAAATTAGGATATGTGCCAGAGACTGGTAGGGTTAGGTGGTGTCTTTCCCAGAGTACTTAAAATTCCTTCATGATTATCAACTGGCTAGTCACCATTTAGGTTTAATATGGCAGAAAAGTGATATATGTAATACATTCATTATTTAAAGCTCACACAGTGCCATATCTAATACAGCAATCATTAGATACTATTCACTCCAAATAATTTGACAGAACTACCCCCATATAGGTGAATTCATCAGTCCTATGGAGTAGAGGGCTCCAAAGCTTCTAATAAAGGAGTTGCAAATCTATTGATTTAAAGGTTAGAAAACAAGTCAGTAGTCACCTTGTATGAGCTTATTTTGATCATTGGTTAACCCTTTTGATACTGAGGCTACTTTCTCTGAAGGCACACAAATGCAAAGAAGTTTGAAAATAATCTAACTGCTGTCATGTTGGTGTAAATTGGAAAGCCCTTGCTGAGTGCTAACAGATGAGTACTTTGTTCATCATTTTATGTTGACTAACTTAGCCACCAGACTCATAAGGGTTAAAATGCAAGACAGCCAATTAGTGTCACACTATGTGGTAAATTGACCTCATACATGAAATTACTCGCAAATAAACAACCTTATTTACATGGAACCATGCGTGGTCGCTTAACAATCCTCTTGATAAAAATACATCCAGAAATTTTTGGTATATCAATTCCATGAAATCCTGAGTTTTTTTTTATACAATCTTTAAGGAATCTGTTTGAAGGCTCAGTCCATTTTGTACCAACTCACCTCCTTGGTCAGTCTTGAAGAAAGCTGGAGGAGCAAATGTTGGTGCGTAGCCGTATGTGTAGTAGTTGCTGACAGCCACTTGGAACAGGTAGAGAGAGTAGGGCTGGAGACCCTTGATGTCTACCTGATCTTTAAAGGTAGCCTAAGGAAAGAATATAAGTCACATTGTATACTGAATAAATCAGATAGAATAAACACACAGGGAATACAAAGAATGGGGTGCAATAGGTTTATTTTCCATCTTAGCTGATAGAGGATGTGTCCTATCTCAAAGGAATTTAAATCGACTAGGGCTTAAAATGACATGATACTTTTGAAAATAACCTGGGTCTAAGCATGAATTCACAAACTTCTTGAACAAGTTGTGTTTTGGATCTGTTCTATCATTTCTCTTTCTAATATTTTCCGCAAAAGGCTATGTGTTTCCATGAAGTTTGCTTTAAAGTGAAACGACTTGAAAAATATTTTCAAGAGGAATATGGCCCTTTCCTTTTTCTCTTTAAAAAGAGTAGTCTAAATCTCGTTCAGGGAAGTGCTTACATATCAAAATGACAAATTGACTGTACCTCAATTTGTATAACATTTTGTTTTCCCATCATTACAGCATGAAGTTATCAAACAAAAAGATTTTTTTAAAAGAATATTCTTTATCTCCTACAGGGAAGTGCTGACATTTCAAAACGACTCATTGATTGTACCTACCTTTGTGTTACATTTCGTTTTCCCATCATTGCAGCGGGAAGTAGTTTCAGGGCTGTCCACCAGGGTGTAATGTACAGTGTAGTTGACCAATGGCATGGTCATACCCACACACTCTGCCAGCTGGACAACTGGTGCCACCTGGAGACCAATGCTGACATTATGTTGGCTCAGCAAAACTGGCGTAGACTTGTAGTCAAATGGCCTCATGCATTTTACATCTACAAAAATTTAAAGATCCATGATAGACATAAACACGCTCTCATGAATAAAGCCAAAAATAGTGGAATAGCAGCATACTTAACCCATTAATGGCACCTAAGTAACAAAAAGCAGACAGACAATTTTAACAAAATATTATTTTTTTTAGCTCAAAGCATAGTTGGGGAATATTTGATGGAAATGTTAATTAGAAAACTACCAGCCTCTTTTACATATTTTGAAAAAATGATCTTTAGTTCAAATATTATTGTTAGAAGTATTTTAGATCATGACAACACTATCTAGGTGGACTATAGTGAGCATCATCAGTTGAATAGAAGCATGATCATCCTGTTGTTTGTTACATTCTTGTATTTTTTTCTGAAATCAAAGGTACAGGTTGAAGATAAGGTTATACTCTAATGTTAATTACACTTGGCTCCATGTCTACAGGTAGCTGCTGTATTAGTTACTCACCAGGAAGAGGTTGAAGATGGGGACCGTAGCTGACTATAGACTTGGCGTCTTCACTGGCCGGGATTGTACCGAGGACTTGACCGGTGTACTTGTCCACAACGTGTATATTACTCTCCCCCTGCCTGCCCCAGTAGAGGTGGACGTGGTCCACAGCCATAGATGTGGGAGGCAGAGCTGAACACACAAAACAATGATGCAAATCTTGTATGACAGCACAAATATTTCAAATATTGAGGAAAACGATTAATAGTTGTAAAGTAGGAAATCTTGTTTGACAGCACTATTATTTCAAGTATTGAGGAAAAAGATTAATAGTTGTAAAGTAGGAAATCTTGTTTGACAGCACAAGTATTTCAAGTACCTAAAATGATTTATAGTTTAAGTTGTAATCATTGCTGGGGTGCTATTTCCATCTACATGGTATGAAATTAGCTGAATTTAGTTATTAGAATGACTTCAAATACATAAATCATATCACTATCCAAGCATGAGTATATAAACATTTAGAAAAAGCTAGGGGGTCACCATATAATGTGGCTATGCAGCATTTTCCAACTGTTTTTGTATGATTATACTAAGAACAAGCCAGTACATAGGATAACCCTCAGTTAAGTTCCTCTCTGACAAATATGATACTTAATAAGTGTTTGGAGTTAATACTAAGTATAAGTTTTTTCCAATAAATTTGAAAATAAGTTTAACTGCATTTAACTGTTAAGGAGATAATAAGATTCGTCATAGACATTCTTACCTCCAACGGGAGAAGATCTCTGTACAAGAAGCTGACAGTAGCAAGCCTGGGTATCCACCCTCCATATGTCATACCCGTTATCCATCACATAGATAGCGGGATCAGCGGGCTCAGTGGAGTCCATGGCAAAGACGGACCCCATAGCGAGGTTAGGACAGTTACAGTCATCAGCTGAGCGCCGATCGCGACCGGAAGTGCTTGCATTGAATATGGTATGCACAGCAGTGCCATCTACATTCCCCGACATAAGGGCGACAGAATCTATTGTTGTGCCTTCTGTCCAGTACAACTTGCTGAAATAGATGGAGGAAAAGTAATGAGGATAAATATTTTATCAAGATAAATATCTGAATGAAATGATATAAAACATTTTTTATTCTGAATGGCTTCTAAATCTTTAATGTTATTTGAACATTGAATCTTTCAGATCCATAACTAATTTAAATTCATAAAATTATGAAATTGAAAAAAATGGCAAAAGGAATTTTTGCCTCAATAAAAATTCTTTTTTTTTTTTAAATCATATCTGGGAAACTATGGGTCTTAATCATACATGGTAAGGATTCATTTACAAAAAGATAAAAGGTACCTTTTGTAGGGGTCTATAGCCAGGGTGTGTATTTGAGCATTGCGACTGAGAATGGGTAGCAGGACAGATTCCTGTCTGTCCAGTTCATGTTTCCAGATACTGGCTCTCCCGCTACTGTGGACCTGGACCCAGAACAGTACGCGGCCAACCCAGTCCACAGTCAAACAGCGGCTGCCCTCGCCAACCCTGAGAATCTGAAAGCAGGAATAAGTGAAGACACACTGAATAAATGTCATAAACAGTACATGGTAAGTAATGGTTGAAATATTTAAGTCTTGCTTTTTGTACATTCGTCAACATCTTTTTTGAATATTCAATAAACAGTAATGATATAGTAATCTCAAATTCAAAATTCAAATTTTAAAAATATGTGATTTAACTATTTCAATTTCTCGGTAGAGGGAACCCATTACTTTTATTCTTAATCAATTTGTAAATGCAACCCAAGTGTCCAAAATATCTTTTCTTTTTGCTAGAAATTCTGGTGATCCAAGTCTACACAGGTAAAAATTGACGGGTCCAAACGGGCCCATTATAATGACGGGCCCGTAACAGACCCATTACGGACTCAGAACCCATTATAATGGGCCTGTAACGGGCTCGTTATAACAGGCCCGTTACGGGCCCGTATAAATAATAAAAATAATGGGACCGTTGCGGGTTTTTAAGCCGTGAAATGTCGATATATTGAGGGATCGTAAAACGGGCCCGTTACAAGCCCGTTTGGACACGGGCCCGTCACCTTTTACCTGTTTATATATGTGGTAAAATGGTACACACTGTTTGAGCATCCTAGATATATTAACAACACTAAACTTTATACATTTCAAACACATGCATATCATAAGAATTAGTATACTACAGCAAGGATCTTCTTGAGAACAGATATACAGCAAGTACATACCTCTTTTGAGTGTTCATACGTTAATTGTACAAAGGCTACAGAGTTCACTTCAAGCATTTTTAAATATCTTACCTCGTTCTCTGTTCTCCCATCAAATCTGACTATACTGTTTTGTGCATCTAACCAGTAGTAGGTTCCCTCAGCAGCCAGGAATGTGGTAGACAAAGGGTTATTGGTGACCGTTAAGTTGAAAGAAACCCCGTCGTCCACACTGACCATCTGAATGGAGCGAGACTTGACCACAATCAGACGAGGACTGGGATTCTCCGCTAAAAACATCAAGGGTGGATTTCAATCTGACTGGTAGGAAAAACATGTAATATTGTTGATAATACACAGATATAAATTACAAAGGAATCTGTTGACAGTTACCTTACAGATGTATATTGAGCTTTTGTCTCTAATTCTAGTAATGATTATTAATGTTTTTGAAGAACATTTATCCTCTTTGCTTTGCAAAAGGGTGGTCATAGTTAATAGCCTTGAGGCATTCAAACAAGGCCTCAACTCCCTAAGCTGTGCCTAAATGACATCAGCTACATTTTAACCCTAACACAAATAACCCCTGTTCTTATTTCAATCTTTTCTGTTCTCTACTAACAGGCACTCACTCCCACCTGTGTCTTCAAATTGAAGTTAGGCGGATACCGGAAGAAGAACAAGCTATAAAATAACCATCTTTTAAAGAATAAAAACTAAAAAATAGATGTGATGATCATGATAATCAATATGATAAAAAATTTCAAGCGATGAAGCAATATTAGAGACAAGATTATCATCATCACAAAGTGTGAAACAGAAAAAAGTCTATCCATTCTGTCTTGGTTCATGTTCAGTGTCCTACAATAGTGATGGCAAATCGTAAAGATGCAAAAAGGGCATGTTGGACTGGTGAAGTCCTGAACCCTACAGCTTCACCAATCTGGTAGAATTAGTTAAATATACTCATAACTAGTCAAACCGGTTGAAAATTACCCAATAATACTTTAAAAAAACAAAATTCCCAATAGTACTTTAAAAAAAACTTAAATTCCATTTTCAAAACATTCTTTTTGAAAGGCAGAAAAAAACTTTTTGAAACATTAAAGAAAGATTAACTCTTTGACTGCAATCTACCACTATTGTAACTTTCACTTACTGGAAGTGTCGGCAGAAACAGGGGCTGTTTCTAGCCCGCAGCCAAGCTCAGTGCAGGCTTGTACCTGTGAATGATAACAAATATTTCAATACTTTCACCAGAATCCTTCCAACAGTACAGCCCAGATCTCTAAACTGGCCGATTGCTTGGGCAGATTATGGTACTTTTAAGCATATCTTCCTCATTACAAACTGAAAAATAAATGGTTTATTTATTCTAAAATGAAAAAAAGCTGAGATATAAGATAGAATGCATGGCCATCACCGAACCAGTTTTCCTTTTATTTACTTTAATTCATTTAACTTACATGTGAATGTGTAGTTGCAAGGATTATAACTAAATCTTAATCTTAACTAAAGAAGAAAGACTACTCATTCTACATATCCAATCTAGAGTTCATTCAACCGTTTGGAAGTATATCCAAGGTCTTATACAAGTGTTATTTTATTTTAAGAAATTGAAAATCAAATCTCACCTTAAATGTATAAGTCACCTTGGTTCTGAGACTTGGCAGCTCTACAAAAGTCTTTCTGGGAGCAACGACTACCTTTCCCCAGTCAGAACCATCAAGGGAGTAAAATACATTGTATCTGGTCACGATACCATTAGGGTGCTCAGGTTGCACCCAGCGGAAATCAGCTTTAATGTTGGGTTCCTCCAGTAGGGGGTGCTTGTAATGGGAGATGTAGAGCTTTGGGGAGCGTGGCTGACTGGGAACTAGGAAGTGTAAAAATACAAGAAACGTTAGTCGAATTCCCAAGATCTACTAAGCCATACATACATACACTTTTAGTTAAAGAATATTTGTGTTAGAAATATATAAATGAATCTTAATCTTAATCTGGTTAAAATGAAAAAATGAAAATATCCTTTGTGATAGTTTGTGGAATTAGTTAACACTACAACAAAATGCAATAAAAATTCTTTGAATCAGATACTGATTTCATAATTAATAATTCATAATAAAACAATAAGACTGGTTTCCAAATGTAGCTGGGACTTCCTAGAAATGACTGTCCTTCAAAGCAGTACCCAAATTCCTGGATACCCCAGCTACTTTTGGTAAGCATAGGAAATATAGAATATAAACATTTCCTACCAGACATTGGCGACCTGAATCTGTGTCTTATGACAGGGGTACTGCCCCAGGGAGTCTCTGCCCTCAAAGCCAGCTTGACAGACGTGTATGGCTGCATGTGCTTAATCTGGTAGAAATGGTTCTTGGTAGTCTGAAAAAGAAAACAGGATTTATTAAAGAACAGTTTTACTTAATAGTGTATTGAATATACCAAAATTATGCACTGAAACAAAGTAGATCAGTTGTTTAGGTGTCGGACTAGTAATCAGTAGGTCGCTGGTTCAATTCCCGGCTGGGGCACTTTGGTCTGTCCTTGGGCAAGACAGTTTATTCCATATTGCTTCAGTCTACCCAGCTGCTAAATACCTAGCATAAATAAGGTAGTACTTAGAGCTTGTGCGTTATATGCTGCCAGTTGCTCTGGAATATCCCCCAGGGGAGTGAAACGGTTTCCGCGTGTACAGGCCTGCTAAGAGAGGATGGTCGTGTGAGCGCTTTGGTGGATACAAGACTATAAACGGAATACCTTTACCTTTACCTTTAAGGTTGTAAAGGTTTGAAATGAAAGCTTTCAAGTTTAGATGCAAGAAACTTGCACACATAATCAAATAAGTATATAGAAACAACAAGCCGAACGCTGCAGGAGTCCCCCGCTGCCTTCTGAAGAATTTGACTTCTGATCTTGAAAAGTGGGTCAAGGTCACCGGAAATGAGAATTTGTCCGAGATCTTCTATAGATACATTTTTGGTATAAATTTGAGAAGCCTACGTGACTTCGTTATTGAGTTAACGCGATCACAAGATTTTCACAAAAAATGGCCTGTGACCCTGACCTTGAGGTCAAGGTCACCAGAATCCAAACTCATCCGAGATCATTTATAGATACACCTTTGGTATAAATTTGAGAAGCCTACAGAGTAATTGCAATCACAAGATTTTCACCAAAAATGGCCTGTGACATTGACCTTGAGGTCAAGGTCACCAGAATCCGAACTTGTCCGAGATCTTTTATAGATCCACGCTTGGTATGAAATTGAGAAGCCTACGTGACTTCCTTCTTGAGTTATCGCGATAACAAGATTTTCAGAAGAAGTGGCCTGTGACCTTGACCTTGAGGTGAAGGTCACCAGAATCCGAACTTGTCCGAGATCTTTTATAGATACACGCTTGGTATAAATTTGAAAAGCCTACGTGACTTCCTTCTTGAGTTATCGCGATAACAAGATTTCCAGAAGTGGCCTTTGACCTTGACCTTGGGGTGAAGGTCACCAGAATCCAAACTCGTCCGAGATCTTTTATAGATACACGCTTGGTATAAATTTGAGAAGCCTACGTGACTTCCTTCTTGAGTTATCGCGATAACAAGATTTTCAGAAGAAGTGGCCTGTGGCCTTGACCTTGAGGTGAAGGTCACCAGAATCCGAACTCGTCCGAGATCTTTTATAGATACACGCTTGGTATAAATTTGAGAAGCCTACGTGACTTCCTTCTTGAGTTATCGCGATAACAAGATTTTCAGAAGAAGTGGCCTGTGACCTTGACCTTGAGGTGAAGGTCACCAGAATCCGAACTTGTCCGAGATCTTTTATAGATACACGCTTGGTATAAATTTGAGAAGCCTACGTGACTTCCTTCTTGAGTTATTGCGATAACAAGATTTTCAGAAGAAGTGGCCTGTGACCTTGACCTTGCAGTCAAGGTCACCAGAACCCGAACTCGTCCGAGATCTTTTATAGATACACGCTTGGTATAAATTTGAGAAGCCTACGTGACTTCCTTCTTGAGTTATTGTGGTAACAAGAATCTGGACGGACGGACGGAAGGACGGACGGAAGGACGGAGGGCATTTCTATAGTTCCCCTCTCGGGCGGGGGACTAATATAAAATGATCCCAAAGAAATAGTTGTGTGGTACATCATTGATGAAGGAACAGAGATGATCTTTTTGTCGAGTACTCTATTGTAATCACTTTCAGCCTCGAGCAATTCTTTATTGCTGAGACGTTACTAACCAAGACTGATTAAACTTCAGTTCAGTTTTGTTAATAAGACAAAACAAAACATTTTTTGAAGATAATCCTGGATTATCTATTCAATGACTGAATAGCTTCAGAATGTGTTGTTGAATGTTGGTGAATGATATGAGGCCTTTGAGGCATTTGTTTCTGGTATCATTAGTCATCAAGGATATTTTTGTTCATTGAAATAGTTTCATTTATTTAGAATATAAGTGTGCAAGTATTTCCACAGTCTAAAAAGCAGTCCAACACTATGGTTTTTACATTTATAGCCTTTGAATAACCAGAAAATCAACAAATAGATGAAATGAAAAATCATAAAGATGAATCAATCTTTATTCGTGTCATCAGTAGTAACCCTAAGCTCACCAGATATAAAATCTCATTACGTAGGCCAAATTACCCTCAATAACAAATAATTTCTAATTTAGCATATCTACTGTCCAGAACTAACCTTGACTTCCTGCTTGCCGTCGTAGGTGAGAGAGAGTTCGTAGGTCACCTGGCCGTGATTGACAGGTGTGGGCTTCCATGTGATGAGGAAGCTGGACCAGGTACCCTCAAGGCGGATAGAGGAAGGGTCTAGTGGAGGGGGGATCACAATAATACTACTGCTGTTCAGCCCCTCTGAAAAATAGGTATTCAGAAAATCCACCTTAACTTATGCCTGTTACAGCAACCAAAAATGAATAGATAAATGAATAAACAAATGAATGGATAAATGAATGAATGAATGAATAAATGAATGAATTGGTAAATAAATAAGTAAATACAAAAATAAATAAATAAATAAACAAAATCAACCTGGTAATTTTGATCACCAATTATCTTTGTGAAAGCATTTCTTATAAAATATCAGAAGGAGAAATGTTTGTCAGAACTCCACATAAAAATATCTGTCAAAGAGTTTGTTATGTATGAATAATAATCAAATTATTTTTAAAAGTATTATTGATGCATGCAACACTTTTCATTAGGAGCTGTTGGCATAAAAGGGTTAAATTATTAATGCTTGGAATTCCCCTTGAATGTCAACTGGAAGTTACGCTACTTAAGAGGGATAATACTTGGTGAAAGAATTTACTTACAAACTGATTTAAGAATTGTAGTTATAAACCTCTTTTGAATACTATACTAATGAATGGGCCTGAACATTACTGAAACTATTTGTTGAGTGTAGAAAAGTACTATTTATACCATTAGCCCTTTCCCTTCTTGAGTGTATTAATGATTTGAAGCATATCAAAATAAACTTTTTGAAAAATGCAAATAACATGACTGCAAGAATCCTGAAAAACACTTGTTCAAATATAACACTAGTTGTAATCCAACTAGTTACTTTGGGAATATATGAATGATGTAGAGAGAGTGATGAGAGTTACCTGGGAATGTGTGTCGACTTGGATGCTGCAGGGAGAAGGTGGATAGAGAGGAGACCTTTAAGGGAAGGACTGCCACGTTCCCACCTGCCATGTCTGTCATCACCACTTTATTCTCATCATTCAACCACAGCAGGTGCTCACTAAAATAGTGCAGTAGTGGGTACCTAGAGCAAGAAAAGAATAAATAAGCTCTTTATACTTCACTCGCAATTATATGGAATGAGTCAAAAACATTTCAGAATAGACAAAACAACAAATTCTCTTCTGTTAACTTTTTATGTGTAATTCCTTTTTCAATCATCAAAACAGTATCAAGTTCACCTTGACATGGATCCAATTGATGCCACCATCTTTGTTGTCATGGCAACATCCTCTGTACCGATCCCGGCCATATCAGCAGTGTAAAGTTTTCCTCCCTCGTAACCCTGTATGATCCAGAAGAGTCGTTTTGACTCTGCGTCGAGTGTGAGACCGGATGCCAGTTGTCCGGAGAAGTAGGGCCAGAACTGGTACTCAATGTGGCCGTCTCCATTGAGCCTTGCCGCCTCCACACTGTGACTGCTCGTCCAGTAGAGGAAGCCGTTGAGGGCATCCACTGCGAGATCTTGAGCCGCCGACTGGTAGACACTCTCCATCTTATTGCCTGCAATGTCTGACCGGAATATCTGTAAAGATGGCCAGGTAGCAATTGTGAGTCTTTTAGTACAAAGCAAAAGATATCACTGTAATATTTTCTTTTTGTCACCAAAAAGGATTCCATTGGTTATATATACCCTTATTGGATATGAAATGAACATATCATGTATCAACTTCATATGACATTAAATCTTCAAATGACATTATAGGTGTCACTTATAACTATGTTGGAAAGGGAATGACAAAACAGACAAAACAGGGATACCCCTTATGCAGATCTGTTCAACTTGACAGAAGCAACAGCCTACAAGCAAATATTCCAAACTATTGTTATGTTATTAAGATAATTCAAAATGTACCAAACTTATCTTTAAAGGGTTGATCAATGGACACAGAAAATGGTTTAAGGTTTGGGAACAAGTTTAGGAAAGGGTAACCAACCGCTTAATGGTAAACAATTCTTGTAGGCATGGCGATGCTGTCTATGAACTTTTTATACCTGTTATGTGGTAACCAGTGTGCTAGTTCTCACTTTACTCACCAGGTTCTGTTTGAGGTTGGACCAGTAGATTTTCTTCCCTAGCCAATCATAAGCCATAGCTGCCACCTCCTGCAGGGAGGGTAGCTGGCGAGGTGCCAAACCTTCTGCCATCACATACACCTTGCCGTTACTGAGACTACAGATATACTGCCCATCTACTGGCTCAATATCTGAAATACACAGACCAAAGCAATGTGTAACAAGTTATTCATAATATTTGAACAAAGTGAGAATTAGTGATACAGAGTAGCTAAAATCTGACATATTGTTCACAAAAATAACTAATGTTGCATTTTTCATCAATTGTGAAATCATAAATCACAAGAATCAAACTAATTATTTAAATAAACACACAAAAAACAACAATAGCAACATGAAAATTCCAGAAATGTGTTTACCCTAGGATGGCTAGTTGTTTGATAATATGAAGGATGGAAAATAAAACATGAAACATAAACCAATGGAATGTAACAATGGTAATTTTGCTGTTGTTGGTTACAAAGAACATTATAGACTGATTTTAAAAAATGAAAAAGCATAAAATCAAGATTGATATTGTTACAAATAGTGATACCTAAAGAATAATTTGTGAGGCTTCCAAGATTGCAGAAAGTTTTAGCAGAAAATATTCATTTTTTAAGGCTGTGATGCTGGTGACACTCTCAAAATAAGACAACTCCTAGTTTAGCACTCCTGTACCCTTTCTAACAATAGTTATCTAATCCCCGAGGTCTTGGTGTTTCAAATATAAGTTTTCTTTAACTTACCTGCTTGAGCTGACCTCAATACAAACACAGTTTCAATTTTACAGTGTTTTACCTCAAATGAGGTTTTCTTGATCAATAAAGGTTCATTTGATTTATAAATACCATACATGTCTGCTAAATATACTAAGCTAGGGCAACTGAAAGCCAAATTTGGGGTTCCTGCAAGAGAATACCTTACAGCACGCGATTTTGGTGGAAATTTTACTTACAAAAGTAGGTCAACATGTCTGTCCATTGTGACCTGATTGTGACCTACTTTCTTGGGTAAAAATTTCAACCAAAAGCGCGTGGTGTAAGGTATTCTCTTTTAGTAACTCCAAATTTGGCTTTCAGTTGCCCTAGCTTAGTATATTTAGCAGACATGTATGGTATTTATAAATCAAATGAACCTTTATTGGTCAAGAAAACCTCATTTGAGGTAAAACACTGTAAAAATGAAACTGTGTTTATATTGACGTCAGCTCAAGCAGGTAAGTTAAAGAAAACTTATATTTGAAACACCAAGACCTCAGGGATTAGATATCTATTGTTAGAAAGGGTACATGAGTGCTAAACTAGGAGTTGTCTTGTTTTGAGTGTGTCACCAGCATCACAGCCTTAAGGTATACCTCAAATTAACACAGCACTCTTAGATAATACCTGGTATCTACTGTTCCCTGTTCTCTACGGTATCTTATTTCATGAATAAAATATTAGCTAACACCAAAAAGTCATTAAACGAAGATGTAATGGACAGATAAAACACACCTGTGATTTGGGCTGAGGCTTGTGGTTGAGCAGAAAGTACCTGTCTTGTGGCACCATCTAGGCTGACTTGAACTAAAGCACCTCTCTCCGCAACAACCAGGTGAGGTTCAATGTCTAGGAAAGTAGATATATAGGTATAGGCTTGGAGTCATAACATCAAAGAAGAACTCATCAAGGCTATCTTCAGATTTTTTTGATTATTAGAATTACATTTTTGTGCTCCATTCTAAACTGTTATCTGATACCAACTAAAAACTACAAAAAAGCAAAATTGTGTATTGTTTTAAAGGTAAATCTAGAAGTACCATAGCATTTAATAGATGATATCAAGTGGAATATTTTATTTAAAAAACAAAACATAATGAATCATTAAAGACACAAACATTCAACTAAAACAGACTTTTCAATGACAAAGATATTTTCCTACCTGTATTTAGTGATTTACTGGTGAAGTCTGCAGCCCAGGGTCCAGTTCCTCCATCTGAGTATGCTCGCACCGAGATGCTGTATCTCGTGCTAGCTGTCACATTACGCAACCTATAGCTTAAACCCTTAATGCTGCTGATTTTACGTTCCTGTGCACCAGCCCCCGTTATGCGTATCTCATACAGCCAATCCTGCCAAATACCTTTACCTAGAGATATACAAATGAACATATATTTGTCAAACCTATGAACAAAATATAGGGGTCAGCTATATTTCTAGTGTATGGCTATATTTGAAACCAATAGTGTGGCATCAATAAAGCATTGGTCAAAATTTATGGAGCAAAACTTCAGACCCACTCAAGTCAAGTAATTGTTTCAAGTCTAATTCATGAGAAATATGATGTTAGCATGAATATTTTATTGGATTTTCAATATCAATAATGGTCAAGAATATTTGGTGAAAGATCATTTAATTCTTAAAAGTGTTTGAGGTTTTAGCCATGGTTAATGGTTGAACCCATTAATGCTCACAGTGGCCAAAAGCAGCCTGACACTTTTGATGACATCTTGCAGGCTAAAGCATAGTAAAAAAAAGTATTTTATGAAAGAAATGTTAATAAGAACATTACAAACAATTTTTCCCTAAATATTTTGTAAAATTATTCTCAGTTCCTAAGCTATTTTTATAAATATCAAAGATCCAGACAACATTTTCAAAGTGAACTTTTAAGCAGGAATGAGTTAAACCATTTTGAATACTTGTGGTGGCTAATTCGGCACATACAAAATGATGCAAAAAACCTGAAAAATGAATGAAACCCTGGCAATGGGTTCTCAACCGAGAGTACTCAGTGAGAGCTTTCCAATGAATACCAACATGACAGGGTTTAAATGCATGGTTTTCAAAATTCTTTGCATCCTTGTGCTTTGGATGAAAGTAGCCTCAGCATTGAAGGATTAAGGTGACTCTTACCCTTATCCTCCATAGGCAGCGGGGCTTGCCAGGATATCAGAGCACTGCTGGCTGTGAACACTAACTGAATATCCCTTGGACTGCTGTCAGGAACTGAAACACAATGAGAAATGTCCCTATAGTAAACAATATTCATACAATGTGGAGAGAAAATATAAAGCACACATATATCACTGTTCCTATAAATATTCCTATACATTATTAATTTTGTAAGTATGTAAAGTAAAGTTATTCCAATAACCCACACCATTAAAACGTCTTCCTTCCATCTGTGATGAATGTTGTTTAAAGAAAATTTGTTTTAGAAAATTTGCCAGTAAAAATGAGAAGGGTTTCAAACAGATTCACTAACTTTATTAGCAGTCTTTATACCATTCAGGCTTACCAATGATAGCAACAATCAATAGTTCACTATTTAAGAATGTTAGTATTCAAAACTACATTTTTTGGATTTGTCACTTTTTATTGGTCAATACATTTATATTCATTAAATGTGTGTAATAAACACCTGATCAACTTGTCTTTATAAATATTCTGCACACATTAGTAGTAGTGCCATGTAAATTATTATAAAATAATTTAGTTTGTCCAATACTCAATAGGTGTCATCAGTAGAGAGTATTAAGGAATAGCATTCAGTCTTACCTGGTGTGGGCTGTGCAGTGGGATGGAAAACGGTCAAGCCAACAAAGTGCTCAGCAAAGAGCAGCATCTCGTTATGATAGTACATGCCATCCTTGACCGCCTCGCTGAAAACACGCGAATCCGCCGTCCAATAGAAAAGCCTGTTGTAATATGCCATACTCTTCATCATGTGGAAATTTGGAGCAACGGTATTGTTCCGAATATTCCTGACATCTGTCCCTTCTAGTTTGGCCGATAGCATGGTGTTGTCACTCTCATCAGGGTGGTAGATGCGATAATGCAGATGGTCAACGGAGAAAGGGCCAGGCATACTCATAGGGATGACCAGTCTGGAGAAGTTGCGGGGTGTGGGGCTAGAAATATCAGCCAAGTCCAGTTGATAGATGCCAGCAGTGGCTCCAAACTGACTCCAGAATAAATACCTGCAGACAGAGGTGAGAGCACTAGTTAGTTTTGTCGATACTCAATAGGTGGCAGGAGTGGGTTTTCAAAACAATCCACACACATCATGGCAGTATTGTTTGTGATTCTACTGCTAGTGCATTCTACAAACTACAAAAGCAAAAATGTACTTTTTATATGGAATGACCATTATTTCATCTCCAAAATAAACTTTGTAGAAATACAAAAGTGAACTGGTCAATTCTGTGCCAGAGATATCCATCTGCTTCATCTTCAGACAAAATAGTCTATGATATTTTTAAAGGATGAAGTCACCTTATATTGAAGTAACCCAATTACTGAATTGAGTTTGTACATCATTTAATACTTTTTCTCTCAAATACAGAACTATTCATTTAATTTTTCAGACATTTGAGACTATAGAAAAGAATAAATAAGAAAGCTACTGTATGGTTGAAATCAGGAACATGCACTACTAATGCTGTGTAATATTGAGAATCTTCTTGGAAAAAAGTTCCCAATGCCTATTTTTATATAACAGGTACATCAAGTTCTTCATTTTCAATTTTTTTTAGAACCAAACAACTTATCAGAGAAATAATGTCACTGATCATTAGCAAATCACTGGAATTTGACCTTGTGAATATGTTCCTGATATCCTACACTGACAAACATCCACTTTCACATGCATGGTTAGATTGACAACTAAATTCTGCATGACCTTATCACTCACCCATTATATGGATCCACATGGATGTCCTCTGGCTCTGAATCCAGCCCTTCCAGGATAACATTGCAAAAACTCCCCTCAATAGAACATCTTGTAATCTGTAAAAAAATTTTAAAAAATACCACCACTATCATCATTATCAATATTTTTATTTCAGTAAGTAATATTAGAATTCATATATGTTTTTTGTTGTAATTATTATCATTGTGATTACCATTGTTACAGCAGGTATGTCATACTTGTGAAACTACCAAGGTGTTTAAGAAGGATGAATAGAATTCAGGAGTGAACAGTCTCTCTAACAAAACGTTTTCTCACCCTTTTCCTTGTAGATTCTTCATCATATATTGATCATAACTTTCTCACCGTTTTGCCTCTGAATTCTATAATATATATTGATCAAAATGTTTCTATGAATTCTACAATATATATTGATCATAACATTTTCTTACCTTTTTGCCTGTGGATTCTACAATATATATTTGATCATTCAGCCAATCGATGCTCAGTAATGAGGGGTGGTCCGCACTTCTGTAAATAACTGTCGGTGATTTGCTGTCATCCATTACCATGGAATGGACTGCTCCTGTTGTATCTGAGAAGAATACTGTATTCTTCTTGGTATGAATCCCAACACCTGCAATGTAACATGCGATTTCTTGAATAATTTTCTAGAACTGACATGTAAACATATCTTAACACTACTTATGATGTACAACGTTCATATACACATATGCACACAAGGGAAGACAACAAAATTACTTATGAATTTATTCATGTTTTGAGCTGCCTTGCTTACGTAACTAGCACTTCTAATTGCAAATCAATTTTTGAAATCACAACATGGAAAAAATGTTAGGAACTAGGAAATTTCTGGTAGTCTTTTAGTTACAAATTATGATTCTGTAATCAGATAATCACACTGCCATGTGTTCATAGAATGGGAGGATCCACTGTTTTACCAATGTAATGCAACATATCTACTCAAAATAAATCTATGAAATTCAATATTTAAATCAAAATATTCTTACATCAAGTTTAACCTATATATCTCATAATGAGCCCTATCACTTGCTAGAGTTTTAACATATATTTCAAAATATCTCATCATATATTTATATTCTGAAACCAATCAGAGGTACCCAAAAGGTAGACAAAGAATGTTCACCACAATACAGACACACTACCACAAACCACGACATGATAAGGGGAGGGTAAACTGCTTCCAACTTACATGATTTGACATTCCTCCTTGTAGAAATGCTTAAGGCACACAAAGAACAAGACATTAGACAAACAAAAAAACCTTAATTCAAGTGAAGTATCAGAACAGAATAAAAAATCAAGTCCTGACAAGTATTTCCAGACTTTCCCTGACATTCTATTTTCATCACCTGGATCTTAGCTTTTTTAATATGACAATTGGTCTGCTTCTCAATTTGTTTATTTTCAATCTACCAATTAGAAAAATGAATATTCATTATTCCAATTACCACATAACAGTGCCATTTCTACAGTATAACTTCAAAATGAAAATAGCAACAATAATCAGTTTGCTTGTTTCTTGTTATCATTAGCTCTTAGTTAATTAGTTCAAGACGGCCATATATTTTTTGTATTTTCTTTTGAATTCTTTCTAACTAAAATTCTTGCAGCTCAATACCACAGGCCAACCCTGATGGCTGAGAGGTCTAAGGTGTTGCCACTGACATGCTAACTGTACTTTACCACTGCCCAGGTTCAATTCCCTGCTTAAGCATATGACAAAGTTGCCAGTGACTTGGGGTTAGGCAGTGGTTTTTGCTGGGGACTGTGGTTTCCTCCACCACATACAACATACAACATAGTCATGATTTAGCCGCAATATGGCATAAGTTGTGCCAATAAACAAAATTCAAAATTTGATAGACTTACTTATAGCATGTCATAATTGAGACAAAATATGGCAGAAAAAAGTGATGATAAACAAAATTCAAAACTTAATACCGGGTAGGAGTATGAAAGGTTGGCCTACCCATCATGGATGTGATCAGCCAATCAAATGCTGCCACATGTGCTCTGCCATAATACTCTATACTGCTGGTTTAAGCATACTTAGAATTTAAATGAGGCAAGTAAACTCAGCCATTTCTCATCTATATCTAGATGCAGCAGGTGGCTAATTTGCCCATTACAAAATTATGCAAAAAAATTGAAAAATGACTGAAACCCTGGCATATTGGTACCCATCTAATAGTACTCAACAAGGCCCATCCAATGAATGCCAACGTGACAGGGATTTATTGATTTTCAAAAATCGTTGCGTTCTTGCACTTGGGGCAAAAGTAGCCTCAACATTGGAAGGGTTAACTTCTATTTGGACACATGACAGGGATTAGATGGTTTTCAAAAATCTTTGTGTCCTTGCACTTTGGGCGAAAGTAGCCTAAGCATTGGAAGGGTTAACTTCTATTTAGTGTCAGAATAAACAGGCTTACCTAGTATGAGTATTGACTCATTGTGTCCCGCGTACAGGTCCTCTGGCTCAGGGTTCTCATTAGGGTTCTTGAGGCTCTGTCTCAGCAGGAGGTTGTCAGCACCCAGGATCAGGTACGGTATACTCTGTTCATCTGCTGCAGAGGAATGAAAATAAAGTCACATTTAGGCCACAAAAGACATTTCAAAAGGCACCATGGATGTAGCAGATGTTTTTTTTTTTAGTAGAAACTCTTCATACAAATGGGTTAAATTATAGGATTGATAATAAAATATTTGAAAAAACAAATTATGAATAAACTGCACGACAAAGACAAATTCTCTTCAAGTTGTGTTATATATCAGAAATTTTTGCAGCGTTTTAGATTTTTTTTTTGTAATTCGTTCATAAGTTTTTTATTCATATTTCTATATCATAAACATAGGTTACAAGAAGAAAATTGTTTTCTTATCAACCGGGTAATACCCGGGTTTTAGATTTAACCAGGCGCTCTCAGGAGGAGTGGGTTAAAAATGTCTCGTACATCTCTTGACATATCTAGGATGTGTGGGAGAAATTGTGCCTAGCCAGTGTGACAGAGCGGTGTCATAGCTCCATACTTCACAGGGATTTATAAGACAAGCCTCATCCCAGCTGCTGGCAGCCTGCACAGTCTAACGACTGAAAAAATCTACACTGCGTGAACCAATCCTATTCAGGGAACAGCATATTCACCTCAAGGTTTATTATAAGTCAAATGGTTTGGGTTGGTAATATACTAGAAACATACATATATCATTCTTTCTCTAAGACTATAAGGAATACACCCTGAAATATAAGGAATAAGAAATTTTAAAATGATATTTTTTATTGATAGAAGTTTAAGAAATATAAAAAAATTATATTGATACCAGTCAGATACCAATGGGATTTTTTTATGATCCCATTACCAGAATTTATCAAAATTATCAGTCATATTACATTTTATATAATTAATAAAGCTTAAGTTCCTCACTTGTCAAGATTTTCTGATTTGAATAAGAGCTATATGTATTTTTACTGGTGCAAGAAATATGAACTTTTACAGATAACACCTAACTTATCCAAATTTTAGCGAATCACAACCTGTGTGTTATTTGCTGCTCTCTGAATATAAATGATAGCTGGTTCCCATTGGCAACCTGATATCTAGCTATGAGATGGTTCCTTCAGCCATCACTGTTTAACCCATTCATACCAGAAGCCCCCTGAAAAGCCTGACTATCTTACTAACATTTTTCTTATTAAAAATCACTTGATTGCACCCCTGGTATGTCATGGTTTAAGTCTTGCGTAACGTTCATCCTTCACAATAGCTCTATAGGGCGGGTTCTCATATGCACCAGGAAGAAATGGGTTAGATATATAAACAATTTTGCTAAACATATCTGAGGTACTGTATCTCATTGTTATGGGCATAAATTAGTGTTAGCCAAATGTCAGTAGGCAGCAGAATAAAACTCCATGCCTCTTCCTATAGCTAGGGTTACGTTTACCGGGCAGATTTACTCGTTTTCGACAAGAGCCTAATCAAAAACAGGTGTCCCGGGAAATCAGACCCCTACTTATTCACCAGATGTGAAATCTCCAAGCATCTAATTCCTGATACACTAAATCTGCTTTTCTTAGAAAAATAGTCATTTTTTGGACAAGATATCAGCTTTTGTTTGTGTACGAGTATGCCATCAAGGCCACTTATTAATTCAGGTACCAATTTATGTATCTTTAAGTATAGAAATGTTGTGTATAGGCAAGGAATATAATTTTCTTTTGAAGATGAGACATAGAAATACAGGTCTGCTAATGAGGAAACTAGGCAACATAGAACATGGCGCATAACTTTACTTCCAAAATATCTCCTTAAAAACATGCTGGTTGGTTTTATTTAAGCCTTAACCCTTCCAATGCTAAGGCTACTTTCATCCAAAGCACACTGACGCAAAGATTTTTGAAAACCATCTAAACCCTGTCATGTTGGTATTTATCGGATAGCTCTCACTGAGTTCTTTCAGATGAGTACACATATGCCAGGGTTTCAGTAATTTATCAGTTGTTTTGCCTCATTCTGTATTGGCCAAATTTGCCACCAGCAGCATAAGGGTTAAACACAAGGATTTTGGCGCTAGTACGTCCATGCCTGATTATCCCAAAATCCCTTCCTTGTTCTTAACTTTTTTCTAAGTTTTGAGGATTTGGACTGCACACCAGGGTACCCATAAATCACCAAGTATTTGTTTTTTGTGATTGCTTGGGCATCATAAAGAAGTTTGTGCGTTATGTGTTTTAATCAAATGGTGAGTTATAGCATAATAGTATCTTTAAGTTCATAGAGAGGCAACTTAAGAGTGGGTAAATCCACAACCAGTGCATACACATTTCTCGGTCCAAATAGCAAATACATATCTTAATTTTTTGGAAGAATACTAAACACCCGAAAACCAAATCCAGGTTCCCTGGCCCTGCAAACCACCAGGGGGCACTTCAGGGTATAAGTAGATAAACCTGCGATACACCGCAATGTTCAGAACATACCAGTATATCTTATTTAACCTGGCAGGCTCTCAGTGTAAGTGATGAGAATAAATAGATAGAATGTATCTATATTCTGCCCAAGGTCATTTTCAGCTTGGTGTAGGAGGACTGGGGCAAATAATTGGTTGTTTATAGTGTGCAATCATAAATCATGGGCAATCCTTGCACTAAATATAAGCAACACTCTGGGCTTTGCTTTCAAGTCTCTGGATCAACTCACACCCTAATCCTCCCTGTCTATTAATCTGGGATTATTGGGGGCGATGTAGTGCAGATATTCGACTAGATTTTTCCATCAAAGATATCTCTTTACAACATTGCTTCATCTGTCATAGATTTTTTCTGTGGCCTGTTTGATTTGTCATGTTATGTTTTTTTGTTGTTTTCATCAGCTATGCTAACCCTTCCAATGCTGAGGTTACTATCTTCCTAAGCAATTTATTTTGAAAACCATTTAAAACCTGTCATGTTGGTATTCATTGGATAGACGTTACCGATTTCTCTCAGATGAGTACCTATGTGCCAGGGCTTCAGTTTTTTGCATTATTTTGTATTGGCCTAATTTACCAGCAGCATAAGGGTTAAACAATTCATGCCAGGAGCAAAATAGCCTTGCTATATAGGAAATGCCTTTCATAAAAAGTTGAATTGGGAACAGATTGAGGAGAAACGTTGAATAAACATAAAGTAACTCCCCTCATTATTGCATGCTTTATTGTTTATGCTTTGTGTTTTTAGAATTGTCATCCCATAGGCGACTCTTAAATCAAAATTCTTAATCAAGATGTACTGGTTTCAAAGCAAGCTGACTTGCCTGGTTGCTTTACATCTGTGTTACAAAGTGAGGTGCTGTGTTTGATTCCTCAACACATTCATGATGGAGCAAGAGCCCATTAATAATCAATAAATTCAAAAACATGCAATTATTTGAAGGATAGTTATTTGTTGGGTTCTGATTGACAATATCTTCATTCAAATATCTTAATGAAATTAGTGGCTAGTTTTTTTCCTTTAAGAGGGAGATGCACACATAAATGGGTTTAAATTAAGGTCTACTTACTGCTGGCAGTTTTCTGTGTGGTGACGTTTCTGCGGTCTTCAGGACCTTTCCCGTAGGTATTCCAGGCAGTAAGCCCCACCTGGTAAATGGTCTCTGGCTTTAGATAGGTGACCGTCAGCCATCTCTGATTCCCTGACACCGTCTGCTCCTCTGTCGACGATTGGTTGACGTTATACAGAGAAAGTGTGTACTCAGTGATAGGTCCATTAGAATAGCATGGAGTGTCCCACCGAATGTGAATGGTTTCTGGCGATGGACTGGAGACACTGGTGATCTTTGGGGAACTAGTGGGAGCTGAAAATGAGACAAATATAGTATCATTATCATGTCATGAAATAAGGGCAGGTCATACTGTTTATGTTACAAATAATTCAACCTTTCTAATTCACTGTGATGCAGTACTTAAATTGAGAAATAATGAAAAAATCATGAAAAATGATGTTCTATTTCATAGTTGCTTGTGTAATAAAAATGCTCAATATTCAAGATGTTTCTTTTTCTGTTTTACCGCAAGTCAAGGTGTGATTCATGACACATTTACATACGTTGTTATATGGGGATTGGTGAGCCAAGAAATGGTGCATATACGTTATAATCAAGTTATGCAGGTGTTCAATCTATACAGGTGTTCGTGCAGTTAAGTTCCACTAACTGCGCTTGCTCTGAGCATGATTGGGTACCTAGTTCATGACATGAAAATGTGCATCATGCCAATGTGTATTTAAAATCAGGAAAATTCTTACCTCCATATGGTATTGTTTGTATGGGTAAACTTTCCTCTGATTGCAGGGCATGACCAGCTTGACTTATGATGGCAACCACGAGGAACTGTAGAATAATGAGAGAGAAGAAAAAAATGTGATTGTACATAACAGTATGAGTGGAAAATTATCACTTTATAATATATATATATATATATATCTATATATCTTAATATATATATCTATATATCTATATATCTATATATCTATATATATATATATATATTTATATATATATATATATATATTCATATATGAACTGTTACAATTAAAATTATCAAATCATGCAAATGGGTTTGATTGAAATCATAACCTTAAATTCACACTCACCTTATAAGTGAGGTATGGATGAAGTTTGCGGACTGTGACGGTTGAGGTATTGAACTTTTGATGGCAGGTTCCGCACGAGTGCCAGGTGCCAGGTGAGAAACTATACTGCCATTCTAACAGGTAGGTAACGTTATCCAGGATCAAGCCATCCCAGTGAAGCTCCACAGACGTGTTGGTCTTGCTGTCTGGGGCTAGAACCGGTGCTGAGAGGTTACCAAGCTCCTCTGAAAATAGAAAAATTGAATAAAGTATTACAATATTCACAATACAAAAAGATAAAAAAGGGGGAGAGGGGTTTGAGTGAGATTCAGCTTTGCTATATTTGATTGCTGAAGCTGGTAAATTCAAAATAATTGTGATACATATGCAAAATACAGAGGGGCCAGGTCAAGTTGTTAAATATTTATTCGTTATAACCATTTTGTTTTATTATACCTCACTTGAAGATCGTAAGCCGTGATTGGCTGACTTAACAGTGAACAATCATCATGTTGCCTGATGCCATCAGTGAGGGCTTCATGTTGCCTGTTGCCACTAGCGACACCTAGCGGGGAATGTGTGAATCACCAGTCATCTGTGACCTTGCTTTGTTTAGATTACAAATGGGGTTTGTTCGGTATAATAAAACAAATATGCCATGCCAGTGGGGGTAACATGATGGAATGTTTCCCCTCGGGAGGATGGTTTTCCCTCGGGCTCCGCCCTCGGGAAAACCATCCTCCCTCGGGGAAACATTCCATCATGTTACCCCCACTGGCATGGCATATTTGTATAATAACCAATTGCAAGTCAATTATGAATGCAATTGTCCTTTGTCACCTTGCACATGCTTGCCTTTTTGTATACTAGTAAACTATAATTGACATAGCCTTCTTTTATTTGTTCATGGCGGATGTTTTTATTTTATATTCATATCATTTAAATCAGTATACAGAATGGTTACTCGCAGGTGAACAATACATAATTATTCCATACTAAGTACAGTCGTCTTCACGTTTTCCCCTCCTGACACGTTTCCACTCTCACTCACACACCTCTTACATTGTTTCCTTTCTTGAACCCAAATACCCTCTCATTAATAATTGGCATGGTCGTGAAAGATCCTCTATTGATTATTTTGGTAAACTTATCAAAATTTTAAATGAACACCCAATTAATCATGCACGCACTTATGTATTGAGAACCAAAATAACTCCAATTATTAATTCTTTTGAGATTGCACTAGGAACCTGTAGCTAAATATATTCATGTTTTTCAGAGTTAATCTATGCATACATATTTTCATGTTGGTGCAGGTCACCCTGAACTAGGGTATCCGAGGAGATATAAGTAGCTTGATGATGACATTTATATAGATTTCTTCTTGTACTTATGGGATGTCCCATGACAAAACACGGCTATAACAAAGCAATAAACAGGGTATTTTAGGAGGTACATTTTTTATGATCGTTACAAATAAAATGAGATATTCTGTTCTAACTGCGATAGATCCATATCCTTATTTTTTGTGAAAGTCTTACAAAATAATTATACAACTTTAATGCTAAAAGTGAAAATTCATATTACTAAAGAAAATATAATGTATTTCAAATGTTATATGTAAGTCAAATATAGTGTAATATCTAATTTTAAAACCCCACATATTTGGGTTTGGAAACTTGTTTTCCAGACACCAGAACAGCTTTAAAAGTTCAGCCGTGTGATGAAAATCATCTTTAAATCTATAAATTCTCAGTAAGTCTCAAAAAGTCTAATCGGATACTTGTTACCTTTCCAAATAATTTGTGAATAAAGCCTGTGGTTCATCAAAAGCAAAATATTTGACAGACAGTTGTAGGTTGTGTTCTGATTACTTTTCTTTGCAAATATGTTAAGTAAGTTGCTTTTTTCAGAATTATAGCATCTGAAAAGTCAGACCAGCTTGGAAAGATACACTCAAGAAAAGGTTGAATTTCACAGCTTCATGACTGATGGATCAACTAGAATTTTAGTCATACTTTTTTCATCTTTATGTGGAGTGTGACAACTACTTTTGATATAAAAACAAAAGCATTTGACCCTTATGCTGCTGCTGGCTAATTTGGTCAATACAAAATGATGCAAAAACCTTAAAAATGACTGAAACCCTGGCACATGGGTACTCATCTGAGAGTACTCAGAGCTATCCAATGAATACCCACATGTAAGGTTTTAGATGGCTTTCAAAAATCTTTACCACCTCGTGCTTTGGACGAAAGTAGCCTCATCATTGGAAGGGTTAAACTTGTCCATGCTAATGATGTCTTATCTGCATACATGACATATTTGAAAATGATGTCACGCATACATTCACATTTGATTAGGTTCTGGTCAACCATTTCTTTAAAATATTTTCGTATCGAAGAGAAATCCTAAAAACAGTGCAGATACTTTGTTTTTATTTGTATTGCTGGTATCATGGGTTAATGGTATATGATACCTCATTATTTTGCATTGGGTTATTTACACCATGCAAAAAGCATCTTTGCACTTCTGGCATTTACAAAACCTTTGAAACCATACCCAGACAGAGGTGTTATTTTTGTGGTAGCTTTAGTGGGTATCAAAACATCAATTCTAGCCCGTAACCATGCGAAATGCTCATGTCATATAAGCTTATTCCTAGGATCAGAAATGCAGAGGTTATCAGGCAAGATGTCGAGGTAATTTGCTATAGATGATTTTTTATCCAGGCACCAGTCCTGTTGCAATGGCTTTTCCAGGCAACTTGAAAGCGATAAGGCATCAACATTTTACCACTGAGTAAACAAAAAAAGCAAATTGCCCTTTTGCCCATTAGTCACTCTCTCATAAGTAGAGATGAACAAGGAATAGTTGCAAAAATCACAAAATAAAATTTTCTTGCTACTAACATATTCGCTACTGTACAGACTAAAAACGTTTAGACTTGTATGTAATATTTGTACCACCAGAGTATTTTTGGGAAAATATCTTCTAAAAAGATTATCAGAATCCGACCAATAGCATTTCTACAAATACTTCAAAACTTTCGCTGAATTTTATAGTTATATAAAAAGATTCAGACAACTCTTGTCCAGTAGACTTCTACTAAGTTAATTAGCTAATAGGCAGATTAAATGAATAAATTAATGAACATGTTAATTCAAACCAAGACAAGGATAGGATATCATTGGATAAACTTTTCACATGAGATGAATTTATTTTATTTGTCAATATAAGAAAGAAATTAATTTTTCAGTAAGAAACTGTCTTTTTATAGGTGTGACGAGAGGAACAACAAACCTTCCTATATATGAATTTAACATCTTAACCCTTTTTGATTATGCAAACACTTTTTCTCTAATCCGTTCCCATCTGAAGTATGTGTTAGGTGAAACACCTATATAGAAATATCTTAATAACATTTTAGCAGTACATTGGAAATATTCAACCCAAAATTATAATTCTTGTTATATCCAAAAATCACCCCAATACTTTTCAAATACAATGTAAAACAGAAAGTTATGTTTGCAGTTGTCAGACATTGTTTGCACTCTAGATTTTGGAAGGGTATATTAAGACCTATGCAGCACTCACCTGCTATCTTTCTGGCATAAATATCTTGAGCAATACTGCAACCAGTCACACAATAGGCTCTCTGAAATAGACACACAGATATCAATGCAAATAACTCTTGATAAGAGAGAGTACAATTTAGAATTTGGGATCTCAGGTTTCCTTTCTTAATCCATTTCCACCCAGAAGAAACATTGTAGCAACGCAACGTTATTGATACTTGTGGACTGGAATCTTATAAAGAAATCAACATAACATACTTTAATCATTCATATAAAGAGAAGAGGAAATATTCAAGAAAAGCGTATGTGAAGAACAAAAACATGTGATATAAGTGCCAAGAGGAGTAGGAGACCAGCTTTTAATTAAAATACATAAGGCAGAAAATAAGAAATACTGACAGGAGATAGAATGTTTCCACTTAAATATCCCTTCAGCCCATCCGTTGCCTAGAATTGAATTGGATTCTATGGTGTTATCAAAACTTAAGAACTTGATAAAATATTACATAAATTAAAAAATCATTTGAAGGATAGTTATAGTTCTGAACCCATATTCCTCCTTTAACATACTTTGGTGATATCATTTAGAACAGAACATTTTAATGAACATATTTTAAAGAAAAGTGCTAATTTACCATTAGCTCCCTTCAAACATTTTGAAAGTTCAATTCTTATTCCTAAGTAACCTTTAACAGTATATGAGATCCAGGAGATACCTTAGAGCTGCACTCATGGAGGGAGATCAACTCATGAGCTCACCACCCCTTTGACTCGTGAGCTCATGAGCTCACAGACGTTCCAATTTTCCAAAGAAATACTTATTTTCCAGCCCAGCTATTAAGAAATAAATATTCATTGGCGGAGATTTATTAACATTGCCATGTTTATTTAATTTTAAAAAATACAAAGGTCAGTATAGCACTCAACACCGCTTGAATGTATACATTGGAGATTGTAAAGAAGACATGACAGCGATAAGCAGTTATGTATGTTAATAATGTGTGTTAGGTGCTCTGTGTTACGTTTGTATTCCCAACATAGACGAGCTCACGATTTGAACATTTCAGCTCGAGCTCGGCGAGTTTGCCTCAGGGCTCAAGCCACTCGAGTTCGTGAGTGGTGAGTGCAGCTCTAAGATACCCGTCAAGGATATTTACAGAAACGAATTGGTAAAATATATTTTCAAAACTATTTTGTAGGAGAGATCAGACATTAATACATTCTAGCCATTCTGGGCCATAACAGGACTAAATGGGTTAAATGCTATAATCTTCACAATATTAGCGTGTATGCCAGACCACCTTGGGAGCTAAACATGGGTTAAAGCATAAAGGCATCTTTGTTTAGAGAAAGCCCTATCAATACCAGCTGAATTTATTTAATACTCTACATGCATTTAAAGCTTTTTTAGCATAATATTATTCATTTCAAAGTTCAAAATTCAATTCTCATATACAACCCACAGATAGGTAAATTCAACAATAAGTGTAAGGAGTACATTTAAGTCCATATTTATTTGAAGTTTTTTCAGTGTTATATGTATTAAAGCAACAAACACAATTATTTGTCACAAAAGTATACAAGCAATTCTCAAAAAAAATGACTCTCATAGTCAACCCTGAGACACGTTACTAATCATCTTTTTATTTTTGGAATTTTTTTTTATTCAATATTCAACATGTCAATCTTGTGCAATACAATAGTTTGTGCGACAAATGCAATGATGTATTTGTATAGCAAATAGTATACTTGTATAATGTAAACAAGGAAAGTATATGTTTGAGATATCTAGTGAATACTATTCAGATTGTTGATATGAAAAACAATAAAATTTTACATGTTTATGAAAGGTTGTTGTTCATTTTTCAAATACACTTGTTAGAAAAGAATACCTTTTTTCAAATTGTATCTTTCGCCCTGTCATACAATATCTGTAATTCCCTTGATAGTAGAGATTTTTCATTTTTCCCTTAATTGCTGCTACATGTGGTTTTCCTCCATAATTATTGGCATTGCATATAACCTTCTTTGCTATTAAATTGATGCTATTAATCCCTGTTACTTAATCATAGTAAACATTCAGTGATTAGGTGATAAATAAGGGCAAGGAATACATTTGAGATGTCTACATGTGTTTAAAGAACATTTTACTTACTGTCTTAAAAAATACATAAGCAAAAAATACATAATCCTTAAAAAACTCCACTCTCACATATTACCCACAGACATGTAAATTTATCATAGTTAAAGGCCAGTGATTCATCAGTGACAGGAATGAGCTATATTTCCTGTGCTCTATTATTCCATCAGTCTAACGGCCTAGCTGCAACATAGGGTAGTGTTAGTCTTTCTCTTTATAGATCCTGAGCGGTGGGCAATCAGTGAGTACAGCTATTATCATGTTAAGGGGTCTCTACATAAACAAAGTCCTTATTGGCTCAGTACTCAGGGTGGTGCTAATAAGAGGCCGGATAAGGGCATAAAAGTAGGGACCCTTTTCAGGTTTTGTGATATTGTGCTATATTTACTGTGGAAAATGTGTCTTTGTGATCTACCATGAGTTTCAATGATCTACCCTGAATGCAGCGCTAATTGTTTTTACACAAGTTCTAAGTAATCAAAATCTTTGAAGATTATACAAAGCTGAATGTCCAATGTGCAATGGTGCAACTTGGCTCTGAATGGGTTAAAAGCAATAAACAATTATTCCACCATTAAGAGTCGGAGTGGCAGCTGAGATAGCAGGGAAACAATTAGAGCAGCATAAACTCTCACCTGCACCAGTGTGATCCAATTAGACCTGTATATCATTAACACAGAGCATGTATACAGTGCCGCTGTATAAACACACCATGGCTCATCCCAGTGCCTTCATTACCTTGGCTTATCATCTCTTCTATCAGTGCCATAAAGCACCCAATCATTTCCCATAAATCACCCCCACAGCAGCCCAGCACCCCCATGATAACAGGCCCACCATGCATAATAAAGGCGTGATTAACCATGCAGTAATCACATTGACACAGTAGGTTATTATACATAGTGGTGTCCTCAAGGGTTTAGCTGTTCGTTATGTCATGTGTAGGAAGAAGGTAGTCTGTAATTATATTGTAATGTATCCAAAATCAATATATATAAAAAAATCATTAAGTAATTAATTACTTTAGTGGGAGGTATATTTGAAGAAAAAAGCAGCATCAAACACTTTCTGAATTATTTTACAAATGTTTCCCAAATTATTGTAAAGGCTGAAAAAATAGAAAATTCTACAACATTTTTAATAACAAGTTTTTAGAAAAACTTTGTGCATCTATGTATAGAGGTCCTCTCTGTAGACCTTATAAATGATGGAATATATATTTTAATATTCAAATAAACTCATATTATGTCATTACAATGGTGGAAAGATGCACTTTATTCGAGAGTGTTATGGCTTCGGGAATGATATGGTGTTAAATGACAAAACAATGTGCCAAAAATAAAGCTTCAAGTTGTGAGTTCCTTCCGAAAGTGTATTTCCCTACAATTCAAAGATGAAGTCACCATGACAACTGTTAACTTTTCTCCTTAAATGAAAATATCTTCTGGTTTTCAGATTATCTTGTGATCAGAATGTATGTGTGAGTATTGGTATAAGGTCAGGGATTTAAAAAAGCATTTGGTTTGAATTAATTTAATTGGAAACTGAATAGTCAGTTTTGAGTGAGTGACAAGATACTATAGATGCTACCACAAGTAGGTGCCTGTTAAAAAGTCCAACAACATTTTAAAATAGGGAGAACTTAACTGCAGAGGAACTAAACACATACAGAGATTACAACATTGCACGAGGCCATAACTCTTTTCCCCTATTCATACCAGGAAAGACCAAATTACATGAATGTTTTCTTTATCTAAATAAAAGCAGCTCTACAAAAATTCCCATTATAGTTGCTCGTAAAGAAAATAGCTGTATATTTTGTTGGACTGTCTGGAAGCTTTGGGGATGAATGATCAAGATAAAGTATTTATCCTTGGGATGTCTGAGTATTGGAATAGACTTTAAATACCAGACCCCAAGGCATAGTGAAAAGGATGTACTTAACAGCCATTGGCTTTTGTGTCAGTCCTGAATGAAATACTAAATACCTGGATTATAAAGATGCATTCACCATGCAAAATGCCGCTAAGTCTAAATTCTCAAAACTGGCATGTCTGGAATATTTACCTCACACAGTTGGAAAAGTTCATGTTTTTTTCCAAAAAAAAAATGAACTGTGTATATCTTATTCTTAAAAGATTTGAAAATCTAAAAGCAGAAAAACTGGGATATTAAGCATTATCTTCTCTCCTCTAGCAATGCAAGATTTTTGAAAATGAAAAAAAAATTCTATAAAAAATAATCAATAGGAGCTTGGGTGGTTCCGGCTCTGAATGAACCATCTTATCTGATAATTAACCAATATATCCCAAGTTCCCCTTAGAGTTCAGACATCATGGATGTTTTTTCTTTCTCAGGGTATATGGAGAACAGAGAAGAAAGGCTCATGTCAAAGTAGAAGGAGCTGTAACATAAGGAGTCTAAGCGTCTAAATACCAAGTTTAAGGAGAAGAAGAGGAAGGGCACTTAAAGGGCGGTCCGAGTTCTGCCTGACCGGACACTTGACCCCAGGCTGAAAACAAGTGTTAAATGTGAACTGCAGGTAACCTAGCAGTGCTTTCAGCACGCCCAAGGCTCCATGACATGATGGGTCTATTTACGAGTTTCTACACTTTATTCCACATTCAAATGGGACCAGTGGCTTTCCAAAGCTTTCCAAAAGCCTCCACGCCCGACTAATCAATTACCTACGGAGTCATACCTCAGGACCATACACCACCATGCATGGGAGAAGTTAGTGTTGGAGATGTGCCAAAATACTACCCCCCCCCCCAACCCTCACCGACTCTAAACCCCCAACCCCACAGTACCCTCTTCATGATATCAGATAAGCAGATAAAACCTCTTTGGCCACATGTACACTGATCTATCCAAAACAGCATCCCTGGTATGGTGTAATTTGAACTTTAATATTGTATATTAGGTTTATGTACAAATGGACCAGTGTGGAATGATATTAGATTTTATTATAAAATATCCAATAATTGAATATGTTGGAGATATTGTATTGAATGAAAAAATACTTAGAATGAATGTTTGTTTTAGGGTACCACTCAAAAATAACGGATATCTTTTGATATCCAAAAGAAGTTGTGCTGGCAGGGATGGCAGTGTTGAAGTAGTAGTGGAATCAATGACAGTATTTGTAGTGGTGGTAGTAGTAGTAGTAGTAGTAGTAGTAGTAGTAGTAGTAGTAGTAGTAGTAGTAGTAGTAGTAGTAGTAGTAGTAGTAGTAGTAGTAGTAGTAGAAGTAGCAGTAGCAGTAGTAATAGAAGTAGTAGTAGTAGTAGTAGTAGTAGTAGTAGTAGTAGTAGTAGTAGTAGTAGTAGTAGTAGTAGTAGCAGCAGCAGCAGCAGCAGCAGCAGCAGTAGTAGTAGTAGTTGTAGTAGTAGTAGAATAAGTTTCAAAGAAATTTGATAACTAGATCTAGAACATGCACTGCAATTAAATTTAAGATGCACAAAAGGGACTCACCTTCTGTTTGAATCCTACTGTGAGATTCTGCAAAAGCAACAAGCAATAGATAAAGAAGTTGGCTGTTTTTGCTATGTGTAGTAAGGTATCCTTCATGGTTGGTCCCAAGTGGCCAGAAACAGCCTCCCTGGGTGCTACATGCACAGTTCCTACACTAAGTAGTAGTGTCTACCCTCCTCTAGCCATGTAGTACAACTAAGTTGTATGCAGAGTACACCTAAACATTGAGACGACGTAGTGACTGCCACAACACGGCTGATAAATAGAGTTATTCTGCCCCCCTCAATAAAGCGTTGTTATTCCGGGAGGAGCGGGCGATCATCATGTGTCATTCGATCTGCCCATATCAGGTAAGCGGTGGTGAGAGAAAAACAGGTACTTTCTACTGCAGCTGGTCACAGGCCGGCTCCTCTCCTCCCTCTGTCCACACATTGGCTACCAGAGATGGCCATTCACTCAAGCATGCAAATGAAACCAAAATTGGGGGATCCTTTGTCCCAGGGAAAAAAAGATTAAGGCGGAGCTCCACTATTGCTCTATTGAACAATACAGAAACTGATAAACTAAGCACCTCACACTTTATATATACACCCAACAGTATCAAATTTATACTTTTCAATACAAAAATAAAGTTGGTTGTATAAAAAGTTGAGCATTATCTAGTGCAGGATTTCATTACAGTCCCACCTTAAAATGAGGGAGATTTTTTTTATGGTGTGATGGATGTGGTTTGGTTTTTGTGACAGTGCCAGCAATTATTGGTGTTATTAGTAGCAATCAGTGGAGAGAATGGGACAGTGATAGCTTGTGCCCATCCTATCATCTCGTGACCTTCGCCTATTATCACATGACCTTCACCTCTCACTAACTGCTTGATGACGCTACTACAGGAGAAATTGACATGATGATACATGATGAAATGTATCTACTTAGAACTGAAGAGGGTGTGTGCAACGTTTTTTGTCATGTCCATATTTTTTGAAAATCTATTTACATTTATCAGCTGAAATATAGGAGTATCTGGCATTGAATACTTATTTAAATAGTCTTTTTTAATCCCTCGCTAGTAATGTATTCAATTCAATACAGGAGAAATTGAGATGATGATACATGATGAAATGTATCTACTGAGAACTGGAGAGGGTGTGGGCAGCGTTTTTTGTCAATTCCATATTTTTGGGAAATCTATTTACATTTGTCAGCTAAAATATAGGAGTATCTGGCATTGAATACTTATTCAAATATAGTCTTTTTCTATCCCTCTCTAGTAATGTATTCAATTTAATACAGGAAAAATTGACATGATGATACATGATGAAATGTATCTACTGGGAACTGAAGAAGGTGTGGGTAGCGTTTTTGTCATATCCATATTTTTTGAAAATCTATTTACATTTATCAGCTGAAATATAGGAGTATCTGGCATTGATTACTTATTCAAATAGTCTTTTTTCAGTCCCTCTAGTAATGTATTCAATACAAAAAGAATGAAAAATCTCTCTTCCTTTTCTATGATTATTAAAGGACAGAGGAGTATATACAACAATATATCATTTCTATTTACTCTTATGCAGTGGACACACTGAAAGAAAGCTGAGACTTAATTGAAAATCAAATGTTTCTACCAATTAGGCATGTGATTGCCAAATTGAAGGAGTATTCAATTAAGTACGACAGGCATGATACTTACACATTGTTTCTGGCAGGTGACCTTCACGGTGGCATCCCAGTGCATACAGCCATATTCACACTGAAAAATAACCAAAGGAAAAGTCTTAGATATTTGCATAAAATCAGTGATCAATTCATATCAACAGATAAGATTTCACAACATATGCCACAAAAATATATCCTTTGTATTAAGATTTTTCCATGTGGCGATTTTGAAATTGAGAATAAAAAAAGATGAATTTAAAATAAGGTTTTCAGCAAAATACAGATCAAGGTAGTATGTTTATTCCAATATTTGAGGTTTTTAATGGAGGGCAGACCCAATACTTCTGTGTAAAGAGTTATGCTCTGTATGACGGGCATATTTTATATACCTCATTAGCTTTAAGAAAAACTAAAGAAAATGCAAGGAAATCAACATTTTGAATTGTAAAGGTGGGTTCCTTGAATGCCATGAATACTCCTTAAATCTGCTGAGGAACAAGCGGCGCTGAGATAATTTTGAAAAGTGTCTTCTATTTTGAAGTACTGCCAAAGTTGTCAGAATCACTGGGGACAGATAATGAATGGTTTAAGCTAGTGATCATTCATTTTCCCCCATGGGTTCTGTCACTTCGACTCGTTCATGCCAGGAGACCTACTTGACGAGTATTGTCTGGACCTGTTATACTTTTGAACATAACTTAGGAATGAAGCATAAATTCAAAAAAATATTTGAAGGAGGGGTGTAGATAGAGTTCTGATGAACCATTCAACCATTTATTAGATTTTGCTTTGTTGGAGATCTCACCAAAATTGTTAGGCAGTTTTGGCTGCTACAGGCAAGAATGAGTTAAAGATATTCATCTTTGTTCCAAAAGAAATAACAAAATATCTTAATTGTCAGTTGTGTTATCAGACCATTGCTAGGCCAGGAAAAATGTTAAGATATCCTGGAGATGCTGTAGTGGAGTAAAATTGTAAATATCTGTTTAGTCAAAAATCCTCAGCAGTTTGGTTGGTCTTAGAATTGTAAACACCAGTAAAAAGAACATAATTTGTTTATAATCTTCTCAATTTTCTTTTCTTGATAAAAAGTGTAGATAATCAGTCAATCATTTTTGACTTATGCATTGATTCTGTGTATCTGAAATGACGAACACCCATTATAACAATGTTCCAATTTACCAACAATCATAGATATGCAGTGAAGTGGGAATAAGCATACTGTTACCCAAACCAAATGTACCTCAGATCTCTTTGGAAATGCTGAGATCTTCCTTGGAAAATCCAAGGAAATCTTTGGAATTCTGAGTTTCATTTGGTAAAGGCTAGGTAGGTAACAAGTGAAATGCAATTTAAGCATAATGATTGGTTAGCCTTACAGATCTAATATCTGACTTGTACATATTTTGATGCATTGATTTCAAATGGAAAATATTTAAACACATAATCTACTTCAATCTTGGTACAAACAAGTCTCTTTCATCCTGAGTATGCAGAGTTAGCAGCTTGGTATTATCACTAAAAGGAGATACATGTATTTAACTTGCCTATGAGTAGATCATAAGATCATCCAATTCATAAAAAGTGAGGAGAATCTGATAACGATCGGTTACACATGGAATAAGACATGTGAATAGACTCATCTGTCTGCCTAAGGTCACGTTACTGAAACTGAACTGTATGTTTGGGCACGGGAGAGAAAAAAGGCAAAAATCACCTGTCATTTTCCATATCTCACCACTGATCTAGCTGGTGGCAAGATTGGCTATTTATCCAGGTGCCATACTGAGGGCCACACAGAGAGGCAATCAGGTATATCACAGTATGCATTTCAAAGGGAAACTCATCATGCAGTTTGCAGATCAAGTGAAGGCAATTCTATAGCTCCACACTGTAGGCAATTTCTCGATGAAAGTGATTCTTCTCAAACTTTCAATGGGGGATACCATATCAATTTCTTATGGGGAATGAAATGAGTTTGTCTCTTTTATGTAGCTAGCAGGGTAGAATCACTCAGCTGTTTCAAACAGGCCAAAGTGTTTATAGCGATGGCTCCTTTTGACAAACTGGGTGATCTGTTTTCATTTTTTCCTTTAAGTATCACTTGTGATCCTTATTTTTATTGAAGTAGTTATACATTTCACCAGAGTGATGTCATATTCCAAAAGGGGAAATTGCTTACTTTCTCTCATCATCTATGAGTTAGTTACAAACACCTTCTCCTTTAACCTATTGCATCTGAAGTGTCCAAAAAATGTTGACATTTTTAACATAACTTATCCAATGGTGTAATAATTGGAAATATTTTGAGGGAAACTGTTAAACTCAACAGGTACAACAACTCTAAGACAGGTATTTCCCAATATATAGCTTTGTTATTAAGATATTAAGTGTCAGACCAGATGAATTGAGTTGTTGACCCATTTATGGTATGTAGCACTCATGACTATCTTATAGATATTCTCGTGATCAGACCATTTATCAGACATTCTCTGTAGGTGAAATGACTAGATCAAAATAAAACTCAATTTATGCCTTTAGTCCAAAGTCATTTTCAGAAGTATTGTACATACAGAGACACATATTGATGACCTCTCCACTGAGGCAGGAATGGGTTGATATGAAAAACTTTATTTTTTTTCTTTCTGTAATGGATTCTGGTATATTTACTATGGTAGTAGAATTCTCACTTAGTAGTAAACTGCACTAGAGGAGCTGGATTCTGGTGTAGTACAAATGGCATACACTTTTACACATACCCCCTTTACTACATTCAGGAAATACAGCCATTAGCTGGCCATTAATCCCCCATCAGCAGGCAGGAAGTCATTTCTCCGCCTGCCACTTGATGGATTTGTATTATTAGTCCACACTTGCTACTATTAGCGGGCATTATGTCTTCACAGCATTAAAACACAGCTCATTAAGACAAAGTTATTCTTCACGCATGGGTGGAGTCCAAATTGAGAGAGAGAGAGAGAGAGAGAGAGAGAGAGAGAGAGAGAGGAGAGAGAGAGAGAGAGAGAGAGAGAGAGAGGAGAGAGAGAGAGAGAGAGAGAGAGAGAGAGAGAGAGAGAGAGAGAGAGAGAGAGAGAGAGAGAGAGAGAAGAGATGAGAAGAGAGATAGAGAGAGAAGAGATGAGAAGAGATGAGAAGAGAGTGAAAGAGTGAGAGAGAGAGAGAGAGAGAAGAGAAGAGAAGAGAAGAGATGAGATGAGAAGAGAGATAGAGAGAGAGAGAGAAGAGATGAGAAGAGAGGAGAAGAGAGTGAGAGAGAGAGAGAAGAGAATAGAAGAGAGGAGAGAGAGCGAGTGAAAGAAATCAATATGAGAAAAGAGAAGAGAAGAGAGAGAGATTGTGAAGAAAGCGATCAAGAAGAGAAGAGAGAGAGAAGAGAGGAGAAGAGGGAGAGAGAGAGAGAGAGAGAGAGAGAGAGAGAGAGAGAGAGAGAGAGAGAGAGAGAGAGAGAGAGAGAGAGAGAGAGAGAGAGAGAGAGAGAGAGAGAGAGAGAGAGAGAGAGAGAGAGAGAGAGAGAGAGAGAGAGAGAGAGAGAGAGAGAGAGAGAGAGAGAGAGAGAGAGAGAGAGAGAGAGAGAGAGAGATCCATATCTGTATGATAAGATATGATCATAAATACATGACCATGGCATATGCTCCTCTGGGAAACATCCAGTAATGAGAACCAATCCAAAATCCCTTCCTTCCACTATTATCACTTACAATGAAGATTGGCAGGCACTAAATGGCTACAGTGTTAGGGATCAACTATGGGGCCATTAAATTTTGGCAAATGGCACTTTTCTCGGTGGCAATAATATTACCAGGAAATTCAATTTACACTTGGGTGATGGACACTTGATACATGGTCAGAGGTCAAATTATTATGGGTACTCTGTAACCCTTGCATTACCAAAAGAAGAGGAAGATATATAAACAAATGCAATCCTTAACGGTTATACTTCAAATTTATCAAATACGCATTCATCTAAACAACATCACATAAATATGCATATATAATCAGTTCCAAACAATTTGCACACATGATCTGACTCATAAGGGATGGTTTTATTACAGAGCAACATTTAAAAAAATATTTTACTGAAAATTGTTTTTTTAGTTGGGTTTGATATCCCTTCTTGAAATTATTGTCAAATATTGAACAATTTGATTAATAGACATGCTCAAAATTGTCCAACACAAGATCCAGATGCATATAAACCAATACATGCTTATGTGTTCCTGAAGAAAGTGTCATCCAGAACTATGATACTTTGACAATAATAGGGAAGTAGGAATTAATTTTTCAAAACATTTGAAGAGGGGTTGTTGGTTATGTTCTGATGAATATTTTCTCTTGGAATATTTTTTCAACTAATAAATTGTTTTTTGCCTGAAAGATTTCACTAAAATTGTAATGTTGCTTGGGCCCGCTGTGCCCATCAATGGGTAAGGAAGAAATGCTTATCAGAACCCAATCAAAACTCATCTTCATCTTAACCCATTCACACTTGGGGTTTCTGTAGAAAGTATCGTCTGCTACTCTCATACTTTTGAAAATAACTTGGGAATAAAGCAAAAGTTCACAAAAAATCTGATGAAGAATTGTTGTTTGATGTCTGATTAAAATTTCTCCTTCAAATGTTTTCCAGAAAATGCTTTTGTAATCAAAATATTTCAAAAATTGTCAGGCCTGTTTTGGCTGCCCAGAGTGTAAATTGGTTAATATTCTGCAACTGTAAACCTCATTCTAAAGTTGTAACTTTGAAAAGCACTATGATAGCTTCCAAGCAAACTTTTAAGAACATTTGGGAACATTTTAAATGTATGAGGGTTTAGGAATCAGAAGGCATTAAATATGCCTTCTCGTTGGAAGGATACTCAAGCTTTAAAGAGGCAGTCAATTTAATGTAGTTATAGATGAGTTATGTCTGTAGCCAACAAAATCTGCTCCACAGAAATTTGTACCAGCTGAGCTGAAGAGCAGCCGATTTGTAGTTTATGACACTTCTCAGAAAAAAAGATTAATGTCGCAAAACATAACTGAAAATTACTTGGAAGCAGGTTATTTTGCGGTGGCTAAATTTAGAATGAATTTCAACACTACTTAGCTGATGGTCATAGTTTTCATGCCTAGGATCTCGGGATAAAGGTTATTCACAGTAATTGATGAATCCATATTGCTTTTGGCATAGATGAGGCATTCCCACCCAGCATGGGAGAAATACAGCCAGTGTTTTGGCATTCCCATCAGAGCACATGCAGCACATTGCACTGATCTTCAAGAACAAGTTGCAAATAGTTAACAGGCCATTCTCTGTAGGGTGCATTTTGGCAAAGAACACCAAACAGAATTTGATTAAAGATACGTAGAACCTTTTATTACAATTCATCCTTTCAACCATCTCCCTAAATTAACTACACTTCTTTAGTGATTGTAGTTCCCCAATAGAGGATAGCAGTACAAAAACATTGCATAAATATAGGAAACATTTTATGCCAAAAAGATCTGATTATTTTGTTGACATCCTCAGACAAATAGAACATATTAAAAGTAGAAATATTCATCAGAAGAAGACCAACATCCCTCCTTCAAATGTTTAATGAATTTATGCTATAAAGTTATTTTTTAAAGTATCATGAAGTCAAAAGATTCTTTCAATGGGAGTGCTGGGCATGAATGAGTTAACAGTTTTTCAAAAAGGAAACACATTTTTCTGTCATGATTAGACCAAAAACCGTACAGATATAGGAATCTTACACCATTTCCAGGCAGAGCCTCCGCAGAGAGGAAAATCAAGTGCACTAATTCAAGACTGCGCTTTTCCTGGAAAATCCTGGTGTGTAGGTGGAGGAACATAAACCATGTACACCACACTTCTCACCCGTAAATCAGGCCCCCTACAACAATGATAAACAAGTGGTGCAATAGGCTTTAAAAATGTGACAAACCAGAACCTAAAAGCACTGTTCAGATCCAGGACTGATGGTCTGTGCTCCAGGTTTACGATTGCATATCTTTGATTTCAATCAAATGTTTCTCAAAATATTACTTATAAACCCTAAATTATTAAGAATCTATACGCTCTTATTATTCTTGAGAACATCCAAGGGTCTAGAGAAAGTAAAAATTGCAGAGCTACTAGGGTAGTAAAAACCCTACCAAAATTGCCTTAAAAGGACAAGTAAAAAAAAGGTTTATTCCAAATCATATCTAAAAGAGAAAAAGGGATTTAAAAAAGATCTAAAAGAGAGTTATGGGCAAATATTATGTAAGCAATAAAAGGACAAGTTGAGATTTTGAGATTTTCTGGCACTGTGCCTTGAAGGGATTTGTGCAGGGCTTGTGGATAAATAAAGACATTCTGTCCTCTAGTATAGTGTGGTGGTGTGTTTGACCTCTACCGGAACCAGGCTAAATATATATAACAGTGCCAGAGATGATATTCCAGGGATCAGTGTTGAGATGTTAGTTTGTCTACCGCTCAGGTTTCCCGATGACATGCCTGCCCACAGAGACGTAATTAATGTAATTACGGGAGCGCTGGAGCACGCTGTTCCCCAGAAACTTACAATATTTAGAATATGTCAGTGATGTCAGGAAGCGATGCATGTGGGATAGTGTTTCACTCAGCATGTAGTTCATAACAAGTCCATCAGATGGCAGTACTACTGAGGAAATGCATGGAAAAAGCAGCTTTATATTAGCAAAGGCATGGATGTTTGGGAGGTCAAGATTTTGGCTTGAATAAATGCCACACCTATAGAGAGGTAATAGAGAAATAGATATTCCTCATTGGTTTTAAGAAAACTATAGAAAAGTGACAATTCTTAGTTAAAAATCAACATTTCACTTCAAAGCTTGTGTAGGGGTTCATCAATTCCTTTGAACCCCCTACTTATTCACTACTGAGCAGGAAACCCTAGTGGAGGGCGGTTAGAGGGTAGCAGAAGCCTGTTGATAATCTGCACGTAAGAAGTCAGTTAAGGGGGTATAACATGCCCGGGGTGCCTGGGGGCAGGGGGGTTATTGTTAGCACCAATTAGCCACTACATCACCACCCAGCTTTCCCAGGGTAACCCTAACTCTCAAAACAAACACTCACTTTTCTCACATGCTCAATATTATCCACTTGGCTGCCAGGCCAAGCAAAAAGTTCATCATATCAGGGTGAAAGGAGAAGGGGGGGGGGAATCTGTACAAGGGGAGTTTGAATAGCCTTTACCCATATCTAGATGACCCTTGAAGCTAAATGATCTCCTTGTCTTGTACTTGAAATTAGCTCTAGCAAAAAAAACAGGGAATTCTCTTGAACACATTTATGTTGGGCATGCACAACATGGTCTGACAACTTTAAACATATTTCAAAGAAATTGAGTACTTTTTTTTTAAAAGAGGGATTGTTAAACCCAACTGGAACAACACCTTTCAATCAAATTTCTCTAGATATTTCTTAGTTATCAAGGTATTTCCATATGTGTCAGACCGAGTGCACATTTCAAATGTGATTACGGTTTATTTTTAAAGGAATCCTCACTTTAATGCAAGGAATCCAATGTTTCTATTTAAAAATTCAATACTCAAGTGAGTAACATGAAGAAAAACATGCTTAATTCTGAATTCTCTTGATAAAAAAATGTATATTATCAGAGCAGTATTTAAGGAGCTGCTCTTAACTAATAAAGAAAACTGTCATAAATTTTAATCGCATGTTCTATATTTTTTAACTAGCTATGAAAGCTTCAAACAATTCTATAAAATTAGATTAGAGCATCCTAAAACTGAGTGTCGCACTGCAGAACTGAAAATAATTTGTTGATAATAATAAGTTGATCTTCAGGCTCCCTAGTTTATCAACCACTTTAGTTAACTTATGTAATGAACCCTATATTTTCAATGGGAATTCATGCGAAAAGATTAAGAGGATACTCTTAATCTATGGAAAGATTTTTGACTCCGATCCAATATTTTCTTGGAGAAAATCCAAAATTCCTCTCTAAGCTCATTTAGCTTGGGTGCGTTTTATCTCGGACCACTGATTATACAGATGGGAAGGTCCCTGAAGCTTATACAGTGAGGCTAGAAACATCATGAGTAAGGCTCTTCTAGCTTGGATGCGCTTTGTCTCGAACCACTGATTATAAGTACGGGCCCCTTTTTAGGTCCCTCACGCTTCAGTAGTGAGGCTAGAAACATCATAAGTATGGCTCCTCTTTGATGGCATCTACATTGTGACTTGGTTGCCAGGCTGCTATTGGTTAATAAGTGACATAAGCACTCTTCACAGCACCCACTATAAGTGCTGTATTACATTAGACCCCCTTCTTATCCCTAACGCTCATACTTCTGCCATACTTAATTGGATGTCTCTGTCCATGGTAGTATAATATCCACGGTTTTATCAGTTTCCCCAGAATGCTATGTCCTAAGTACATAGCAATCTCCTGCACTCATCCCACTCTGAGTACAACCCAGCTGTAGACCCTCACCCTGGCCAAGATACCTGTTATCACAGGAGCATTCTTGTTGTACCCAGCGTATCAGCAAAACTATGGGAGATTTCCAACCCATTGGGAAGACGAACTCCAAACATAACTCTATCAGAGCCTTGATTGATGGCTTCGGACAGCCAGTCGGTCGGAATGCTACCAGACGCCTGCCCAACAACATGACCCCTGACCTTGACTTGTTTGACCTTTGACCTTCGAGTGCAAGTTCACTTCCATGACCAATTATCAAAGAGCAAGTCAACTCCAATCTGTGCATGTCTTAATTAAGGTTGCTGCTCAAAGCATTTTTAGAGTGTTGTCTGTTCAGTTATGCAGTTTCTTAAAATAAGCATTTTTTGCTAATTATTGGGCGCTGACATTAACATTTAGGAGGCAGTCACATACAAATTTCTCAAAAACATGAAACAAACTTTCTTTTAGACTTCTAGGAAAGCTAGGCAACTCATTTTCCTATGCCTCAATACCTTCTGAGAAAGCAACAGCTGTTCATATAGTATGCGTGTTACTCCCCTGTGAGTGAGGGAGGAAAAGATTATCACTTCTTTCAACACCCTACGGTCAAGGGTCAATACTAGTATCTTCCACGAGTCTTCGTTTTTCATTTTCCCACATGAAAATCATAATCCTTAAATCAACATATGCAGGTTGCTTAAATAGTAAGACCTTCAGAATATCTAGAAATGGAAAATGAGAGGCCAATTAAAAATTTATACTTTCAATGTTTTATTTGCATTGCATGCAGCATTTTTATCTTAAATGCCAACTCTTCATATGTTGTAATTATTTAGCTTAAATCTTAATTTTCCCTACATATTAATTTTTGCTCTACAGACACCACTCTGATTCTCCAACTTTGCAATTAAGAGAATGATAACCAGATCAGCAGGAACAGTTTACTTCATCCTTAAATCATTTGAAGAAAGTTACAATCAGAAGTTACCCAAATAATATAAAAAGCTTTATTGAAATATTGCAACAAACTTCCCCCAATAATCTGAACAGTATCCTGTAGAAAAGAATCTAGGAAGACCCAGGGATTTCTAGGATAACGATAAGAAAATGCCAGTATTTCTAAGAAAGTCTCGGTTATATTTATATTTTTCTTAAATTTTAGGTAATTGTGTGTATGTGGAACAAAAAGAAAAAGAGAAACAATACATAAGTGAATCAGTTATGTTTGCAACCACAATGGGTGTGTGTGTAAATTCAAGGTATGTAAAGAATGATAAGCAGGAAACACTTTTGGTCTGCATTACATATTCCCACTCTTTTTACCCATATTGAAATGGGAAACACATAATCCAGTAATAAAATCCAGAGAACAGGGTGTGCTTATCAGTGCCATACAGGAGAATGATGGAACAAGATCTTTATCTGCGAGAGCTAACCATTTTCACGTGCGCTGCATGTCTTTTTTACATTACACAGCCACTCACACAAAACCATCCCTGAAATACCACAAATAACCTCTCCCAAATGAAGCTTGGATTTTCCTAGCATTATCCATAGAGTTCTTTTTTTCCCAGCTCCATTTGGCAAGGTAAGTGCAGGTGATAAGACCCTATCCTCTGATCATTCATCTATCTCATAATGACAGCTATACTAATTAATGCATGTCATGTCCTTAGCTTTGACAGTGGTTCGGTGTAATTCAATGGTTCCCAAGTCCATAACAAACACTGATGAAATAACAAGTTATAATTAAGTACATTTCTTCAATAATTTTTTTCAGAATTGCAACATACAATTGCAACATTTTTCTGTATGAAAGCATCTTCTTAAAATCATTTAGATTTTTCACATATTTTAGAGACTATGTCAGAGATGGCACAAGCATGATGCTGCACGAGCGCTCAGTGAGTGTGCTGTCATTGGAAATAGTTGTGGTTTGCCTATTTCACCTCTGAAGGCCATTATATGCCAGTGATACAAGGAGTTTGAGGGAAATGTATCTGAGAGATCTAATCCTGATCCTGCCTCTCAAGTTTGACTTCATTTCAACACCTACCCTGCTGGACCAGGGGTCAAGCCCTGCAGAGAGCCAGGCAGAAAACTGCTTAAGAACGTGAGACTCTCAGCCGAGGTGAGTTGTGATAACACTGGCACTTTAAGTGACCTTCCAGGCACGGCCAAGGAGAGAAAATAATTCCCATCTAAAAACTCTAATATCATCGGAGAAATTGGACAAATATCAGCCATAATCAAAGTGTATGTCAGTTTTTGCCAACATTTTTTTGGCAATTGTAAAATGAATACATTCCAGAAAAGTAAATTGTGAATTGGAATACTGCTAAGTTTTATGTTATCTCAATCATCTTCTCAACCTGCCACCTATAAACAGTTAATTTGTCACACTGCATTTACATACACTGACAGGAAAACCTTTTGAGGGAATTCATCTGTTAATATTGCTTTTGTTTGATTGGCTGATTTGGTATATGAATTTCCATCTGACTGAATTGTTCCAAGAGAACTAAACGCATTGCAAATTCTCTGTTTTTTCCATTAGGGAAATCATATTGAATATTAAAACAAAAAGAATAAGCAATTTTGGTAAAAGGTCACTACTCAGGCTAAACACATCCACACCAGTTGCAAATGAAATTCTCAAAGATTTTCAGAAAATGGCTCAGAAACCTGTGGGAATACAGTGAATGAAATGGTCCATTCTCTCTACTGGCAGCATACTGAGGCAGACCAATTGTATCAAGGAGAATACATCAACAAACCAAGCTAGTTGCCATGGAACAATGCATGTTAACCCATCATTTCTACAGTCACCAAGATTGGCCTGACTTTGTTAGTATATTTACTGAAAAAGTTTCATTTGAAAATTAGGGGGGTAAAATGTTGATCAGGCTTAAAACAATCAAACTTCTTCAAAAATTCTTAGAAATTATTCTTTTATTCTAAGTTATTTTCAGAAGTCTGCCAGCATGCAGACAATGCTTTCTAAGGTGACCTCAGAGTGTGTATGGGTTCAGTGTGATACCTCCCATTAAGAACTAAGGGCTGACTCTCACATCGCCCCAAAGCCGCAGACATACTCCATACATACATCCAGCCAGCCAGCCTGCCGGGTCCCTCCTAAAGCACCTAACGAAAGACATGCCACAGCAGCTCACTCAAAGCATCACTATATGGATATGAATAGCCTAGCCACAAGGCTCTGTTAGGATTTTGCTTATTTATATATAGAAGCCTGCACCTATAATAGGGACTTGTGGCCTACTGTTGGCCATTTAGTTCCCACAATTGCCACACGAGGGAGATTACTGATCTTTTTTCAAGTGAGCTCCTAGTATACTGCAGTGCCATCTATCCACAATGGAAGACATTTAAAAAGGGCCTGGGAGGCAGGCTAGGATATGAACTGATCCCATAGCCAACATCTCCTGTAACATGTAGAGCCATGTTCACTATATTCATGCCAACAGCGCCACCTACTGTTTGTTGAACACACTTCATGATGCAAATAAAATACATCTAACCCTTATGCTGCTGGTGGCTAATTTGGCCAATACAAAATGATGCAAAAAACCTGAAAATGACTGAAACCCTGGCACATTGGTACTCATCTGACGGTACTCAGCGAGAGCTTTCCAATAAACACCAACATGACAGGGTTTAGATGGTTTTCAAAAATCTTTGCGTCATTATGCTTTGGATGATGTAGGAGTAAGGTTCTTTAAATTCATGATCACAGTGCCACCTACTGGTGCTCAGATGCACTAATAATTAATTTGCAAACAGATGATAAAGTTTCACAACAGAGACCACTTTCTCAAAGAGATGTCAGAAGATTTGAGAAAAAATGCATTTAAATGTTCATTGCAGTCAGTTCAGTCTGACAAAAAAGCAAAAAAATCCTCAAGAGTATGTTGAACTAAAAGAAATACTTCAAAAGAAAGTGTGTCTCCTCTATTGAAAATGAATGTTTTTAAGATGCTTTCTTTTTCAGAATATCCTAAAAGATAAGAGAGAAATTGACTACTCTGGTAAAACATATGTATTACATGACAAGATCAGGCCTCTCTGCACAGGCAAACATCAACACAGAAATAGGGACAACCATTAATTATGAACCTAATGAGATATTTCATTAAAAGTTGAGTTTTGAATTGAGACAGAAAAATCTTCCATCAATTATATTTGGATATTATCATTTCATAGGAGATATTTCCAAATTAGGTTCAAGGACCACCAATCTGCTTTGAGGGCCTGCCCTGATAGTCTAGTGGTCTAGGATGTTGCCACTGACTGCTCGCTTTCTCTCACTACTTCTCCGGTTTCCAATGTTTGCAAGGGCATGTCAGAAAGTTGCCAATGACTTGGAGTGAGGCAGTGATTTTCCCTATAGGCCGGTACTCTTGTTTTCTCAATAACTTACACAACTGGCTAGTCACTACCAAGCCTCAACATGACAGAAATCTTCCACATGGTGGAAAAATTGGCGGCAAACAAAAATTACAAATACAGCTCCAATGTGCTCTGATCTCTATGTGCATGATCAGGCTCATAGATCATTCAGCTTTGACAACAATGTAGAGAGCCAAGTTCTCACAAGTATATAGGGTAAAACTCTACAGTGTGTCACCAGCAGATGACACTGGAAAGTGGAAACACTCAAAACCTGGTTGGCAGGAAAATTAGGCAGCTTTATTTTGAAATCTGGGAATCCTGGGCATTTTTTCTTTTGACATTCCTGTGTCACCCTGAACCTTAACCCATTAACATAAGGGTGACTTGAAGAACATAAAAATCAATATATTATTTTGAAAATGAATATAACATGCCACATTTGAAAGAAGGAAAAATTAATTTTATAGAAGCAACACTTTTAATTGAATATGTCTTGAAATTTTGGAAAGAGCCTGCACATGCCAAATGACCCGCGTAACTTTGAGCTTGAATAAGTTGAGCCACTCCTGGTGTTAACATAACTCACACTACAGTGCCGTACGTGACTTAAACACACGATCCATGATGTCATAACCAATTGCACCTAGTCCACTAACTCTGTCATTCCCGTCAAAAACTGCACCCTAAACAAGTCACTCTCAAAGCACCCTCTTTAACCCTTCCATGGCCGGAGATCTCCTTCACTAGAATCGTCCGGAACTTCAACACTTTTGAAAATAACTTTGATATTAATCAAAAATTTACAAAGTATTTGAAGGAGAGTTATGGGTTGGATTTTGATCAACATTTCTCCTTTCAAATAATTTCTGAAAGTTCTTTTTTATTTTCGACAGAGATGGCCAAAATTGCCAGGCTGTTCTGAGTGCTGCGGGCATTAATGGGTTAAGGTGTTGCATACTTGTACAGTTGTTGTTTTTAGAAAATTCAAAGACAGAGTTGTTTTGAGTAATACGTAGACTAACTAATATTTTACAATTGTTCATATATTCCTCAAAAGACACTTTTTCAGGTTTTGCAATTCCCCCTTTTTTCTTTGCATCAGAAAATTCAAAGAAGTAGTTGATATAAGGAATATGGAGACTGACCTGTGTTCACCTTCTTCACAATACTTTTTAATCCATGCTGAAACATTTCCAGGCGCTTTTCTTACATTTGGTCTTCAAGGTGTTGTAAGAACAGGACCTATCACAAGCTTTATAATGCAGCCCCACTGTTCATTTAGTTCTAGCCCTTGCCACCAGGGAATCATGTTTACCTGTAAGCTGCAATGCAGAACCATTCCATCCTCATCAACGAGAACTAAGTGAGCACCTACCTGTTGTATCTTGCAGAGGTTGTCACAGACGAGGTCACCTGTTCCAAAACTCAACACCTGAAAATAGAGAAAAAGGGTTTTTTGAGTTAAAGATGCATATAACACACTTCCGATTTAGGAAAAGGGCAGCAGTTGTTAATCATGAGTAAGGGAATGCAATACAGTTTATGTGTCCTTGTCTTTTTTTCTTAGCGGTGGGAATGAAACGGCTATATTGATCTTAAGCGCAGAAACGTACGGGGAAGATTAGAACATGTGTATCTAAAAAAATGATTGGCAAAAACGTATCTTCTCAGAAAGTTCAACAAATAAAGAGCATGACAGTAAAACTATGACCTCATTACATGTGTAGTGAACAGTTGGTCGGAGAACTTAGGACGTAACCCAGCAATCAGCTGATGACTAGTCCAAGAGGGATTGTTAAACCAAACAGGAACAGCTTATTTCTGTTTTTGGATAGTTAGGATCATTGCATTATTACTCATCAATGCTAGGAGTTAGACGAACAATTATTTGTTCCCCAAAACATTATCTTATTTAAGAACACTTTTGTGGCCAACTTTTGCTGATGGTTGAGTTATATGACAATTTCTCCACCCACCAATATGATGGCAGGTGCGGATCCAGCCTCCAAATTCGACCTATGCACCTTTATCACAATATTGGACGTGTCACCATTTTTCCATTTCGGGAGGTCTTACTACATATCATAAATTTAAAAGATAAATCCTTTTTTATTGTTGTCTATGCATATTTTACATCAATTCAATAATCTATGTATATGTTTTACTTTGTGTAAACTATAGTATTTACATGATATTCAAAAATTGACCGATGCACTTTTATATCAAACGATGCACCTGCGAGACTTATCGATGCACATGCATCGATGCAAACCGGTGTGGATCCGCGCCTGGTTGGTGAGGTGACCCATTAGAAGACATGGTAAAATAAAACTAAAAAAAACTCTTTAATGACTCACATTGCCAATTTCAAACTTAAAATGCAGCTTTTTAAACTTGAAAAGTGCCATTTTAAACTCTCACTGCAATTTTTTCAACTTATAAAATGATGCAACTTTATAAATTTACTGTATAATTGTAAGCAGTGCCATTGTTGGTCTAGAACAAAAATATAACGTCAGTTTGAGTTATAGTGTGAGTTTAAAAAGTGCTAGTTTTTTTTAGAAATATTTTTCCATGTCTCTCCCATGCCGCCATTCAATGAAGACTGAAATTATGCAGAAAGTGCTAAAAATCCATTGACAAAATACAAGGAAAGTTGTGCCCATGGTCCAAAATACCTTAACACTGAAAAGGGAAATCACTTAATCTCCTCACATTCAATGATATCATAAAAACCAAAAAAGAAAAAGAAACTTTGAAATGTTCCATGAAATATACCATTGATGCATTCCAGCCTTAAAGGTTCATGAAGAGAAGTTCTCTTCTCAATGTACAATGTAAAGGGTCCATTTTTTACAATAAACAAACCTTGAAAAAGACTAACATTTAGCCTATGGGGTATATCACCCACTGTGGGGCAACACCATTAGTAAATATGAGCTGTATGCGAGCACATGGAAAGGTCAAAGCAGGGGACACTTCACACTATCACACGGTGATACAAGAATAACTCAAATACTATTCTACTCGCTGTTAATCACAAAGGGCTTCTCTCACACTGACTCTTTCACACCCTAGGCATGATTTTTGTGGAAGGAAGGAAGGAATTGGGTTTTACATCGCTTTCAACAGCTTAGGTCATATCGCGACGAGATAGAAACCCGGAACCGGGAAGAAATTCCCTACTCTTCACGAATAGTTCCAAGGGGTCTTTCTGTTGCTAAAGTACCATAGGCAGTCCTCCATAACGCCACACATTTATATAGCGACCAGGCCAACCTGCTTGGGGAACCAGCGGAGACTCGAACTTGCGAACTCATGCTTGGGAGCCGGGCATCTTAACCACTAGGCCACAGCGGATCCCCTAAGATTTTTGTGGTTATCGAGGGATTGCCAAACACTACAAGAGCGACAACTTTTAGTGAAACATGTCTCTAAATATTGCTTTGCTCTCAAGATATATTTATATATGTCTTTGATCATGTGTATGCTTCATACGTGAAAATATTAACTTGGAACTAAATCGGTTATACATCCCTATGCCAATCTCCATGTTTTATTGTGTATAGGAGTGCCCTTTGATAAATATGGCAGGAAAAAGTAAAAAATAAAAAATAAACGTAACAGAAAATTCCAAATTCCACCTTGATGCTTTGGTAGCTGAATGGTTAAACTTGGTGGCTAAATTGGTTATATCCTTGTGAGTGTCTCTCCCTATTCTGGTCCTGCGAGAGATCAACCTGGCACCATGCATGCATATATTAGCTATATATAGCCTCCAAACAGGGAGGCATGGGGAGAACAGAGAGGACCACCACTGCTTATTGTACATCAACAGTAATGTAAACAAGTGTTTATGCTGCATTATGGGTTATAAATCTCTCTTGCCAGTTGTCCTGATTGCGAGTCTGTAAATAGGAGCCGTAAGGATCCCAGGAGAAGATAAACCTAAGTAATCTAGCTGAGTTACCGCTCTGGAGATTGAAAATGTCCCTGCATTTGGGCACAGTTCACCCTAAATCAATTAAATTAATTCAATTAACCCACTTTTGACCTGACAGACGTACCAGCAGGTATGACATCAATAAAACATCTAAAAAGCAAGGGATGAAGTTTGAAGAATGTTTTCTTGAAGGAAACCCTAAAAGTGAGATGCTTTAAATGGGAATACAATTCTAAGGCCTAAAAAAAAAGTTGTTTGTTTCCTGTAACCCTACCCTAACAAGTTTTTATTCAAAAAAATCCCTACCCTAAAGTTTTTATTGCCAATTCAACTCCCAATCAATGGAAAACATGCATAAAACACACATTTTTGACCAAAAAAATAATGCTAAAAAAAAACTTTTTTACCGACCTACCTACCCTATTTTTTTTCGGACCGTTACAGGAAACAAACAATTGATTTTTTTAGGCCTAATCATGTCATACCTAGGTCTACAAAGACTAACTGCTTTCTTTAATTACTATTCAATAAATGCATAATCAACACACCAACGTGATATCTTGTCATTCAATATTAGTATGCAAAAATTAAACTGTGCATCAAAGGCAGCTGCCTGACGAGTGCAAAATTAATACATCATCCAGTGTTCATGCCTCAAATGCCTTGTCGATGGTTTGAGAACAGGTCAGCATATCATAATACTATAGAGACATATGTTAATTGCATACATGATTAACCCAATGCATATACAGCATATAAGAGTAGGGAGTTCATTGTTTTCAATCAAAATCTGATAAAAATGGCACCATGACAATGAAAATCTCAAGCATTATATATTTAGATGATATGACACAAGCTCTCTCTGTTTGTGATTAATTTTCTTTTGGATACTTTTCATTTCCAAAATATTAAGATATTTGCAAGCCACCCATGCACTTTATAGGCATCAAAGGATTGATGTTTGCAGCGGGGAAGTCATTTATATCCCATATAAAGTGTGAGTGACTGAGTAAAGTAAGTTCATAAGTTCTTGACTTTTCATTCTGATCCAGGCATTAGCCATGACATAATAACCAAGAGAAAACCTTCCACATGGTTTACTTTGGCACTTTGCCAGGATCTCACCAAGCACCTAGAAACAATACCTCCAGCATAACTCGTCTGGCGTAATCTTTGCCTTTTTCACCTGATGTTTACCACAACCACACTGTACCCAGCACAGCTAGATTTGTGGTGCACACTTATCACGGTGCCTAAATACACAGTCTACACACACTACACAGGGCGTCGGGTTTCTGGCTGGTTCAGAGGTGCCTCTTAAAGTAAGCTGGTAAGCACTATCATGAGAATTATGGGGGGCACACTACCCCCATGCTCACATTCCGTACATGAAAAGTCCAGGAAAAGGCATACCTATATACCTGTTTGTTCCTAAATATTTTTTTAAATACCTCTGAGATCTGGACACCTTATAATGTGAACACCCCTGAGATCTGAACACCCATTGTAGATACAATATTGCAGCCCTGTCTATATTCCTAATACAATAGTAATACATGGAAAAAAAACTGAGATATGCAAACTTCTGAGATATGAACTTCTTTATTTGTGAACACAAACATGGAGTCCTATATGTTCACATCTCAGAGGTTTCACATTACTTAATACTGTACAATAATTTTTTGGAATGATTTTTTTTTATACAAAATGAGGTAAGCTCGGTAAAATTAATACTTGGCAATAAGACAAGAAACTATTGGCTTTTCCCATGGATGAAAGTGTTTTTTTCTTTCATCAACATAAGCTGCCATCCAATATTCCCCATTTGCACACACCTAAGATGAAAGCCAATGGGAGAACCTTAATGATTATGAAACAATGCTGAGGTATGCTGTAGTTATCTTTTGAATTACAATTATGCAATTATGCTAGAATTGCAAAATGCTTATATTGTCCCATTTGGGTCGTATACAGCAACTGAAAATAGGGTGCATGCATATGTTTGTAAACTATTTGCTATCGCTCATTAAAATTGATTATCATTTATCATATAAATATTAGACTTTTGAAAATGAACACACAAAAGTTCATCTATATATGTGCCACCCATACACTGTTTAAGTTCATTAAAGCATAGAGGCAACACTTTAGGCTGACTAGAGCATGGTATCTTGGCTTGAGCTAAATTACACATAACATTCTCAATAACATTAATTCAAACATTTGAGAAAATCTTGACTACAAAATATTGGAATATTATGAAATGTCTGTATAATTTTTCACGAGTCTGCCAGTTCTAGTTTCTGTGAGTATGAACAGGTTAAGCTCCCTGCACCACAACTGACATAACTTCCGCTTTTGGAGTGGATTATGAACACCACCCCCACCACAACACTTCAACTTTTGCGTCACATTTTGTGGTCACACATGTGGAAAGGGAGCTCCTCCTAGTAAACTGTTAAGAAGTTCCAGGTTTAGTTCTGGGAGTCGGCAGTACATGCACCTCTCGCTGCCCGGGCCGGCGGCCATACTTGTCACCCACGGCCGCCCACGAGGCCAGGCTCGGCCGGCCGGTCGTCGTCAAAGATCAGCGTGGCAGCCCGCATGCCCACCATATGACAGCCGGCAGCAGATACAAACAAACACAATAATAACTTACAGGAGGCAGCAGCCCGGTTATAACTGTCATGGAGAGGCCACATAGTAAGGAAGCCCTCTACTATAAGGGCAGGTCATCAGGGCGCTGTGTACACAACATTTATAGCACTAATATAGATCATCAGTTATAATGATGCTGCTACATATACACAGTTCAATCGAATTTCAATCAATACTCTTTACTTGTAAGTGTTTTCCTGCAATGTGGAAAAAGCCCATAAAATGTAAACAATTGACCCAGAAGAATTTTAAGTCTTGACATCCTACAAACTCAAAATCATAAACCTAGACATAGTATTTTCCATTTTTGGCCAAAAGAAATTTAGGAAAAAGCTAGTGCCACTCATCTGGAAGTCTATGATGAGCATACGTTAGAAGTGGAAATATTCAAGTGCTGCATAATCAAACATGTGTTTAGCATGTCCATAGGACCACCAATGAAGTACATGTGGAACTACACATAATCGAGGCTCAGTGTGGTTTTCCACCGCTGAATAAAGCAATGTGCAATAAACATCATCAACCCCGGGTTTTAACAAAACACTGTTCATAAAATTATATCATTATAAACTCATAGATTAAGATTTTACAAATATACTCATACCATTTGGCAAATTTCTAGAAATTACCTTATCTTAAGGGAGGTCAAAGAGAAGGCTACATGATAAACAAAAAAACTATAGGAAATATTTTGTTGCGAATAAATGATTAACAAAGATATTTTGGCAATTGCCCAAAATATATGCAAGGAAGCATTTTAATACAATATGTAGAATTTTATAGAGATCATCATGGTTTGAAAGTGAAAAAAAATGCACTTAAGTATTCCCAAGTAGCTAGCAAATGTGTGAGAAGTGTGCTATGGGTATTAATAGCATCATTTGGTAGCTATCCCTTCCTTCCTCCACAGCGGTGCAAATGTTCCATATCAAAAGGCGTAGAAGGCAGCAGTTGGAAATTTTCCAGTTCTGATCCAAAACAAATGAGCAGTTTTCAGGACAACCGCTGACATAGTTTAAAACACAAACACACTCAGGGGTCGAATATAACATTTCAAGGGGCCTACATGGGTCCTAATTTAATCATTCAAATTATGGCCACAATAAATATATAACCATGATACTTTATGTATAACACTAACAGAAAATATTTCGGTATTCAATTATTCCATAAGGGTTAAAACAGAATTGTTGTTAATAAATAGATTCCTTGATAAATAGGAAGATCACCTGCTGGGTTGTAGAATATGAACATTTTACATTAGGAGGTGAGCACATTTTAAAACATTTCACAAAGAGAAAAAAAAATTCTTCTTTTTTCATTTTGAAAACCAAGCAACAATATCTAGATCTTCAGACAGGATGTAACTATGAAAGTTTAAGTCTATTTTGTCTTTTATTGATCACACAACCTCGGGTTAGAGCTTTATGGAGATGTTTGGTCTATCATGAGGCAGTAAATTAGGAGCAACTACACTTTCAGACAGGGTCACTAAACAGAACCTCTTTTTTGGCTGTAAAATGTGAAGCACTTAAAAAATGCCATCAGTGTAGTTGAAATCAAACTATAAAGCCAGTGTTATGTACTGTATGGGTTGATTTAACAACCCTGGCATTTTATAGTGGCCGTAATGGCCATGTGACGTCAGTGTGAGTGAGATTAAGCTTATCTTGTGTCAGGAGGCGCATGCATGGCCCGCTTAACATTCACCCTGGATAATATAATCATCAGAATAGAATGCCTGTTCGTACTGGAACCTTAAAATCTCTCCCAACCACCAATTAACTTTCTTATAAATGCTTAATGTCCTAAAAATTGCTTACCTAAATGAGGAGTTTTAAATTATCTATAAAACTATTCGTATTATAAAATATACTTTCATATCATGGCAACTCTTTTCTTCAGAAGTCCTAGATGTTTCCTATTCTGTCAATAGTTTCATACCAAATAGAAGTATGAATATGGGAGACCAATTTAGTAATAATAGTCTTAAGATATATATCTCCAGAATACATGTTACTAAGTTGCAATAAAGTGTCACTTATTAACTAATGAATGGCAACTACATTTCATATTACTTGCAAAAATTTATGAAAAATGAATCAGTTCAATTTGAAATGTTTAATCAATTTTGACAGGAATTTTAAAGTTACTATTAATGAGAAAAAAATATTGTGTGTTAAAATATTGCAACATTGAAACATCTCACTTGGATCAAGACAATGACATTGTAATCAAATACAAATTTATTGGTTCCCGATTATTGAATGTTTCTACCATGATTTGAACATAGGAAATGCATATCCTATTGATCAATGTATTAAGTGAAAAGCATAAGTGCAACGCTTGTTTTATGTATGATTTTGAAGTATTGGCAAGAAAGACATCAAGCCATCTTTTGCTTTGAGAAAAAATATCACTTTGGATTTTATTATTGTTGATTTAGGAGAGGTCAAATGTGAGAGCTAAAATGATTTTAGTTCTAAAAATAAAGAAATAAAGTTATTCATTTCTGAGACACCTGCAGATATGATTACGAGTGGGAGTGACTAGAAACAAGATATAATATGATACAATAAAATATGGTATGCAAATGGATGACAACACAAGAAAACAGTCACTGGCACAGACTCTCTATTGCAAGTTCATTTATTGTCACTTGCCTGGCATTTCAATGATACATGACTAGCCAATACCTATTGTTATGGTTGAGTAATAAAATGTACCCAGGAAAAACCATTGTCTAACTTTTTCACATGCCCCCAGCTGGATTTGAACCAGGGGTCTTTGGCAATAGGTAGAATTAGTGAGCAATTTTAGGACTTGGCTATTGGGGCAGCCCTTTCAATCCCATTATTATTATAAACTGCAGCAAGATCTGATCATTTAGATGAGATCCCACATTTCCATGTTTCAATGCCAGTTGTGTAGCTTGCTACTTATGGGAGGAGTAGTAAACACTCAGAGATCAGAAACAAAGGATAAACTGTTTACACAAGGAGAACAAGTAAAGTGCGATCTGTCTCATTAAATCAACATGTTTACATAGATTTACCAGATAATGAGAGAAAGAGTGTTGCGTTGAAAGTCATACCACAGACCTTGTTTACAAATAAATGACCACCTTAACCCGTTTACGTCTTGACCTCAATCACACATAATCTGGCACTGATGGAGGTATTTCACACAGCAGACCAACATTTTGAGGAATAACTGACTGACCAGTAATGTACATGTTATGTTTAACAATTGCGATTCAATTATTTTTTGTAATTATTATATTTGATGAGTTATGTTCAAAGTTCTCATACTACATGTGTGCCCACCAGATGCAAATGGGTTATACTCACTACCCTCACAATTACAGTAAAACAAACTGCCTGCACTCACAGTTTATTCTCTTGGTGGCTCTAAAACAGCCCATTCTGAATGCAAACAAATAAAAATCTTACCCAACATTAGACTCCTTGAGATTCCATTTTTTCCAAACGACCATTAACTTTTGGTCCAAGCCTCATTTTGCTTACATTGCTCTTACATAAACCTGTGATAGTTGACATCAGACCTTCACAAAAAATCTTTTGAAATGGAAAATAACTTTGAAATGAATTCCTGATTTACATTCCTCCCTCAAATATTTTCTGAAAATTGCTGACCAGTGTTAAAGAGGTGTCACAACAATAGTTTTGGCCACCACAGGTATGAATGGGTTATACAAACATATCTTGAAAAAAAATGGAGAAAAGGAGAAATTTTACCCTGAACCAAAACAACTCTCTAACGAAAGTTTGTGAATTTCCTATTTCATCATAAAGTTATTTTCAAAAGTACCTTCCCTTAGCAGCATACAATATTTTTCAGGTGAAACTCTGCATGGATGTGTTAACTCTGCTCTCCTTCTTTTAAACAATGCATTTAATATAACATATCCCAGTCAAATGATTAATGACATTGATTTCCAGCACTATCATACTTTTTAAATATATAATATATATTCTAAAGTTTTCAGCAAATCTGATAATTGCAAATGATTTGCTGCGGGCCTACCCTGATAAATTTGCAGGTGGATTCCGTCACTAGGTGCAACATGAAACATATGCCAGGCCATCAGGATGTGGCTAAGTGCACAAAAACAATGTCTGAGAATTCTCTCAAAGCCACGAAGAATAGGCCTTAACCTGGCACGACCCGTGTGTGTGTGTGATGTATGATGTAAGATAGAGGATGTCATGACAGGAACATTATCTAGAGGCAACACTGAAATCCAGGCCGCAGTCACTTTATAGAGCCATGGATCTACTATTCACTATACCCTAGGCAGCATCAACAAAACCCAAAATAAAGACATTGTTTGTCCATTTAAAAGTAGTTCCTAATAAAAAATATTTTTGATATGATATTCCACCTCCAAGAATAATTAATAATGAATCATTCATCGCATTGCTGGGAGATATCTTCCCAATGTTTTCATATGTGGGACGGCATATCTTTAATGGATGTTTAGCATCATAAAGTATGGAACCACCTCCTTCATACACCTAACTTCAAATGGAATGTTTCAATTTTGTAGTCAATCATTATCACCACCGCCATCATCATCATCTTCTTCATCTTCACCACTACCATCATCAGCACCATCCTTGATGATGATGATAATGATGATGAAGATGATGATGATGATGATGATGATGATGATGATGATCATCATCACTATCATGTCTCAAATCCGCCTGACTACATCAGTATCAGCATCTTCATCACTATCATCATCATCAGTTCACTTTCATAGTTATAAGCACCATATACACCACATTATTAAACTCCGCAACTTTCATTATGAAAACAAGACAATACAGACATGCCCCTGCATACCAGAGCATAGGAGAGGAATGATTGAAGTCAACAGCAGGGCACGTACAATATGACTCACAAACTTCCATGGAAAACCTCACTTCCAAATGGTTGAGCAGTAAAAAGGTTTCCACCCCAACCCCAGGCCACATCCAGTAGCCGTAAAACACACATCCTGCTTATCAATAAACACAAACCGTTAGATCACTTGCAAGATTTGGCAAACCATAAGGTTATGCCGCCCTGTACTGAGGCATTATAAACATAAGGAAGGGCAGAATAGCATGGCTGTGCAAAACATCATATGTAGCAATATTGATAACCCTCTCTGCGTCTGGGACACTTGGAAAATGCAAGTTATATATTATCAAAGATTACTTAAAACGACAACTTTTGGTATAGTTTTAAAAGATGAGATTTGATTTCCAACTATTTGATGGCTTATCTGGATATTTTGGGGATGGAATGGGTTAATCAGAACTGGGCACAAGTTTACAGAGAAAATATGAAGAGATAAAAAAGAGGTGTTGCCCTAGTATATGCAGTGCATATGCACTCCAGATACAACCAATCGAAATTCATGGGTCCAGAGCCAAGCCAAAGGTCCAATAAATACAGAAATCTAAAAAGCTGATGTGTGTTGTTGAAATGTCTAACTAGGAATGCATGATGCCGAAGTAGATTGACAGTGACAAGGAAAAGTGAAGCACTCTCAATCTTTCAGCATACCAAATCATCTAGACCGCATGTCCTGTTTTCTTAAACAAATGCCGACTTGACATTCAAGCAACATCATACCTGACATTTCCCGGCACATTCTTACTTTGATTACCTTATTGGAATTGACAACTGAGGAAGGTGGCAACGCATCCGAAATATGCATGCTAATGTTTTCAAAGCAAACACTCAAAGATTACACAGGAAAGTTGGAAGTTTTTGTCGGCATACTCCGTTATAGTTTATTAAGCAAACCAGGTGGTTGCCTACTGGGTGGAAAACTGAATTGCCAGTAAAACTGGAGGGGCTGAGAAAACCAAAAACTCAGGCTCAGGACTCCAAGAATGTATGTGGTATTTGTAACTACAGTAGTCATCTAGGTTTAAGTCAAAGCAACTGCATGTATTGAGATGTCTTTGTGTAATTGTAATTAAACAATACGGATGATACAGATCCATTAAGGCAAGATATGAATTACCTTAATGGCCCACAATTAAGATGTTTTGTTAACTTTTGCACTTCTTCAAGTCCAAGAAAAACACTTCATAGGCAAAAAGGAAAGTAAAGCCACCAGCCGACAATCAACATTTCCTACAATCACCCAAAGGCACGCATCAATATGTACCCATAGTTTTGTCATGATAAGGCTCTGAGGAGAAAAAAACATTTTCCGATCATGAGACAAACTAGTTTGCACTGGTGCCAGGCCACATTCGAAATAGAGCTTTAAGTGGAAGATAATTGCATTCATTAACTCGGAGGATGATATGTTCTGCTTTGCCAATGGTAATTGTGCAGGGCCACACGGAGAGAATGACAGGGAACGGCTAATTGGTGTCATCTGCACAAATATGATTGTATCATTAAGCATGACAGTGTTACACAAACTCATCCAATTGTGAGCGTTACACATCACAGGATACTCTAATGGTGGGAATTGAAGAATAACAACCTACTGATAGGAACATTATACCAATGAGATACTTCCATATGACAACCATTAACATCAGTGGTACTAATATGGGAATCCTAACCCATTCAGGTTTGGAGGATTGGGACCTAAAATATTTTCAGGATACAATGCATCACCTTCCTTTAGGCCTAAAAAAATTAATTGTTTGTTTCCTGTAATGTCTGAAAAAAAATAAGGTAGGTAGGTGGGTAAAAAAAATAATTTTGCATTATTTTTTTGATCAAAAATGTGTGTTTTATGCATGTTTTAGGTTGATTGGGAGCTGGGAGGGCGATAAAAACTTTAGGGTAGGGATTTTTCTGAATAAAAACTTGTTAGGGTAGGGTTACAGGAAACAAACAATTTTTTTTTAGGCCTTATAGACTAGGGGTCTAAATTGACTTGTCACATACAATTTTTAAGTGAAAAATACATTTTTGTTACAAACATGTTTGGTCAAATGTTTTTCATTTGAGTCTTCTGTACTTTTCTCTCAAAAAGAAGAACAAGCTAGAAGAGCCTGCCAGAGATCTAGCAGGAATCTTAAGCCAACATCGACTTAAAGCAAAATGTCCAATGCAAGGCTCATGTATATATTAGAATACACATCTGCAGTATGAAATGATAATATTTGTATAATCTAGGTAAGAAGCAGAGCACAAAGCAATCATATGCTAGTTATGTCCCAAAGGAAAAATACTGAATTAGAGAGTACAGAATACAGAAGTTTCCCAGTGTTTGCCTACTCTACCATCTATTATATATTTTCCCACTGTTTGTAAGAATACTGTTGGCACTGTTATTAAACTCAACTTAAATACAAACCCCTTCTGCTATCATGATATCTACCTCCGATATTGGACTTACTCTACTGCTAGAGAAGACCATTTAGCCGTGTGCAGCAGACATACAACTAACCACACTGACTGTTTGGTAACAAAATCTCCCAGCTGAAGTTAAAGATCAGATGTAGGGAGAGATGCACACCAAAATATCTCCCAGATAAATGTAATCATTTAATATTTACTTACCTAAACAGCAACTCTATATATCTAATACTTAGCAAGAAAAACTCATGCAAGTAAAGTCACAGGCCTGGGGTCATTATCTTGCTAAATATATAAACTTCAACAATCATTTAGGCATTTGCTGTTCAGGGTATATTTTAAAGCTGTCTGTTGAGTTAAATAGAGATTTTTTAGTGGAATAATAAGTTTAATCCCTGCATCCTTGAAATAAATCAATATACTCAAATTCCTCTTGTTCTCAATCTAAACAAAAAGTGTTTATTAATACTTATTTCTGTACAGTAAGTGTCTCATTTGAGCACTTTAAAGTTGTGAACACTGCATACATTGAACATTTTTTTCTCCAAGGAAGGAAGAAAGGAACTGGTTTTTACGTCCTTTTCAACAGTTTTGGTCATATTGCAGATCAGGGAAGAAATTCCCTACTCTTTATAAATAGTTCCAAAGGGCCTTCTAGTTGCGCATGCACCATGGACATCCCTCCATAATACTGCACATTTATATACAGACCAAGCCAACCTACTAATGGACATCTAGTGGAGACTCAAACCTGAGACACCACGCTTAGGAGCCTGGTGGAATCATAGCTATGTATTAACTAGACCATGACGGATTCTTACACTTTTCTTATCTCAAATTTTATCTATCTTGTAGTAAATATTAGAAAACCTCTGAAATGCACTGGTAAATTTAAGGTTTAGGGTGCATGCATATGAGAGGTTCCATTATCACGAGGTTCCCTCAATAAGGTTCTCCATGCATGCTTCTCAAGAAAGTTCCATCTTCAAAGTGTGTCAAATGATTTAGGCTATTTTTGAAACACAATGGTCAGAGAGTTTTCAATACAAAAATGGTAAAGACCCACACATGTGCATATGGGAGAATCATCACAGAGTTAGAATATTGTTGCAACCCTTATTTAAAGAGTCATACATGTAAACAAGTTATTGCAGCAAACCTGGGTGTATGGGCCAGCCAGCACTTAGGGCCCTTGCCGGCTATTACAGCTGTCAACAGTGTGTGGTGTATGCGTTTAGCAGGGCTCTAATTACTCTGATAGGAAATAGTCCATACTGCCTGATTTGTAACCGTTTCCTGGCTATGACACTGACTGATGCAAGAACCTAATCAGGCAAATCTATAGAAAACTACTAGTGCAGCAGTAAAATAGCCATACATGTCACCATTTTGTACTTGCAACACTTTATAAAACTAATGAAGAGGCAACAGTACAGGGCAACCCACACTCCATGTAGTAATGATATGTACCTCACAGCTACCTATTAGCACAGACACTAATAGTTCAAAAGATTGGAAATCAACACATTAATGCTCGCAGTGGGCAAAAGTAGCTTGACAATTTTTGTAAAATCTTACAAACAAAAGCAAAGTTAAGGAAAATATTTGAAGAACATATGTTAATCACAATAAATACCAACAGCACTTTTTGAAATATTTTGTTAAATCCAGATGACAATTTTTAGAGGAACTCATAAGCACGTCTTGCAAATTTGTAACTTATTTTCACTTTGTACGCCATAGTAAGGCTAATTTGTAACTTATAGCCGGCTGTAAGTGGTAAAGGGAAGTGGAGTGCCTGGGTTATAACCCTGAGTCACTAGAAACTCTCTCACATTCCAAGCTGAATTGGAACTCACACAGTGTTGAGAGTCAGCTAGCAGTCAGTGGCAACACCTTAGGCCACTTGGCTAAGAAGCTGGCAGAGCCAAGAAACTCTTCCAAGTTCCTTGAAGCACCAAGTTCTCCATCAAATCCTTGAATGCTGGGACTTTCTTCTTCTCCAGCAGTCTGGAGGCCTCAGACACAACAGCCTTGGAGGTAAACCAATATCCCAATCTCCTTTAACCCATTCAGCCACCACAGGGCTCTCAGTGTGAATGACTAAAATTTCCTTTTATTGAATTGAAATATCAGCTGTATTCAACAGATATAGAGAGTGCTTATGTTTTGGAATATTCTAAGTTTTTCAATTTTTTCACAAGTCTCAAGATACGCTAGGAAGTCTCAGAGTTTCCAGCAAACACTTTTTGGGGGTAATATCTATCTGAGCCTAAATGTATTAATAAATAAAGAATGTGCTTGACATTGCCAAAGTATAGAGGAAAATTATTTGGGGTGGCGGTGAATGGGCCTGAACCTGTACCAAAGTCAGCTTGCAGTACTTAAGTATTCTTAAGATTTTCCTTGAAAAATCCCAGGATTTCCCAAGAAGTCTCAAAACCGTTTGCTTTAAGTGTAATGTTGACCAGAAAGGTCATGACAGTAAGATCACCTTTTAACCTTACCTTTAGAGTGACAAGCTGTACACATGGTAATCAGTCTTGTACCAATACCTGTCAAGCCCCACATAGTGGTAGTACGCTAAGAAGCCAGCAGCAATATATTGTATTACTACGCTGCCTGTTTTGACGAGGAGGAGGAGGAGAGGAGAGGTGTCGTGTGGCAGACAGTTTTAGAAAGTCATTCCCAGAACTCTCGCCAACTACACCTGTTCGAGTTCACTCATCCTCTGGTGGTGCTCACCCCTGCAGCGTAGGCTCACGACTGTGGGCTCCTACCCTGGACAGCTCATCAATTCATGCTATATCTATCAACCTCTAGCTCCAGCCCCCTACGTGGGTTAATCTACGGCTAATCATCCCAGTGCTTTTTAATGGCCACTGCAGAGATTTAAAGGTGCACGGTACATACATCCACAGCCAATAGTTTCACAAACTGATTACTAGTCTAGATTTGTGGGTCTTGGGTCTTGCACTGAATGATAACATAGGGCTTTTTCAGCCTAAACCTGTAAATGGTTTGTGAGGGTTGCTTTTGTAAGATGAGTTTTTCAAGTTCACCCATTCATCCCCATCACACACATAGGTTAAAAAGGTCATTTGTTTTTTATAGCCTGCTTCCTTCATAAAATAAATCCCAATACATATACAAATCAATTCCTTTTCCTATTTAAAACATTTCTTTAAAAATAGGAAATCTCAATCTTAAAGGAATGCTTAAATGTAGGCCTGGATTGGGAGTTTGGTTGTAGAGTAGGCATCTAGGATTGTTTGCTTACAAGTACATGACTACGCCAGCGACTAATGGAATCTGGCAAAAGGCATGGAAAAGATAAAGATTTGAGAGAACACACATGTTGGTGGGTTTTCAGGCATGTAAGGTCAGGTGAATAGACAAGGGTGATATTCTATAAATAATGTACAGTCCGGCTTGGCTTATAAAATATGCTGAATTTGCCCCTCTTTTTTATGACAATTTCAACTCCATTTGTTATAATACACAGAAAAACCAGGTGTTATTATGTGCCATGACCTCTTCCCCTTATTATCAAACACTTTGTAAATTAGATCATAACACGATGATTAAATTCCAGAACTTAGGTATAGAAAACAAAGAGTAACAATGTTTTATAAAATCACTTTATTTTGAAAGATGATTATCCTTTATAGAAATATTCAAAATAGTCATGTATCTTATGAACTACTTTTTTTGAGAGATGACTATCCCTTATAGAAATATTCAAAATAGTCATATGTCTTAGAATTTAAAACTTCTCAGAATTGGTATCAATTTAACTACAATGCACTGGGGATGAATAGGTTAACAGCATTCTAGATACTAGGGATATCAAGCAATTACCTCTTGATCCTATTTCAACTACCATCAACCCCAGTTCAAAGGCTGAAAGCATAAGCTGTTTATATTTTCTATAGAGTAAGTAAGAGTGATTCCAGGACAAGATTGCGGCACGGTCTTTGTCTAGACATTTGGTCATCATAGAACACGCACACACAGAGCTGAGATCCGCAGCGGGATCCTTAGAAGCGTGTTCCACATGTTAATTATCAATAAGAGCACCTAGTAGGAAGACTCAACACATGTAGGGTAAGCCGAGCCAACACAGAGACCTTCCACATGGAACGCAGAAGGCCAGACACTTGTCCTTCAATTTAAACACCATCTTGTTGCACAGATGTGGGACCTGATTGGTGTTGTTTATGTCAACAGAGGGACTAGCGATCCCCTTGCTTCAGATCATCGACAGAGCACAGACGGAGATATGCTTCAAGGCCGCATAGCCCACTTCTCCACTTGGAGATGGAACTGAAATATATATGTTATGTTTAACACATTCTAAGTCCCTTGGAGGTCCTATACTCAAGCAGAACCTTGAAAAACAAAATGTATTCAAACCATTGCTACAGAGAGTTAACCACAAAGGTTGTGTTTCCATGTTCGGGTATTAATGAAAGAACTATTTTAAAATAGCATTTATCACAAAGATAATTTCCCAAAGATAATTTCCCAAAGACAATTTCCCAAAGATAATTTCCCAATGTCAGAAAGGTATCAGTGAAGTAGGCAAGCCTTTTTTGGCCCCCACAAGCATAAATGGGTAATCTTCCTCTAAAGGATGTTTTTTTTTCTGTATGAAATTAAATTGTGGTTTCAATTACAGGTACTTCCAAAGCAGTTAAACCACTTTGGCTTTGTCCTGAATTATTTGGCAAGATTACATAGCAATTCTTTGAATTCTGTCACTGCAAGAGCAAGAAGCTGACATACAAAATTACAAGCAAATAGAATGAACCACCCATTTTAACATTTTAACTTGCCGAGACAACTGTACAAGGAATTATGAAGACACACCCATTTAAACTTGCCATGGCAAGTGGACAAGCAATTATGATGGGGCATTCATTCTAATTTGCCATGGCAAGTGCACAAGCAATTATGATGAGGCACCCATTTTAACTTGCCATGGCAAGTGGACAAGCAATTATGAGGCACCCATTTTAACTTGCCATGGCAAGTGGACAAGCAATTATGATGGGGCATTCATTCTAATTTGCCATGGCAAGTCGACAATCAATCACAGCAGTGCCTTAGCAATGATACTAATTGCACACCCCCTTTCCGGTTGTGAGATGTTGCTTATTTCTCACTCCGTGGGGGAACAGGCTATAAACGCCCTCCACACACTTGTTGGCATCTAGCAGACACGACTTTCCAACAGATGCTTCTCGGCACCACGCAGTCAGAAATGACAAATAACGTTAGCAGCAGACACCCCTAGACCTCAAAACTATGCCAACTGCCAGAAGGCTTGGCCTATAGCAGCAGCAAATATTACCCACAACCACTTCTAAAATAAATATGCTACTGCAAAATGGTGCCTAAAATTAATAAACCTCTATTTGCTTTGGAGACATATTTGTTTTTGTCCCTTGGTTGATAAATAGATGATTCACCTTTTAAACGGAAGTCGTTAATTTTTGAGATTATCTGACATCTATCAGCATGGACTATATCTGACTGCACGCAAATAGGTATCGTCTGAGTCAGGGTGACCACAAAAATGCCCCGCACATTGGCACCCAACCAATATAGCACACCCTGGTCAATGTTCACCAATCTCTTAACCTATATTCATGTTTAGATATCCCTTTACCAAAGGCGGATACTATGATCTGCCTATGTCTTTACTTAAAGTGAAGTCTGGATATTTGTCCCTCTTGTAAATAACTGAATACAATACAAGGTAAGGTGAAAGAAATGTTGTTGATTGTATTCCTCAAGTAAGTTATTCCTCAAATTCCATGAACAAGATATATCTCAAAAATCTGTTCATGATTTCGAAAATGTATGGAACAGTGGAATCCTTCTTTCCTAATATGGCATCAAAAATGAAGATTCAATATCTTAAAAATTTATCTTCTAAAATAACTATTTCATGGCGTTTTTGTTTGGATAAAGACTGACCATTACTACAGACAACCCATGCAATGAGTCTGAAATGGTCAATATAATCAAGCAAGTTCTTTCTTACACATGTATATAACCTGTTTTCTATACCACTGGAACGATCTTATTCTAAAGTCAATAACCCTGGTCACAGTCCTCTTACAGATGGTTGAAATGTAAATAGCATGACCCTGCGTCAGTTTATGGCTCAGGTAATATCATTATTACATCATTAAAAATACCCCTGGGTCCACCCCAGAACTAATATTTGTATAGTGACCAGGCCAACCAGATAATGGGGTCAAGCAGAGACAAAAAAAATACAGATTCAGACAGCAGAGTTTGTGTGTGTGTGTGGGGGGGGGGGGGGGGGGGGGAGGTTGTATACGTGTGTGTGGTGTGTATGTGGTATGTGTGTGTGTGGTTTGTATGTGGTGTGTGTGTGATTGGTTGGTGTGTATGTGGTGTATATGTGGTGTGTGTGTGTGTGATTGGTTGGTGTGTATGTGGTGCATATGTGGTGTGTGTGTAGGTGGTGTGTGTGAGTGGGTGGTGTGTATTTGGTGTATATGTGGTGTGTGAGTGGGTGGTGTGTGTGAGTGGGTGGTGTGTATTTGGTGTATATGTGGTGTGTGAGTGGGTGGTGTGTGTGAGTGGGTGGTGTGTATTTGGTGTATATGTGGTGTGTGAGTGGGTGGTGTGTGTGATTGGTTGGTGTGTATGTGGTGCATATGTGGTGTGTGTGTAGGTGGTGTGTGTGTGTGGGGGGGGGGGGGGGGGGGGGGGGTGGTGTGTATATGGTGTATATGTGTTGTGTGAGTGGGTGGTGTGTGTGTGGTGTTTGTGGGTGTGGTCTGTGTGTGAGTAGTGTGTATATGGTGTATATGTGATGTGTGGGTGGGTGGTGTGTATTTGGTGTATATGTGGTGAGTGTGTTAGGGTGGTGTGTGTGAGTGGGTGGTGTGTATGTGGTGTGTATGTGGTGAGTGTGTTAGGGTGGTGTGTGTGAGTGGGTGGTGTGTATGTGGTGTGTATGTGGTGTATATGTGGGGAGTGTGTTAGGGTGGTGTGTGTGAGTGGGTGGTGTGTATGTGGTGTATATGTGTTGTGTGAGTGGGTGGTGTGTATGTGGTGTATATGTGGTGTGTGTGTGGGTGGTGTGTGTGAGTGGGTGGTGTGTATGTGGTATATTTGTGGTGTGTGTGTGTGGGTGGTGTGTGTGAGTGGGTGGTGTGTATGTGTTGTATATGTGGTGTGCGTAGGTGGTGTGTGTGGGTGGTGTGTGTGAGTGAGTGGTGTGTATGTGGTGTGTATGTGGTGTGTATGTGGTGTGTGTATGTTCTCCCTAGTTGTTGCAATTCCCAGGAGTCTTAAGCATATCCCTCATATCCCACATCCCATAGCAAAAGCCTAATAGTTCAAGAGTTAGTCTAAGACACTATAGTTGAGACTGTGTGCTCCTTCTCTCCTCTGGCTGGTCGTGGTAATCTCCAGGAGTCTCCGGGGTGCCTCACTGCTCCTCGCCCACTGCAGGATAAATCTGTCAGGGGGTGGGCCACCGAGGGGTCAACAGTTGCAGTAAATCACAGACCTTTAACAGGGTGTCGTGCCCCACTCACTCACACATACCAAAGATATCATAATTTTGGAGGCGGCGTCTTGCTGGATGCAGCGGTAGGTTGTAACCCATGCTGTACCACACACTGATGGCCACCTTGCATCAGGGGAAGGTTTCTCCCTAAATGTTTTTTCCAAAAAAAATCCTTTTTCCAAAAATAAACATACATTATATTGTTAAACTGGAAATCAGCTTGGACTAATGTAGGAATTATTTTTTATGAAGCACCATTTTGAATGTTCCCCTTTAACCGATTCATTGATATATCCATGGTTTGTTATTTCAGATATCACATAAATTGTGGCCTGGGGGTCAGGCTGGAGTCACCTCTACAAGGGATACTATCTCTTCCCAAGAGTACGAAAACTGTGGTCAATTTAGTGACCACAAATTGCGCCTTCAGCAGTATGGAGCTGATCATGCTGAGGATTTCAGCCAGATGGGTGTCAAGGCCTCATTAAGACACTCAAACATTTGATATAACACATTAGGACACCCAAATGTTTCAGTGATGAATTTCTAAAAATCTCAAAGAGCAAATAATTGAAAAGTTATCAAATACATGAATACAGGGATATTACTTAAAGACAATATGCCTTTCCTCGATAAGTAAATACATGGTTATGTTGCATGCTACTGATGTGTCTTATGGTCTTCCCTGAGAAAAAAAAATGTTTACGATTGCCCTTTTAGATACCCATGCACTTTCAGCTAGAATGCTGCCTGCGGCCCTTCCAATGGACCTTTCTAGTCATGCAGAGATACCTCTATTGTCCTCCCTTTACATTCATTCCAGCAGTCATCTGCATGCAAAGCGTAAAATTCTTTTCAACTAGTGACCCCTGATACATGTGGCAATTTCAACTCTCGATTACACATACCCAAAGATGCGCCAGATCCTCCCTTTGCCTAAATGCAGGATAAACAACATACAATCCATACATCATTTCCCATTCACAGGCTATGTAAAACTATACATTTTGTATCAAAAAGCAAGAGCTGTAACATGGCACTACATTTCCTAGATTTATTATGAGGGAGCAGTTCTGGTCAGTTAGCGCATATAGATATCAGCCCAATGGAAAAGACGAACATAAATGAGCCATGCATACAATACACCATAAACGAGACACTGGGTTGTGACCTTACTGTACCAAGTACCAAGGCATCATTATTTTCCCCACATTTTGCTTTATCAAAACTTTTCTTTTACTTAGTACCTTCAAGGCCTCATTTTATATATTTCAACCAAATATCTATATTTGATCTGCTGCTTAACTATTGTGTGATAGATGTTATGCATTACTTTGAACTACCAACTTATTCTATACTTAGATTGCTTTTATTTCCATTCCATCTTTAGTTGTTACATGCATACATCATCTATTCAAAGAGGAATGTTTATATATAAAGTTAATATACGTCAAAAATATGGATACAAATATATCACAATGTAACTACTCTTCCACAGACTGTTATATCACAGAAAGTATTTCAGGTGTAATGAAAGATTTATTGATGATAAAAATCTATACAAGATAAGAAGCTGAGAAATTCTGGGTAAGAAATAACTTAAAGTTAGGATTTCTGATGTGCATAAATCCTTGTGTATTTTCATGGTGAAAATTTTACCGACTCGCCTGAAAGTAAATCTTACCCAAATAAACACCCCCTTTTGACATCCCGCACTCACACTCATCCCAACTAAAATCATTGAAACCAAAAAGGAATTCAAAAAGCTTAACACCACTGCGGATAACTTGATGATAGATTTTTTAAAATATTCTTAAAGATATTGCCAGGCTTCTTGCACCTAACAGTTTTTTCTCAATTGGATTCTATGCTGGTATGCCCAATTCAAACAGGCATAAAAAATTAACATTTAATAATTCCTTCCCAAAAAATCTCAGAAATTCCAATTCCAGTACCAAGTTTTCTTCTGATTAGTGATGAAATGATGATGTTCCGATACCCATAGGTCATGATGTGTGATGTGGGAGTTGAGTCCACTACGTACAGGTCTCCACCAGATGTTTCCCCTCACTTGCCGCCCTCTCCTTGCCCGACCCACCTATCTACAGCAGGGAACATGACCCTCCACTCACACCAGACCCCTGGACATTCCAATTACTGCCTGGTCAGTGCTCCCGCTATCTCTGGGATTTCATCACAGACCTGGACGAGCCCTCCAAGAGGTGTAAGGCGACCCCCAGATGATCGCCAAATCAACCCTTCCCTGGAGATCTGATTCACTGCCAACAGCACTCTGCAACAAATGGTACACCCATCCCCCACAGTCATTTTTTTACCTATCCATGTTCCCTAGTAGATGATTCAGAGGTGTGGCTAGGTACTCTGGATATCAATACAAAACTGCAGGGATGTCCCTCAAGTGATCAGCCTGCTTGGGCTGGTTATCAGTAGCAATTCTACTACAGCATTCCTTGGCCTGCTCCTCTACTTGCAGCAGGAGCAGCTGGCACGTCTTGCCCCTACAGAAATGCCACAGAACTCCTTGAGACCTGGTGGTCTGGGCAAGGGGCAGTGGCTTGGGTTAAGTTGGGGGGGGGTTAGAGGAATGGTTAGAAGCCACCTATGCAGAAATGCCAAAGGGCTGCTGGAGAAGTGTCCTTACAGGCAAGGGGCAGTGGCCCATGGGAAGGAGGGATCAGATATCTAGGGGCTCAAGAAATGACTTTCTCTGATCCATGAGGTGAAGATGACAAGCACCAGAGCAGCATACATTCAAGAAAAGCTCCACTCCACCAGATTTCTGTATTACAGGAACCATTAGCATTCCTAAAGTGTTATTCCTAAGCTTTTCATCCAAATCCAGGAATTCCCTGAGTATGGTTATACTGTATTTGGAGATCGCGCTTTCTCCATTAGTGCACCGAGATTATGGAATGCGCTTCCACAACACCTGAAGGATTCTACATCGTGTCAGGCCTTCAAGAAGTGTCTCAAAACACACCTTTTCAGGGTCGCCCATTGAGGCGTTGTTGACTATGACTCAAACTATGACAATGTGCAGCGCTTTTGAACATTTTATGAATGGAAATGGCACTATATAAATTCCAATTATTATTATTATTATATTATTGTTAAAATATGGTTAAATACTTAAGGTGAATTCCAAACCTATATATTTTTTTTCATTTTAAGAGTGTTTGGTGTGCTTCGACCTTCAAAGGCTAGGATTTTGGGGAAATAGTTGATTTAGAAAAAGGGTCAGTCATCAATGAATAACTATACCATTATTTCTTTTAACTGATGCTGATCTGGCAGCCTATATGGTATCCTCTATGCATGGGGCCCACTGTTACCAGTGGGTGGTAAAAATAGAAGTTCCAGCAGCCAGACCAAGCCTACAGAATGCTAAATGTTTATTTTGTGTATATTTTATCTGGGAAGAAGCGCCTGAAAACCCTTAATAACGCTGTGCATGAAAGTGCATCCCCTGCTAATAGTTTACAAGCCTATCTTCCAAGACATGTTCAAAGCAGCAGGGGGTGGGGGAATGCCTCACGGGCTATATCTATCCCTCCCTACAGGCTTGTAGCCTCCCGCTCATGTGAACTTCTCTATATTAACCCATTCACACTCAGAGAGGCCAAAACAGGCCTGACAATTTTGAATACATTTCTCTAACAAAAGCATTTTTTGAAAAATATTTGAAGGAGAAATGTTTATCAGAAGCCAAACAACAACTCCTCTTCAAATATTTTGTGAACTTCTGCTTTATTCCCAAGTTATTTTCAAAAGTATGAGAGTAGCAGACGATACCTTTAAGAGCAAGAGTGTGAATGGGTTAACCTAACAAAATCAATCATAGAAGTCCTAAGAAATCCTAGGATTTTCCTCAAAAAATCCTAGTAGATTCTTGGAATTCTGAGCTTCATTTGGTAGGGGTAATCGAAACCAGCATATGTAAACACTTCCTACTGTGACCACCTACCAGGAACACACTTTCCTTTTTACATACATTTTTGTTAGGCCTTAAGGAGTGGTGGCTCCCCCTAGATATCAACACCTTCAGGAAATTATTGCATACTTTAAATAAAATAAAGTAGTTCTTAATACAATATCAAATTGGCAATATGAAAGTAAAATAAAAAAAAACATCCATAAAGAATGTAGCATTAGGATTGAATATCATCCAAGGCTAAGCATGTTAGCATAATGATTAAGTCGTAGACTGTGTGCACGTCAGTATCAAGTTCTCACAGGTCAAGAGAGCGCTACATCTTTAGTCATAGGGCTGATTGAGGATCTGTGCAGCCAACCAGAAAAGCTAATATTTCTCACCATTCTGGGTCACTGGGCCTCCAAAAGTGCAATCTCTAATCACAGCTTTCTCAGCATGTGACATAACATATTCAGTCTGAGAAACCGGATTTGGATTTTTTCTATGGTAACCAAAACTTAAAAAGTCTGAAGTCTCACCATCCTGTGGGCTATTTACATCTGTTTAACACCATAACAGATTTTCATGTTATTTCCTTTTCAAATCCAGTTCCCTGTAAAATGTGTTAATGTAAGAATATAGTGGAACAAATTGAAAATTACATAGAGACAAAGGGAAATTTAGATTCAAAGAATAGAATCCCTAATACTACCTATGCACAGTGCATTTGAGCTGAATAACTGCACACACAGAGAAAGAAAGAGAAAGAAAGAGAGAGAGAGAGAGAGAGAGAGAGAGAGAGAGAGAGAGAGAGAGAGAGAGAGAGAGAGAGAGAGAGAGAGAGAGAGATGAGAGAGAGAGAGAGAGAGAGAGTCAGAGTCAGAGTCAGAGAGAGAGAGTCAAAGAGAGAGAGAGAGAGAGAGAGAGAGAGAGAGAGAGAGAGAGAGAGAGGAGAGAGAGAGAGAGAGAGAGAGAGAGAGAGAGAGAGTAGAGAGAGAGAGAGAGAGAGAGAGAGAGAGAGAGAGAGAGAGAGAGAGAGAGAGAGAGAGATGTTTATTTACCCTCTGACACAAATGTCATGTAGAGCAAATTAATTCAGACTGAAAAACGTGGAGATACGTTGCAGGACTCCCAGGTCAAACCAACCCACGAGTCCAACATCTATTAATTACTTAACCTCCACTAGGATCACTTAGGATTTGGAATTAGAAGGACCACACCCCTAACCTCAATTTGCTGTCTAACTCCGATGTAAAAGTTAAAATATGAAAATATACTCAATTAGGTTTGAGATGTATGTATTATCTTCAAATGGGAAATATCCTGGTGTAATGTAAAGTCTGTACATTTTCTATATTTCTATTGCATTTTATTCAAGTGAAAAGTGTAGTTTCAGATCTTAATTAGTAGCCTAGATTTTTTTTCTCAAAGTTTCAATGCGCGACTTGTAAGATTGCAGGGATTGAATGATCAATTTGTAATGCAAAACCAAAAGTTCTTCATTAACTTGTGCTCATTTTCACCTAGAAAAATAATCAATTTCCTAGTACTACATAACAGAGCACCCAAAGATGAGGTTCTTGAGAATATAACCTGTATGATAAGGATAACTTACAGGTAGGGAGAGTGATAGCATAGCAGCCCTAATAAATGAATTTTAGTTGTTTTCTTTGTTGGTTTTACCAGGGCAGGACATTTAACTTTATAATGAGCAGTCATTTTATTTCTAAAGTGCGAGCAACACGCCTCAAGTGTATATAAAATGTACAAGTCCAGGAGTCAAATGCAAGGCAGCGGTGGTTGAAGACTGAAAGTGTGACTATTTTGTCTGTAAACCCTTCTGCTTCATCTATATTTACACAGAGCACTCCAAGAAAATACTGACTTACTCGCAAATGTCAGCGAGCCCGGGTGTGTGGGTTTTAGGAAAGAGAGACACTTACAGAGATCCCCAGGCCCTTTTTATGATTGGGTGGGAAAAGGTCTAGATGCTATATGGATACAGTGTGTAGACAACTGCAGAATGATAGTACAACTGCTAGGTAGAAAAAAACTGATTTAGCGAAAGGTTCTCGGCGCAGTAAGAAAGTCATGCATGGGCCATAAAGGTTTTTAGAACAAATTCAGCAATTCAGGGTTTAAGTTAGCTGGTGGTTGGATATACAGAAAAGTACAATTTTAAAATTGTCTATATTCAACAAAGTTAAACATATTCAAATATGTAAATTAAATAGTAATATTCATCTTTGAAGTTAACATTTAGAGGAAAGAGATTGTCAGTAAGTTGCAAATACTAATGTTTGATCATTATATTCAAAGTTTAACAAAAAAATTAAAAAAAAATTGATTATGAAGTGTGCTTATACTGCTGAAATAATTCCCAAATACCCAACTTAAGTTTCATTTTTTTATCTAAGTTATGTCTCTTTTTAAAGTTATTTTCAAGACAACCTGTTAGGGCTACATGCAAGAGCATGTATACATACTATATCAGATATATTCGTAAATGCAAGCTTCAGTTTCAACACTTTTGCTTTGGTGATTTTGATAAATCATCATAAGAGCAATGCCCTGGATGAGAAGAGATCCCCTCTTTAAACCTTCCCTGATCCTGTGAACCCTTATCCCTGGATCATGTGCACACAATTAGCTGATCTTATCAACACTCCTACCAGCTCTCTCCCTAAGACTCAGGTTTAGGTTTCAATCCAAGCAGCATTATCTGCTCCCCTGCTGAGAGCTGCTGATTCCCTCAAGAGGGAATCTTTGGTGGCGGCAACCGGCCGGCTGTGTGGGGAAAGGTTGATGCCAACATTCACATAGTCTAGCTACTAGAACAGACTCCTAGTTCATGAAAAGTTGATTTTCCCCTTCCGAGTTGACCAACCAGTGGTAGTATTGTAAATGGTCTTGATGATAGTGCCATTGTGCCCCCCCCCTTCTTTTTCCCCCACTCCCTTTCTGTCTCTCTCTCTATTTCTCCCTCTCTGACTCCGTCTTTCTCTCTCTGACTCCGTCTCTTACTCTCTCTGACTCTGTCTCTTTCTCTCTCTGACTCCGTCTCTTTCTCTCTCTGACTCCGTCTCTTTCTCTCTCTGACTGTCTCTTTCTCTCTCTGTCTGTCTGTCTGTCTCTTGTCTGTATATATTTTCAAAGCTTTATCACTAGCTGCTCTTTGAAGAATCAGTTACAGAAGAAGTGGCAACATTCTTCCTATAATTATCAAAATCCTCACCAGTAGTTATACACCAATCTTTGTTATCATCATCGCTATTATGAAACTAATCTACATCTTCAATGTTATCATCATGAATGTTATCATTTTCTTTATATTAATACCAAGTTTTTGAGACCTTTGGCCATGGATTCTAAAACTCCTGGCACCTGTCGGGCTCTGCTGCCCCTTTGGGTTCTCTCTCTCTCTCTCTCTCTCTCTCTCTCTCTCTCTCTCTCTCTCTCTCTCTCTCTCTCTCTCTCTCTCTCTCTCTCCTCTCTCTCTCTCTCTCTCTCTCTCTCTCTCTCTCTCTCTCTCTCTCTCTCTCTCTCTCTCTCTCTCTCTCTCTCTCTCTCTCTCTCTCTCTCTCTCTCTCCCTCAAATATCTCTTAGGTATTCATTAGTAAATTATGAGGTTCAATGACCTTAATTTAAGGTCCTAATAGAGGTATATTTCAGCTTATCTCCACGTTTTTCAGTCTGAATTAATTTGCTCTACATGACATTCTGTGTCAGAGGGTAAATAAACATCTCTCTCTCTATCTCTCTCTCTCTCTCTCTCTCTCTCGCTCTCTCTGACTCTCTCTCTCTCTCTCTCTCTCTCTCTCTGACTCTCTCTCTCTCTCTCTCTCTCTCTCTCTCTCTCTCTCTCTCTCTGACTCTCTCTCTCTCTCTCTCTCTCTCTCTCTCTCTCTCTCTCTCTCTCTCTCTCTCTCTCTCTCTCTCTCTCTCTCTCTCTCTCTCTCCCTCAAATATCTCTTAGGTATTCATTAGTAAATTATGAGGTTCAATGACCTTAATTTAAGGTCCTAATAGAGGTATATTTCAGTACTTTAGACTATTTACACTGAAGCTAAATTGTCTGTGGTAGATGTTGTGAGGACAAACTAGCATTGTATGCGAGTTTGAGTGACAAGAACAGCTAATCCTAGACTACACCTTGACAGGCTTCAGCAGCTCAGACTCTCCTCTGGCTTCACAGGAATCCACCTCCAATTCCCAGCATACCTGAGAGAACAGCAGGTGCAAACATACCTGTAACTTAAACATCTTAGTCATGGAGAAAATATTGGTAGTCAGAAATCTTGCACATTTATAAAGATTGTTTTCGTGACATTCTGATAAGCAGAGAAAGAGACATCCTTAATCTGTAAGGCAAAAATAAAGTACAAAACTATATGCGCTTCTTTTTCACAATTTTTATTGTAAGAACTGATAGACCGAATGCACCCAAATACTAGATATCAATTTGAAAATGGAAATGAAAAGAATGTTGAGGATGATGGATAAGTATATAAAAAGAGCAGGTTAATTTTCAGCAAATCATTTCCTAGATGTTTCACCACATATTTAAAAAAAACAGCTTCGATTTATAGGAAGTGTTTTAAGTTCTTGTATATGAAGACTGCATTTATGTCATGAAAGATGGTTAGGTATAAGATGATTATGCAACCATAAAGAACCTCTTCAGCCAAAATTATTCGGATGTAAAATATTTACAATATAACAAAAGTGAAATCATACAGCTTCATCTCCTTCTACACTGAGTTCTTTTTTCTTTTTTTTAATTGACCCTTTTAATCAGTACAATAAGGATAAGCAAGCTTTTGGGGTCTGCTGCAGGAACATTTGTAAATTGCTGAAGAAATATGCTAAAAAGCTGAAGGTTATGCCTTGATTGACATCATTAAAGAAAGATTTATTGTTCATTTAAGGTATTAACCTTTAGAAAAAACACTAAAATGTGAAGGATCAATTATTATGACTGATTTTTAAGGTTTTAGCGTGGCATATATTTGATCCCCAACTGCTGGCCATTATGTTTACTTCTCTAAGGCAATAAGATAAGCACTGGCTTCATAGATTCTTTGTAAAATTAAGAAAAGCTGCTAGCCTGTAATTAGCTCATAACTTAGATAGCCAAACCATTATCCAACTTTCATGAAAAAGGTACCTGCTGTACACATTCTTATAACCCAACTTTTAAAACTATTAACATAAACATAAAGCTATTGGGCTAGAAGTTTGGATTTTTGATTGAGTCCCAATTTTGGAAGTATGAATCATTTGAAGACCCTTTGATTATCGAATCACTATTAAGTTTCCATCTTCAGAATTTTTGATGCAAACCAGGACCTACTGGCAAAAGTTTCTATCTTCATATGATTTTCATCTAAGAAGTGATTAGCAAGCCACAAGTGGCAGCCACTTCAAGATAACTTAATGCAGGTTGATATCCTGTACTCCCAGAGCATTAGGAGCCCCTAGATCATAGGACTGTACAGTGGCTGGGCTTTATCATCATACTCATCCCCCACTGGCTGGGAGCTGATAAAGTGCTTATACATAGAATATTGCCTTGTCATAAACATTCCTAGATCTTCCCAAATTGCCATCAAGAGTATCTAGTGCACCGGTGCTGTAGACTTGGTATTTACTGCTGTGGGAAACTCTTCTGACATCTGGAGTCCCTGCAGGACAGGCAAGGGAAATTATACTGTGTTTCTTGACAAGTCAGCCTGCACTTCTGTGCCTTGTATGGAGGACCTAGGAGTCACTGTAGTTTGGTCTCAAAATGTTACAACTTTGGCATTGCATTTTGGGACTTTTGAAGTGCTGATCCAATCAAGGGAAAATATAGTGTGTTTCTTGACAATTCAGACCAGGCAAGGGTTATTATAGTGTTTCTTGACAGGTCAGCTTGCTTGCACTTTTGTGCCTTGTATGGAGGACCTAGGAGTCAGTACAGAAATTGGTCTAAAAATGTACAACTTTGGCATTGTATTTTGGGACTGCTCCCTGATCCAATCCCAAACTTTCCATGTAGAACAGTAGAATTGTGTAGTAGGACCAACCGCGACGTAGTAGCGCGCTGTTTAAGTATGGTTCTGACGTCCCATCTCCACACTCAGCTCTTCCACGAAACAGGAGAACCATTTTTTGCCCTGACAGCAATTTGTTTACAGGTTGCCGGTGCCGGTAGCGGCAGTGAGTTGGACGGCAGTCAAGTCTCCAGGTGATTAACCCATACATGCCCAGAGTACTGCTATGAGAAATACACACACATAGCTCATTCATTGCGAATATCATGATGGATATTTAACGAGACTTCTTTCAGCATGCAGATTAATGACCATGTCAATCTGTTTAGAGTACTTCTATATCTGTACAATGTTTTTTTTCTGATTGTGAGACCACCAGGATGTTTTAGGGATGAATGGGTTAAAACGCTACCTAGGTTTGTTGAGGTAGAGCTATTTTCATCACAGCACTCCTTGATGCTACCAAGGCTGCACGCTGCAAAGGTCATCCAGTGCACTTGGTAAAAAAGTGTGAACTGAATTTGGTTTTTTGTTCATCATCACTTTTTACTGCCATAGAAATGAAAAATTGAGAAGTTTTTTTTTAATTTGGTGCAATCAGCAAAGCTGTGCCACCTGTTTTTTTTTAAATTTAACATAAAATACAAGCTTCATTAGTGTGATCCTCGGTAGATGTGGATGGATGGGTGACCATCACGAGGAATAGTTTGTTGTTAATGGTGGAGGAAACCTGAGTATAAGGGGCAAACCACTGACTGACCTTAAGTCTCTATTAACTTTCGTACATGCCTAATGAGCCAGATATGAAAATGCAAAAAATGAAAAAAAAAGAGCAAAAAAAATGTTTGTCTCCTGTAACAGTCCCCACTATACTTTGTTAGTATTTGATATGCTGGTTATTGCTACAAATCTCCTAAAAGGAGTATAAATATCACTTACAGTTAAGTATTGGCAACTGATATCATTTATCAGAGTGCTTTATAAGTGCCAGTTATAACCATCACTATGAAAGACCTCCCTAGGTAATGAGTTCCCCTGAAACTCAAATATCAAACGTATTCACATTATGGGAGGCAAAACCTATACAAAATACAGTAGGCCACCACTCCAGTAGGTAGTAGGGTGTCAGGAAACAAACAATGTTTATGCCTAACAGGGCCTACATATTTTATCCTGAAACTAAAGGACTGCAGAGAAAATGCATTAGATCTATATATATATATTAGCAGTCTCTCTAACCAAACCCTTTGCTTTCCAAGATTCTCATTTCCTGAGCAAGACTAAATGAGAACTTCCTTGCCAAAAGTAGTATGCAGCAACTAAACTTCAACCGATTAGTTGTTAGAATCGACTCCAGCACTTGGCAAAATAATTGCCACATGAATGCTTGGGCTTTTTAAGCAGTACTTATCAGTCTCAGATATGCACAATGCATGTATGCCATTGACTTCTTATCTCAGAATGTCAACAGTACAACAATAAAAGCAGAGGCAAGTACCTATGGTGGGGAAGGGAAGGGAATTAAAAATTATGGAAATGAACCATGCACTTTTCTAATGCACTTTTTCAATATATGTAGTTTGGTTGATCAAACCCTTAAATCTGTCCTGCATGTGAGTGCTCAAGCATTCAAGCAATAAATGGACCAGTCTAGAACCAAGAGACATTATATCGCTGTTAGCTAGCAGCCAGAAAGCCAGTTCTACGGTGGTGCCTAGCAGTCAGTGAGGAGAAGCGAGTACTACCAAATTCCTCTCCTGTTCCATGTTCCTCCATACCAGCCTCTCGTACATGTGGCCTGAGATATCTAGCCACTTGAGCACATGGGTGGGGACCCACACACTGCATGTGAGCTACTATACTACTATAAACAGCAGTGAAATTCTTCTTCGGAGAGAGAAATATGAAATGTTGACGCTCACCTAGGCAGCTGTATGTTATATCATATTTACTGTTGAATTTTCACTTATATCCAAGTTCCCATGTGGAAGAAATCCTAACTTTATTATTTTCAAAATGAGAATACTTTTGTGACTCAATAGTTATTATTATTAGCCTTCAGTTATGCAATTATTGGTTACTGTTCAGCAATTAGCCCATGTCCAGCTGCAATTAGCCTCCCAATTGCGACTGTAAGCTATTAGCCCACAGATGACCACACCCACATTGCCCCCTATGCTATAAATACCTCCAGTAAGCAGCATGTGTTTTGTGTTAGTTTCTAATTTGCCTGTCACAACAGAGACCCTTAAAGCATGGGAGCCCTCATACCACTGACGACAAAGATCTATTGTTTAAAGCCTTGGCCACCACTCTGCGTAATACAACTGCTTGATGGCAACCAGAAAAGATTGACACGCAAACAAAGATGTTAAGTTTTTACTGGGGCATGTCCTAATTTAGAGCACATAGGCTTTCCCCCTACTTACATGAACCGATGCTGTCAAGATTCCTATGGAAGCTTAAGTTTTTGCTAAATAACTTAACTTAAAATCATTAAATTATATTCAGCTACAGCTCCTTTAAGTCACTAAGCCATCATTGTAGTGGACACTGAGTGCTAAATGTGTTAGAATACTTCACTCATGTTTTATGTTCATCAAACCAACTCGCTGGTGCTCGTGGTTTAATTTCCATAAAACACTCTTTCCGTCCTCTAACCTATACATAATAGTATATTAGCACCATTCCTTATAACCTTTTGATTAATGCAGCAGATACCTTGATACTTAAACATCTTCATAAACATTTCCTCACACTTGTTCAGCAGCACAGGGGTAAAGAAGTATTCACTTAACTATCAAAAATGATGTGGTATTCCAATTTCCTACACCATTGAAACTGGCTAGTAGAGAAAGCCACAATAAACAGATTTCCAAATCCAAAACTTCTAGCTTATCCTTTGAGGAGAGCCCAGAATGTAATCATGTTCCCCCTAAAGCCCAGGGGTCAGTACTTTTATCCCACCGTGCAGCCCTTAACCATGTGGGCTGGGTGTTTCAGATTAGCCAGGCGGTAGATGAAGCCCGATGGGCAAACATAGAGGCCCGACAGCCAGCCGGCCGGCCCGGTCGTGCACGGTGCACCTCATAATTGACACGATCACTGACCCCTAAGTGGGGTACAGGTCTATTAGGGTCTCTCTGATTGACCCATATGTCCTCCAAGTGACAAGTGAACTGATAGGCTCATAAATAACACTAAAACAATGCAAAAACATTTCATAAGAAATAAAAATATATTAGAGGCAATATCTTACCTTTCCTCACATTTTAATGCTTTGAAATTTGAGAATAAAACTGCCATTATCAGAGTAACAAGGAAACTGAAGTGCTCGTAAATATCTCAAAAACAATGCAAAAAGTTTGTATATGAATTGAAGATATGTACATCGAGCTGCATTTAACCTTTCCTCATATTTTCATGCTTTGAGATTTGAAGTATTTCTTCTTTGATTGAATCAAGTGAATTAATTGCTCTAGCGCACCGTGGGTTCCATTTTACCATAAAGCATGAACTCTAAGAATATGAAAAACCAATAAAAATTATCTAAACCTATAAAAGTATATAAACCTGCAGAGGGCACAGACAATACTATTAAAACGTATTAATATATCAGTACATATCATGGAAATCATGTATTTCATTGTAGAATATTAACACCTGATGATAACAATTCATAAAAGATATGCACTGTATCTTGTAATCAGTTTCCATGGTGTCACCCTAATAAAAATGTTGTGGAGTGATTTAGAACTAACTATCCTAACACCATCTTATTGTTAGACTTAAAGCCTGGCGCAGTAGCTCTCATTGTGTACTATAGAGAATTTCTGGTTAGTTCTGTTTTGTCATTGAATTGCGCATGACGTGGGTATATATACAAGTACTCAGATGTTTCCACTTGCATGGCAAAAAGTTCAAAAGCCATAACCTAGATGCCATGGAATAAATCTGCAGTTTATGCTCTTAGCTTGACCCTTATGCAGCCGTCAAGTTTTATGAATAATGGCTTGCCATTTTAAGCAACATTACCCAACACTTCCAGATGAAATTATGCCCCTCCATTAGCCCAGCAGAGGCAGCCCTAATTCCTCCTGGGCCTGGTGAGCTGTGGCTAACCCATTAATGCTCACAGCAGCCAAAATAGCCTGACAATTTTGATGAAACCTTTCAAACGAAAGCATAGTTGAGAAAATATTTGAAGGAGAAATGTTAATCAGAGCAATACCTACAACTCTCCTTCAAATATTTTGCAAGATCTCTTGCAATTCAAAAGTTATTATCAAAAATATTATAGGTCCAGACAACAATTTCCAGAGGATCTCTTAAGCATTAATGGGCTAAGTACAGCGCCTGGCAGCGGCCACCGTAATAGGGGGAAGGTTACCGCCAGCCTGCCTGCTGCAGCCAGGATGTGTGTGCATAAACTTCATTAGCTGCCTGCACAGCTAATTGTCTGTACGCTAATCATAAGTGAAAAAATATCCACACTGACACATGACATCTGATAAATTAATGCAGTGCATTTACAATGTTTCTGTGCATGCTGGACAAAATGGTGACCTTATAGTTCGGTTCTGAAATTAGGGGCCTGTCCGATGTCTGAGAAATCTAGCTGATAGCAGGCAAACTACTTGCTGTGTTTCACCTCTATACAGGGTCTGGGGTAGTACTCCTGTGTGAAATATGTGAGAAAATTCCCTTCCTAAAGATAGCTGGGATTATGCTGAAATTCCTAGGCTATTACTGGACTGAAATTACCATGATTTCCCAAGATGTCTTGGTCTTTAGAGTTCAGTTTTATATAAAGTTTGATTTCATAGGATATCTTAGTTTCAGTTCAATTTTTAAATGGAACTTAAATTTTGAGCAGAAAGTAATTCCAGGTAAAGGAATCACCTCACCTCAAAGGAGAATAAATAAACAAAGAGCTAATATTTAGCCCATAGACACTCAGAGTAGTTGGAAGCAGCATGACAATTTTGAAGAAATATTTCAGGCAAAAGAAGAGTTGGAAAAACATTTCAAGGAGAAATGTTATTCAGGACAATACTACAACACTCCTTCAAATACTTCAAATAATCATTTTCAAATAAAAAAGTTATTAACATTGATATAGATACAGAAGACAATTTTGACAGGACCTCTATCTAGAGCATTAATTGGGCAAACACATTGATGGATAAAACTTGTGAGGTCAATTTAATATACAGAGCCTTTGCCCCTCCTTGGAACTTATCTCATGATCACAATCACAGGCGTAGACTCTAATTACCCATGTAGCCAGTGGTCAGAGTACCTGTGTTCAGTCAAACAATTGTCGCAAATGAAAAACATGAGAGAATAAGAGATTCCATCTCTTATGTAACCGCAATGTCACAAATATGTTTATGAAAGACAGAAGGTCGGTCAAGTAAGACAAATCAAACTAAATGATATCTGTAAACGGGACATCATTTTGTTCATGCTGAACTGAGACACCAATAACTGTTTCTATTTTTTCATGATTGGATTGGTCATTTTGGATTGCCTTCATTTGTACCAATATTCAGAGAGCATGATTTATTCAAAATTTCTAGACATCAATGTTAAATCAAAATTAACCATTCCACATGGCAAACATGAACATTTTCTCAAAATGCAAATATGATATACAAACTATTAAAAAATGTTAACACTTGAAATAACAAACTGAAATATCACCTTCACCATATTGTCTGATGTTCATATCTTCTCTTATAATAATTTCAAAAATTCATATTATTTATCAAAGTGGCCAAACTTTCTACTCTAGCACCATATAGAATCAAACCTCTTATAATGACAACTGAACAGACTATATTGTGGCCTTCAACCAACACTTGAATCTTATAATCAACCCACAAAATAATATTCATTACATAAAATATTTTCTCATACTTAGAATGAGGTAGCATAATCATAATAGTGATAATACTTCTAATTATCAAAATAACAAGGAAGATAATATAATGATAATAATAATAATAATAATAATAATAATAATAATAATTATAATAATAACAATAATAATTATAATAGCAATAATGATAATAATAATAATACTAATAATAATAATAATAATAATATCAATAATGATGATGATGGTGATAATGATGATACCACTACTACTACTACTACTACTACTAATAATAATAATAAAAATAATACATTAATAACAAATCTAACATCAAATCAAACTGTTACATGGAATATCAAGAAGATGGTAAAACCAATCAAGAACGTGGCCTTCTCTTCTGCCTCACAGAAAACCAGGTTGGCAGGTAGTATGGTGTAGAGAGTAGTGAGTGAAGAGTTTGGCCAGAGAGACAGCCCCTCCCACTTATCAGCTCTGCCTCTGACCAGGAGAAAAGTGAAATCCTTACCGTGGCGTTTCCACATTGCTCCTTACACAGAGCAGCAACGTCTTGCGGTGATACGAAGTTTGAGATAAGAGAAAACGTGCACACAAGTAAGAAAAGCTCTGACAGTAAGTTGTCCATAGTGTGTTTACAAGGCTCCCGCCATGGTGCGAATGTGAGAGCCAGGAGGAATCCCCTGATGTCATAAGCGAGCTGGGCGCTCATTGGCTCTGGCAGGCCAACCGCTTACGCTCTCGCTGAACGATGCGTGCCACTCCGAATCTAAACATCACGGCAGATCTTTTAGCGCAGTTGAGGTACCGTAGACTTCCTAACTAGAGGAGGATTCCAGTACACGTAGTGTCTGCCACGACTGTCTGCCATAGTCGGAAACACAAAAGAAAAATGTAAAAATATGAAGTGTTTTACTGGATGTTCCAATCTCACCACTTTCATTTTCCCTTGGGTTGGATGAATAAGATTTTTTTATTTATCTAAGATTTTCCGAACATGGAATAATATTCTTTTTGGAGAATAAAGGGGGTAGGTGGGATAAGTGAAAGATAAACCCCAAGGAAGTGTGTGTGTGTGTGTGTGTGTGTGTGTGTGTGTGTGTGTGTGTGATATACCCGAGCGTGATATACGAGGCGAAGCTGAGTAATCGAGGTGTTACGAGGCGAAGCCGAGTAATCCTTAGAGAACCACATACAACACCCTAGGGTGTTTGTAACTTGCACCACAGTTGACTGCCTTTCACCAATCACCGACCGAGAAAAGTTTGACCGAAGACTGCTGCTCAATGCCCTGGGTAATACCTTTGAGGATTCTACTAAAGACAGCCTAGAGAACAGAGACCCAAGAAATGTGGTTTTCGTCATATAACCCACACTTTTCGATGCCTGTGATTGGTGATGGGCAGGCAAATGGTACAACCTAGGAACATCTCATATATTCGTTCTTGTTTTTTAAGACTGAGAGTCTTAATGCTAACCACATTTAAAAAGACATTAATTTAGTTAATTTTCAAAGATTGAGCGCAAGTGCAAAATACACAAAAATCTGTATAGATTTTAGGGAATCGATATCACTTATCTTTAAGTATAAAATATTAAGCAAACATTCGTTTTTGGAAAAAGCATGTTCTGTGATCGTCATTCTGATATCTATGAAAGTATATCTTTTGTATATATCCTGAATGTCAGATGTTCGACCATGCGCTGTTTCGACAGCGTGGAACGGCCACTCATCGTCCAGTATTTTTTTTATAGTGTTCCCACACTGCTAGCTATCAAGGAGGTTCGACGCCTCAAGGGAAAAAATTCGGCACATTTTACATTCTCAAGGAATATCTCGATGATTATGAAAGTTCAAATTTGTAAAATTAGTTAGGATCGACGTTAAGGACGACTGGACAAGACAATCAGACTACAAAAAACGGATAATCGGTACTGGAAGAGTTTCAGTACAGTCGCATAATATTCCATAGACAGTAAACATGGCGGGCGACAACAGAGCAAATATTAGAACATATATTACAGACTACGTTCCTTCCTCCACATTTGTTGAATTTGATGGTCCCATGCAGTTCATAATTATGTATCGGAGCTCCAATTTGAAGACTGTATGCGCGCCATTTACATTTACATATGCGTGCCCCACGTCGTATCTTACCCCTTGCTGGGAGGGCGTTTCCTTACTAGCACATCTGTAGTGCACACATACTCTGACCCATGATCATATATAGATAAAAAAGCAATATTTTATAAAATATTTCACTGAAAGGTGTGTGTTCCTTCTGGATTTAACCATTCCTTTTCAAATGATATTTAACTCATCACTTAATTTGGCTATTAAGGTGAAAGTTGTTGGGACCACTGTGTGTTGCAGATGCAAGTGGATTAACTTTAAACGCTACCGTTTTAGGAGCTTTGCTTAATGGCCTAGTCACACTAGGGTCCGACTATCGCACGATTTTAAAATCGGATCCGATTTTGCTAATTTTAGAACCGGAACTGGACGTTCCGATTTTGAAAATAGACAAGTGTGCAGTCACACTATTACGATTCATCGGAGCCGATTTTATTGCTAGAAAAATGCGTCAAAAACATTGTCTTGCGACTCTTCAAAAATCGGCCCTGATTTGCGAACAGGATCGCAAACCAGTACCGACTTTTTAAAGTCGGATCCGATTTTGTATTTGGCCTAAAAATCGGATCCGACGATCGCACGATAAGTGAAAAAATCGGGTCCGACTTGCCGATTTTAAAATCGTGCGATGGTCGGTCTCTAGTGTGGCTGTGGCATATACGATCTTAACCAAGTACCGACTTTTTAGACGGAGCCGATAGGTGAAAAAATCGGGTCCTACCTGCCGATTTTAAACTCGTGCGATAGTCGGACCCTAGTGTGACTGGGCCTTTAAAGACCTGCTACTGAATAATCTATTTTCGTCAGATCAAAATTCAATGGGGGTTGGGTCCCTTACTAAATTTGAGGATAGTGTCACAGAAATGACAATATCCCTTTATAAATGCAGCCGTCTTGCCATTCCCCAGTCACATCGGAGTCCGACCGTCGTATACGATTCCGAAATTGGCTGGTCGGACCAGATAATTTAATTTATCGTGCGACTGACGGACCTAACTCTTGGATGCAAGTCCAATGCAAGACTTGCAATTGCCTCACGAATATTGTACGATACATACGATATATATATATATATATATATATATATATATATATATATATATATATATATATATATATATATATATATATATATATATATATATATATATATATATATATATATATATATATATATATATATATATATATATATATATATATCATCCAAAATACATTAAGCTATGAATGTTGAATTTTGAGCAAAGTCATCAAACGTTTGATACCCAAAATGCATGAAACTACAATGTTTTGATGGAATTCATTTTAGAGAAAAGCCCAAAATACTTTTTTCGTTTGTGCGTAAGCTTGTGTGAGGTTTTGCGGTAGTTTGTGTCTTTTACTCTGCTCACTTTTGGCCTATATAATCACAGTAGATCTGATTTTATGGAAGATACCGTATGCTTTACCATAGGTAAACAACCCCGAATGATCATATATTCACAAATTAACCCCCTCCCCCCATGGCACCTTATATGCCTGTAGGGATCGATGCTTCGTAAGATCTATATATGGCTACAGACCCTACACGGCAGCTAAGAGCAAAGGGGTTCCTACTCCGAGCCGGGCCGGGACCAATTAATTTCTGAATTTCTGCGACTACGATATCTCAGCCTGAGCTAATTCTGAAGAGTATGTATGGCTTGTATGCGAAGTATTGTAAAACTTTCGGTGGCCGCCTGGTGAGCAAATTCAAAACTAGATTAGTGTACACTGGTTAAGGTGATAATTTAGTACAGCGAGATCATCACCACTAAGTGGTGTCTTTGGCTGGCCCCTAAGCATGGATATCAAAACAAAAGATGACACATGAGCAGTGTTCACTCGCCACAAATCTCGAGCTGGCAACACTCTATTGTGCTAACCTCAAGTGCACAAAAGGCAAAACCCATTGGGTATTCCTTGTTACATTGCTCCCGAACGACATGGCTGTCTGCTCTAACCATGCAGATTCCTTCGAGCTAGACCATTTTGACCAAAATTTTCAACTCATTTTTTGCTCAAAGTGAATAAAGATACAGTCTCCGAAGCCTGTATTTTAGAAAATGACAGATATGAACCCCGTCTAGGTGCAAGGTCATGTCGCAGGTACCTTGAATTCTGACAGGACCTGAAAATCAGCATTTACTATGTAAACCACGTGCTGTTAGTAATTTTGAGGCTAATGGGAACATTAAAAATGTTTTTAAGTTACTCATCGTGCAAATCCCCTGTTGAGGTAGGACCTTGCACCTCACCAAAGACATGAATAATCATATGGTAGACTCTCATTTTCAAGTAAAGGGTAAGTCTTGACATTTTTCCAAAAAAAACGAAACACATCCAGATAGGTTCTTAAAGGTTGCCGCATTACTTCAAAATAGTCATTTATTGATAAGTTTACCATTATTCTGTAACTATGAGATGTAACCTTTACAGTAGCATAAGTGCCACTGTCTTCACTAAACTCAGTTTTCAGATATTCAAGTTTTAAAAATGACCCGTGTATCGAATAGGGTTCTACCTTAAATGTAATAGAAGTGGAAAATGGTTGGGTTATAGCAAGGCAATTAATAGTATAGTTGGTTTGAATGTAATATTCTATATGTATGCTTACTATTATTTTTTTCATGCATGCAAGATGAAATAAATTACATGCACTGTTTGCAGAAATCTAAAAAAAATTAGTTGGTAGCATACAAATGATAATAGCGGTTATTCTCTCCGTTGTCTCAGACTGACGGTTATGACCTCATTCATATAACTAGAATAAGATTTATGATATATATGTAGTTATGCAAATAGTTCAATATTGTATTTTTGTTATATTTCATGTAATATGTGTTTTTAACACCTAATATATTTGTAGTTTATTTATGATTTATCATGATTATTGATGTATTGTATTTTTTTTGCATTAACATGTACATACATTGCACAACAGTCGCACAACGTTGTACGACTCACAGTTGTGCAAAGCCTTTTTTGAGACTGATTTTCATTTCAAGTTTGATGGTATAGTTTAACATTTCTATGTGTAACTCAAATTTACAAAGACTCAACCTACAATCAAGACAGTTACTACAAGTCGGTTACAGGTGATCTTGGGTGATTGCAGCTCTGTGTGACTGGGGCTTTAACCCTTATGCTGCTGGTGACTAATTTTCCCAATCCAAAATAGTATAACAATCCTAAAAATGACTGAAACCCTGGCACATTGGTACTCATCTGAGAGTACTCAGGGAGAGCTATCCAATGAATACCAACATGGCAGGTTTTAGATGGTTTTCAAAAGTCTTTGCGTCATTGTGCTTTGGACGAAAGTAGCCTCTGCGTTGGGAGGGTCAAGCGGTCTACCGTATAACGCATTGCTCACCAGTACCTTGCCGTGTCATACCACTGTATATACTTAAAGTTGTTGTAACTTCTTTTAAATGGAGAAAATGTATCTCCTGTGTACGACAATCTCAATTGCAAGGCCGTTTTAATGGAATAATTTGGATTTATCGTGACTCTTCCTGAGTACCGAATGACGCGAGTACTGAATCACCGGCGTATTCCCGGGCGTATTCCAATATTACAACATAGGCAGAACAAACGTTACATAATTGGTAGTGAATAAAAATCCAATTTCGCATCTTGATGTCGAATAGGTAACACCAAAGTTGCTAAATTGTATAGCGGGGTTGCGGTAGGGTCTACCACGATGATAAATCTTTACCTACTAATTAAGGTCAGGTGCAAAGACGGACACCTATAGCATCACCTTTATATGACTTTCATCTGAGGTATATTTGCTACAATGGATTCAGGAAGGATGGCATTACCGCGTAGGCCAGATTGATAATATTGTAAGACACCTGAAGGTTGCCGCAATCTATGTACCCAGAACTGTGGATTGCAAATCGCTGAGTTTCAAATATATGCATGATATTATATGGCGAATGGAAATGGCAACGCCATTCTGATATCGGAACCTCTAACATTATGGCTCAGACACTCAGATATTTTATTGAGGATAACACCTTCGGAGGTAAGTTTATAGGCTAGGAGACCTTGTTCTTTGTTTGAGATGTAAGTTTCTCTTGCCCTTCCAGGCTTTTAACATATAGACCTCACTCGAATTTATAGTGTATTGTTTCTTTTGCCTACCAGTATGTTTTAAGATGAACAAGGCTCCAATTCCTAATATATTATCGTTTGGTCTCTAGGCATGTTTTAGCATGGAATATAAATGCATTCCTAGTATATAGTTTATTACTGTTTTTTCATTTTCTTTTATGTTTTAATGTATGGGGCATCATTTCTGACATAGCGTTTGCCCCAAGAAAAGCCCTAATGATTGTTCAGCGGGGCAGTATGCGTATTTTATGTACAGCTGAAGGCATTCTGGCCAGACCAAGGGCCGAAGACCCAAGGTCCAGCCACGATGCCCAAAGGTGCACATGGAATATTAGTCATTAAGGTTTTTATTATTGCTCCCCTACATCAAACGAAACTATTGTATGTGCAGTACTGGTCTAAACATAATAAAAATATAAGAGCTAAGTAAGAACATTGTTGAGTATTAGTTTTTTTATATTTTTCATGTGCGTGCATGACTTCAAAAAAAACAAAAAACAGCATTGGATCTGGTCAAAAATGTAAACTAGTTGGAAAAATATTGTGTTGTTTCCCCCCAACTTTGTTGATTTCCAGCGATGATTATAAAAAAATGTTGTTCAGGTTCAACATGGTTTTGAAACAATGTTGGGCATCAACAACATTGACTATCTATGGGACACAACGGGCGATTATGACCTGGATAAGTTTAAAAGGACATGCTCTAGAATATGATTTATGCACATGTACCCATAATTAATAACTCGTCCTTTTCCTTTACTTTGTAACGCATTTTGTGGTATATTATAATTTTGTTTATTTGTTTCTGTTTACATACAGTATGTATTTTTGTAGTGAAACTACAAGTCAATAAACTATATATATATTATCAACAACATTGATGGAAAATAACAATGGGCATCAAAATGTATGTTTCAATGTAGTGCGACTTTGGTAGACTTGTGACAAAGCAACCATTAAAGGGAAAAGGAGAGAACTTGATACTTTTCAGTTTGCCAAGCAAAATAAATCACATTTCCATTGAATGAACAACAGCTAACCGTGACCCAAGCAATTATTTAATCTTTTTGTGTATCCAAACATTATGGTCACTTAAAAACCTTGAATTTATTTATTTAGGAATCATACATATTGTCTTGTAGAAGCTGGAAGAAGTGGTTGTGGCCATCCATTATTTGTGGTTTGCACGGTTTCAATAAAAAAGAATTTAACTTGTTTTGTTTGCATAGAGTGGTTAGAGGTTATCATGATATTACCATATATCAGTCTAGATTAATTTTTGTCAGCTTGAATGGGGAACATCAACAATGGAGGATAAGAAAGGGAAGTTGTCATTGTTGCATGCAAGGACACTTCTAGAAGGTTGAATGGACTCCTTACAATTCAAACATTAACATTACCAACAAAGCAGGCAGATTGAATTTAAAAACAATTTAATCGTTAACCCCAAAAATTAAGATTTAGTTTTACTCATCTGTGAAAAAATCAAAAAGCACCATTTCCCCCTCCATAGTTTACAGTGTTTTTGAGATGCGATGCTAAGTCAATGAATACAATCAAAATTGTCAATAAATAAGACATATTGTGCATGTCCATAACATTTCTTCATTACTCTACAGTGATTATTCATGTTGAAAATTAACAATATCCGAAATCAGATATCAGGAGCCTAGCTGTCTTTCTTGAGAAAACTAGTCAAAGCCCTTTGTATAAGATGTCAAGACAGCATAAATATTTCAGATCTCAAATGATTGTGGCTTCCATGCCTTAAGTATAATGGCCATCCTACAAAGGTATCCCTCAAAAATAAATCCAGCCTTTAACTAAATTATGCATGAATCTTACTGTATAGAAAATTTGAATATGGATACACAGCTATGGGCAGTGATTTCTAAAGGTACTCATTTTTCTTCACTATTGACAAGTGGCCAATCAAGGTTAAGCCTTAAACAGCCGAAATAATTATAAAACAAAGAGTCTAAATGCTGTTATGTTTCACACTGGCTCCAGTAAACCAGCCGCAGGTTTATTTTTTACAAAATATACAGATCATTCAAGCCTGGTTCGATACAGGCGTCCAAGATTAGCTTACAGCTACACAAAGCAAATAGCACCAAAACCAGCAACCAAGGGTTCTTACCAAAATACATACAAGTGAAGCTGTGATTGCTCTGAACCCATTTATACATGCAACACCCACAAAATGCACTACTATTTGGGGAGATCTTTCAAAAAGAAGCTTCTTTTACAAAGTGTCTGAAACAGAGACAACATACAACTCAAATATATTGTAAGGAGACGTTTAACTCACTAACATCATAGCATTTAGGTAGCACATTTATAGGGAAACTTTGAAAAGAATGTAGAATGGCTTAAATGAGGGTAAGTAATATATTGTTGAAATAATAAGCAGAATTCCATAACAGAATAGAGTGAAGCTCTTGGATGAAACAATATATTTTATATGGTAAAAAGGGATGATATACTTCTTTATAAAAGCAAGGCATTGGACAAGTGCTTCTTTAAAGTCAAACTAATAAGACCTTATATGGTACTGTTCCTCAAACAAAATCTCCATGGTACCTAAAATCTCCATAGTACCCAAAATCTCATTAGTAACTTGGATTGAGATTCTATGGAACTGATCTCCAGATTGATGTCCAATAATTATTCTCCAGACACAGTTTGAATGGTGAAAGGATTTGAGATGGATGTTAGGTCAGGACTTAAGATATAACTCTCGACATACCTGTGATTTTTTTCTTTCAAAAATGATCATTTCAACATGCATATAAAAGAAGTTTGATTTTTTTCACAAAAATTCAAAATTGAAAGAGGGAGGTAAATCATCTAATATTTCACATCTCTTTCACTTTATGGTGAATTTTGTGTATATATATATATATATATATATATATATATATATATATATATATATATATATGTGTGTGTGTGTATATGTGTGTGTGAATTTAAAATCTGCCAGTAAATATTTACCACAAAGGGGATTAGAATGTTGCTTAGCCTTTGCCATGTCAGGGTAAATTCCTGAGCAATACTTAAGATGTTCTCTGTTCAGCATATTTCTTATACCCATTTATCCCCTGAGTTCCCAAAAAGCCATGATTAGTTTGGGATTATTTTATTTTATTTGCAAAATAGTTCCCTCCAACATTTTTTAACCCTTCACATACTGTGGCTAGAATTGTCCAAAACACAAGGATGCAAAGATTTGTGAAAAACATTTAACCCTGTCATATTAGTATTCATTTGATAGCTTGTGTTGAGTACTTTCAGATGAGTACCAATGTGCCAGGGTTTCAGTCATTTATCAGCTTTTTTGCATGATTTTGTATGGCCAAATTAGCCACCAGCAGCATAATTAATTATGGGTTAAATATTCTATTCCTTCATTTTTTCAGACCATCCAGTATATTTCTGAATGACAAGTCTGTGCCTGTACAGGATGAAAGTTGGGCATATGAGGTTGCAGATGACTTGATAAGCATTATTTTCATTATCTCAACGCACTATCATTTCTAAGCATTTTCCGTTTTAGAATGCAACAGAATAGTCATATGCTTAAAAGAGCATCTGTCTTGCAAGACACTTCTTTTAGCATATAACTCAAAATAATGAACTTCATCTCTGAATTCATGAAATCACAACCCATTAATGAACAGAGCCTCCAGAGAAAGCCAAGTTATTAAGGAAAATACTTAAAGGCGAAATGGTGATTAGAATACACAAAACCCCTTTCCTTCAAATACTTTTTATACTCTTTAAAACCAAGCTATTATTGTACACGCTTTTGTATCTAGACAATCTTTTGTATTCAAAACTCTATGCACGAATGGGTTGTGTTTCATGTTTCCCAGATTACATAAATATTTAGCATTCTTCCTAAAGATGACTGTAACAAATGCAATACAGGCACACCAAGTTCTCTGCCAGAGTATATATCAAAAAGGGACTATAAAAAGTATGATGAAACCTCCAAATGTGAATATCTCTGAGAAGTAAACCATTGATTATAAAGAATCTTTGCAGAGCCAATTTTTTTCTAATACATTTAAGAAGACTCTGAAATGTGAACACCACATCATGTGAATACATTTGATCTGGTCTCAAGGTGTTTGAATCATGGAGGTTTCTTTGCATTCTAATATTGCTTTTGCCTCTGTATTTCTCATAAATGTAATGTATATGTTACACACGCAATGGGCTTTTCTGGAAAAAATAAACCCAAATAAACATATGATAGTTAGATACAATGGAAGCTGTGGTGCATGTAATATACCTGGGTGTTGCTAGGTAAAGCCAAGTAGCCCCGAGGGATATCACTTACACCACAGCTTCTCAGAAGCCTATGCTACCTGTACCACAGGTGGCTGCTTTTAACTAATTACCAGCCAATAAAAGCTTGGCTGAGCACTCTTACCCAAAACCTTGTGAGTAGAGCTGTGGTTTGGGCAGCTTAAGAGAACAACGGCTCAAAAAATGTGTGCTACATCATATACCGCACACTCTGTAAGGCTAATGATTGCAGCTCTATATGGTAAACAAAACATATACATCATATATTTAAGCTTCTTATCACAAACTGCAATGAATTGCGTTAATAAACTGCATATACTTTAAATCCAGAAATGAGTGTGTCATAAAATTATGCATTTTTCTCATTTTCACTACTTCTTATTTTTCGTTTATCACCATTTGAGAAGCGCCATCTATTTTGCAGCATCGGAACTATACTACCCAGGTTTTTTTTCTGATGCTATAGATGGCGCTTCTACTACTGGCCTATGTGACCGCCGTGAACATGCTGCCTAGCCAGTGCAGCCTAGTTCAGTACCTAAATTGCTCTCGGCACTGGCAGTGTGAAAATAAAAACAAGCATGAGATGACACAACAAAATGAAATTAATCCCCAATCAATTGAGGGCTGCTTTTGGCCGCTATGAGTGTGATAACATCCATTGACTGCAGTTAAAAGGATCAGATCATTTTAAGTGTGAATGTAGCCCGAGATCGATTCATCAGGAAGTTATCCAACAAGGTTGGCCGAAATAACTTGAGAATAGGTGAGCTAAATATCCACCATATTCATACATTTCTTTCTTTGTGAGATTGACAAAGAAAAACATGAATATAATTCTTCAAAAAACAAGTGAAGTTGAGCAAAACAATGGTTTGTGGTGTTGAGAGCCATCCAGGTGTCATCTAATGAAGCGCTGCCATATTTGTTTACAATCACGATTGCTTCGCCCCTGACATCTTGAATTCAATTTTTGGCGACTGGAAATAAGTACCTGTCGAGTGTGATGCAAAAAATGTACTACTTACACACACACACACACACACACTTAATTCCAGATTTACAGTAACTGTTTTAGGCTCAGTTTTAGAGTGATCTATATGTATTGAGGTCTCTTAAGAAGTAAAACAAGTAAAAAGGTTTCTATAAGGGAACATGCTCAATAAAATATTCTCAATAATAAACAATCAGATATAAGAAACCTAAATGCGAGGAAGACATGATAATTGTTCAGCATAGCAGTCTCATGGAGGCTGAACATTTGGCAATATATCGGCAGATGAAAGGTATATAATATTCTTAAAAATAAATTCCCTTGT
>OZ012684.1:13382933-13562933 GCA_963942565.1 Maea johnstoni | reverse complement strand
TCCAGAGCAAACATCCAGTGCGGCCTGATATTATGGTTCTAATTACAGCAGCTGACTCACCTGGTTGTAGGACTGAGATGGCTGCATGGACACACATACGCAGGACGGTATCCAGAGCAAACATCCAGTGCGGCCTGATATTATGGTTCTAATTACAGCAGCTGACTCACCTGGTTGTAGGACTGAGATGGCTGCATGGACACACATACGCAGGATGGTATCCAGAGCAAACATCCAGTGCGGCCTGATATTATGGTTCTAATTACAGCAGCTGACTCACCTGGTTGTAGGACTGAGATGGCTGCATGGACACACATACGCAGGATGGTATCCAGAGCAAACATCCAGTGCGGCCTGATATTATGGTTCTAATTACAGCAGCTGACTCACCTGGTTGTAGGACTGAGATGGCTGCATGGACACACATACGCAGGATGGTATCCAGAGCAAACATCCAGTGTGGCCTGATATTGTGTTTCTTTAGCACCTCACTCACCTACAAAGAAGGGGACAGTATGTATAGAAAGTTACTGATAGAATAAAACATAATTGTGGATACTATATCATGTTAATTTTATAAAGTAAGGCAGGCAGCTTGCTTTGATGCGCAGTATATTTTTGTGTCCAGGTGTTGAATGATAAGCTATCATGTCAGTGTGTTGTTAAATAATGGTGCGCTCGGCGATTGATAAATGCGGACTCCAGGGGTGGCCAAATTACGCATTGAATGAACAGCTACAATATAAACACGGTATACAGTATGTGTGTAGCCTATATTTCACCATTTAAGGTTTAATAACTACTTGTCATTAGTCATACCAACAGATGAGGAACTCTTAAGCATAACTGGGTTAAGGTGATGAGTACCATTGCAAGCCAGTTAAAAGCCCCGTCCCAAAACACACCTCAAAGCAGCATAATCCTATAACTAGGTGTACATCCAGGTTCCTGGGTGTTATCAGGTAGAGAATATCATCGCCAACTGTCATTATTCAATCCATATTCTGTCTTATTTCAAAATTTACAACTTTTTTTTCAAATGACATATTCTCATAACCTACGCAGGTGATGGTTACTGCAGGTTCAGAGTTACTTTAGGGATATCATTGACTATGCCCAATAAGAAGTATTTTTTTGATTTTTTACTCCTGACGATTTTTACAGGCCATAACATTGAAAATTCTAGTGAAAAATCTTAACACCAAGTACGCTACTGGCCGAACGGGTAGAAATCTTTTCAACTATTTATAGCATGCCCGACACCCGGCATTGTTCTGACTGTGACATGCGATCATTGAGGTGTGTCATTGCACGACTGTCTTTTGTTCCAAGCCCACATGGGATCAACGAAGCCTGTCCTTGCTCAACCACCATCGGTTATAGGCTCCGCACACAAGATATCTCACTAACACTTTCAAATGTTTTGGCCCGTAAAAGTCTTTAGCAGTAAAGAATCAAAAAATTACTTTTTATTGGGCATAGCCAGTGACATCCCTAAGGCATCGGTGAACTTGTAGTGACCATCACTTGCGTAAGTAATGAGATTATGTCATTTGAGTGAAAAGGTGTAAATATTGAAATGAAATAGAATATGGTTTGAGTAAGAACTGTTGGCTATGCTATTATCTACCTGATAACACTCAGGAACCTGGAGGTACACCTTGTTCTATAATAATGCTACTTTGAGGTGTGTTTTTGGACGGGTCTTCTATCTAGCTTGCAATGGTACCCATCACCTTAAAGATGAACAAATCTGACGAATTGATAGCTTGTAGGGAGAGACTTACAGCATCCTGGAATGCATAGATTGCCACGCTGATTTCGCTGAGTTCCCTAAGGTCGAAATCCACTGCTGTCTTCAGGTTGTCTGTGGAGATAAAAACAACTATCAAATTTAGGGATACATTTAAGAGAGAACTAAACTTAAAAGTGTTGTATATATTTTTAACTGAAACAAATTATATATTTTATTTTAATTCAGTCATCTGGACAGAAGATGGTGTAGTTAGATGATATGATTTCCTCAAAAACACCATAGTGACCAATTTATCTTGAAAGTCTAAAATGTAAATATTTCAGGAGATCAGGATATAGATGCAAGGATTGCTTATGGATTGCTTAATTATTCACAGAATAATCTTCTAACAGATTGCTGTACTCTTAACAATACAACAGGACATATATCAGCCTACTTTAACTACTTCAGGATGAGGAAATTACTTACCTATGACTACATTAAGAACTTTCTTGTTGAAGGGGTCTTTGATGACTCCCTTGAATCCTTCCATGAGAGTTGAAAGGTGCTCCTTTGAAAGATATAAGCAAGTATGTATTAACATTCAATAGTTTTTCAAAAACACCACTTAAATCCAGTTTAAAAAGGTAGACTTAATGTTAGACTTTTATATTTTTTAACATAAGTAAATTGGTTTCTTTGGATGCTCATATTGAGTATCTGTACTAATGAATATCTACTGAATTCCCAAAAATCAAGTACTGATGAAGGTTTATAATAAGTTGAGATGGGGAAAGAATAATTTACCTAGGTGAGCTAGCAGTCAGAGGTATCAATATCCTAAATGACAAGTATTGATTATGATTTGGGGATGCAGAGGATAATTTAAATTGGTGAGCTTTACCCTTCCAATGCTGAGGGTACTTTCGTTCCAAGCACAAGTACCCAAATATTTTTGATAACCATCTAAACCTAGTCATGATGGTATTCACTGGAAAGCTCTCGCTAAGTACTCTCAGATGAGTACCCATAATGCCAGGGTTTCAGCCATTTTTCAAGTTTTTTTTCTATCATTTTGTATTAGCCAAATTAGTCGCCAGCAGCATAAGGTTTAAAGTCAAAGGTATTGAGATGTTGCTGAAACATGTTGATGATAGTTTGTACTAACTGTAGATTGGGACTAGACAGAGCATTGCCTTACCTTGGTGATCTTGCAGTCTGAGGTGTTGAGATCCTTGATGACGATGTTGAACCAGGTGTCTATGATCTGCTCTTGGTCCTCCGCCAGCACCTTGACCAGCATCGTGCGCCTCTCAGAGTCCTTCTGCAAGGTGGGGAATATTGCCCCGTCACTGTCGGGGGTCGGTGTGGGCGACATCACGCCCGAATCGGCCGTACCGTAGTGTAACTCGCTACAATCAGAAACATTAAAAGGGTATCTATATCATGAATAATACCACATTGACACTTTAGTGCGTGTAGAGTGGGACCTTTATAAGTTGAGCAGCTTTCAGTCAGGGAAAAGTGGTACACATATACGATATTCAAAACATGCAGTTACTTGCTGTATTAATATTAGAAATAAACACTCCTATGGATAAATCGTATTTTGTATATTGCAAACATTTCTATGGAGATAATCAATTATACAGAATGCATGTGATGGATACTGCCAAATAAAGAACAATTGTTACTCTATTGCAGCAAAAATGGAAAATTATGTGAAAGCTATGGTCAGGATGTTTTTCATAAAGTTTAGATGAATAGGTGATTTTTGAAAAGTATGCATAAAAACACTGACCATGCCAGTAATGAGAAACTGAATATTATAATCGCACTTACATAATAACATATTCACATTACATTGTTGGCATTCAACGATGGCAAATAATTAACTTACACGTAAGAGGGAGAACCAAAGAGTACTGGAGATAGCTGAGTAAGTCAGTTCAAAACACAGGTTCCAAAAGCAAGATCAGGTTTAAATAGGCATTCACGCACATTCCACAAATCTGTTAGTTGAAACACTACATACAATGATTTACAACCGATTTACAACCGAATGCTATAACTAACTATGTGTATGTGTGGATACAGGACGTAACAAAATAGCTTTCATTATCTAGGAGAAAATTTTCACTTCAGCCATTGGCAAACCCAGAAAAAGGAGGGGGGGGGGGGGGTGTCAGGTGTCAATCAACCTGTGAGGCTAAGCTCCAATTCTCACCAACACAATATTTGTGCTATGGGGCATTAGGCGCTTCTAGTTAGACAAAACTAAAATAATTACTAAATGTGTTTCCATATCTCTGAAGTGGGGTCTAGCCAAATAGTATCAGATATCATAATAATGACTTGTGCTGTACCTCTACTTATGATTATGGACCTGTCCTGTGAACAAATAACACTGCACCTTTTCCACCCCTACCATGATTTTACTATGAGCCTCATGGGTAAGCTAGATGCGAACTTCCTTATAGATTCCACTCCTGAATCTATACAAATAGTCGCACCATACCAGAGTACTAGAGACAAATCCTATGTATTCACTCTCAATATTCGTTAGTTTATAATGTACTTGATTACTCTATTAACACAAAGGGTGTGGCAACCAAAACAAGCCATGCATGGAAACCAGTGAGGTGTGTGCATACATGATGAAAGTACATAGGCAGTTATTAAGTAAAAAATATCCATTTCAACATGCTTATAGCCAATTATCCTATCATCCATTATCAGTACAGCACAACAGACATTCGTAGATTAAAATGTAGTAGCTATCTTTCACTCCATGAAAAATAAGCTTTCATGCAGGGACTTAGCCAGCAAAGTGTCAATTTGACATCCTAGTTTTTAAAAGAGTTTCACATGGACTCCCTTCTTAATTTACCAGTATCTCACAAACAATTTATAAGTTTAAATTGAGTGACAATGCTAGGACACTTAAAGTTACTCTGCAATTTCTCAAATAAGTAGATACATATTTATGATTGTTATCTGAACAAAATTCCGTCCCTCAAAAATAAAATGCCCCAGATTTTGTAATTGCCCATCTTGGACACCAAGTCTCAAAATCCACACTAAGGACTTCCTTGCTCCTATACATAGATTATGAGCAATCCATAAAAAAGTAAGCAACATAATTTCTGGTGGCTATACTGCCCAGTTTTTGGTAACATAAACAACTTCCATAGATGGTCTGCTTACTATACTACTGATTTTGAATAATAATAACATTAACAACAGTATATGTTATTTATGTCCAATTCATCAAAAAGGATCGTCTTGAAAACATTAAGATTATTAAAATTATAGAAAACAATTCTGGTTTATTTCCCTTAGATTTTAAGGCACCTTCAAGAAAAGGGAGGCGGTCGTCATAGTTACCTCACTATCTTCCTCTTGGATACGGGTGAGAGAGTCTCACTGTCATTGTCGCTGTGGAAATTAGAGAGGAAGTAGGTGGCGCTGTAAGTCGAGTGTGAATGGTAACGGGCCATGCTTATCACACTCGAGCAGAACACGCCCACGGGACACTAGGCACCAAACAGGGGCGGATACAGGATTTCAAAGGAGAGGATGGCATTGTTTTTGATGCAGAGAATGTTTGTTTCCAACTAATTGAGATTTTCTTACAAGGAATTGGGATAACCCTTTTTTTATGTGAAGGGTGCATATCATAACAATGATGATATCCTTGCACCATAATCCTCATTTTAAATCATAATCTAAGAATTCTTTTTTCTTTACATTTTCTATAAAGAAAGTTATTTGTATAAAAGGGGGTACAATTCTCCACCTGTATCCTCACCTGTAGGTATTAAGATTAGAGGCTTTCGCGCCAAGCATTAGCTTCAGGCCATTCAGTCAATTCTATATAGGAAGCTGTTAAGGGCGAAGCAAACCAACTGTCATGAGGATTTATTGGGTTTTGGTAATACACTTTTTCTCTTCTCCTATCCCCTCAAAGCTGATGACTCAACCTATTCTCCACCCCTCTGGATCACAATGTCTGTCTACATTGCACACCCTCTCTTTTCATTTTTTCCAAGAAAAGAATCGGTCAGGAAGAATGGACACCACTAACAGTTTGGTCAGATGTCTACGTTCAAATGAGAAAAAACTTAATGCATATCCCAAGCTTGCAATATAAAAAGAAATCTGAAGGACTTTTTCTATAAATGATAGAATTTCTTCTTGATAGTGGCAAACATCTACACCTTTCATTTTCTCACAGCAGGAGAGACAGCCAAACAAAACTGAGAAGTATATGCTACATGCTGCGATGCTGTGTTCCAAATGCATTTATGTTGGATGTCAGTTCAAATAGAACTGGATTCGATCATCACCAGTGCCTCAATACTTGGCTTGATTATACTTCATCCCCTCCACTAATTAATAGCAGAGTAGCATTTGTGACACATTGGAATTGCTGTCATTTATCAGCTCACTCCTAGGTGCCACACCCACTTACAGGGATGATACTGCCACCTATATCAGGAGGTATTTGAAATATACAAACTATATTGCAGTAATTTGAAACTGTATCATTGTTATATTTTTCATGTTTCTGATTTTTTGGGGGGAAAATGAAAGTTGATGTACAACGTTGATTAGATGTTTAATTGGTGATCTTTTGCTTATGCATTATCTAACATAAGCTTTTCTGCATGTAAGAGACGTTTTAATGTTGGATAATTTAGCAAATGGAAGCTAACACATTTCAACATATGTTCAAATTACATCAACTTCAAAATATCCAATGACTTATAAATTATACCAAAAAACACAACATACCAGCAATAAGGAATATTCATGGTGATGATAATAATTTCATGCAGAAAAAATATAATAATGCAAATTAAGAACTGAAGAGAATAGATAATCTGGTTGCACTTGTACAATACACACACAAAAAATCAGTAAAAACAGTGACAGTACACTGAGTGTGTTTCAAATACCTGAAGAGCTGAGGGGTTAAATGAATACTAGTAGTGTTACCTAGTTAGTTTATTGATTACCTAATTTTAATGGGACAACATGTCATATAATGATTTAACTTTCTTGCAAGAGAGAAAAGTGTGCAGCCAAGTATATTTCTTTGTATTTCTAAATAGTCATAGATAAACACTGTAGCCTTAAGCAGGAAAGTGACTAACACTTCTCCATTCAAATTCAACATACTTAGATGTATGCTTGTTTCTTTGTATTTCAAAATACTGCTAATTCACCTAGATCTAGATTCATGAAAAAGGCAAACTAAGCAACCTAATTATGACGATTAAGCTCATGATATACACAGTGTTTTTGTGTCACATTTCAAAAATATATTGTTCTCATTACTTAGCTGAATAACTTCAAAACAGTCTGTGCCTTGTAAAGAACCAATATGCTTTGTTTCTTTTTTTCCCAGAATGTTGCCTGTCTTTCTAACCATATAATACCATATGCTCTGGAGATGAGTGACGTAAAGTAAGTGGGTAGTCAATTCTTTACTTCTCCAAGTAGCCCTATTTAAGCTATTAGAGATCAATTTTTAAATGTTTTCCTATGATGGTTTTTCATTCATTCTCAGGTAAGACAGGTAGGTTGATGCTAATTAGGTAACTGATGCACAGGCGGCACGGCAGGCAACAAGCAGCAAACATAAGAGACTTGCAGGTGCACGGAACTCAAAGCTGGTTAGTTTGAGGACATGGTGGGAGGGTGAAGGAGGAGGTGGAGGACGGAGGGGGCTTCACAGGCAACGATGACACATAGATATGCTAGTAGTAGTAGTAGTAGTAGTAGTAGTAGTAGTAGTAGTAGTAGTAGTAGTAGTAGAAGTAGTAGTAGTAGTAGTAGTGTTCTGTACCAACCTGGAGGAGGTTGTTGGGGAGGTCAGACTACTCGTCCGCTCTCTGCATGCACATGAAAGATAAAACATTCAACGTGTTGGTCCCATATAAGGCAAGGCAGCAAATGTTAGTTTCAGCAGCTTTATAATAGTACTACTAGTATTACACTGAGCAGCCAGCATATGAATGATTTGACACTAGTATTAGTAAAACCAGCCAGAATATCAATGCCTTGACACTACTAGTGTTAGTAACCCTAGTTTTAGTAAAACCAGCCAGCATATGAATGCCTTGACACTACTAGTGTTAGTAACCCTAGTGTTAGCAAAACCAGCCGGCATATGAATGCCTTGACACTACTAGTGTTAGTAACCCTAGTGTTAGTAAAACCAGCCGGCATATGAATATCTTGACACAAGTGTTAGTAAAACTAATACATCCCAATATGGGCTCTATTGTTGTTAATCTCTTTAAGCTAGTTGGAGTTAGTGGGTACCTACTAGCATACTATCAATACAGGGCCATTCAGGACACTGGATGATTGAATGGAATTTAGACTAAAATTGCACTCTCTAGAAAAGCGTAACTTTTCATTAATGATGACTTAACTATATCTAACTTCGGTTTCCTAGATTCTGGGCTAATTGAGATGGATATTTAGCTGCTACTGATATCATCTTTAGGGGGGGGGGGGGGGGGGGGTAACCAGAAGTGCTATCAGAAATCTAGGGAGGACATCACAATATAAAGCCCAGCAGAGCAAAACAGTCCTAATATCTAACCTACATCAACCCATTCATACTTCAGAGTTCAAAACAAAATAGTCACTTTTCAAAATTAACTTTTTAAAAGAGCATGATTTGGCATGATTCTTAGGTTAAAGACCAGTTGTAAGTTGAGTCCTCTGATTGAAATTTCTGCAATGCATGTTTTTTCAAAAGATACTTTCATGAGATAGATGCTGCCAAAAAAGTTGTGCTGTTCAGCCATTTCCAGAATAATGGGTTATGCAAAGCTGTTACCAAATGGTGGTATCATGCTCAAGGTATGTGGGTTAGGCCATTCCAATTTATTTACTTGTCTTACGAGCTCAGGAGGTAGGAAATGAGCCATTTTGGAATAAAAAAAAAGTTGAAAAAAATGACTTTAAAAAAAAATAATCTTTTTTAGAGTCTGCCGACTAGGACTGGTATGGATACGTTTCTACCAGCCTATTCTCAACTAAATAAAATCAATCAATCAATTAATCCCTGTAACCTGAAGGGTGGGAGGTATACCTCCTCAAGTCTGAGGCTCTACTACAGCAATGATAGCTTCCTGTAGTTGATTGAATCACCCTTACAAAGAATATTCTTAAAACTTACACTTTTTTTTTTTTTTTTGAGTCTGACAGAAAATTTCAATCCGTAAGACACCAAAGGTGACTTTTTTTCTTTTTTTTTGGAGTCTGCCAGGATTTTTTTTCAAAAAAAGCTCGTAAGACAAGTAATTAAATTGGAGTGGCCTTAGGATCATTTGATGAAAACTGTATTTTCATAGTGGTCAAAAAATTGATGTGTTCCATAGTTCTCAAGAGTGATTCGGTTACAATCTATATTTCTCAATAACCTGAAATTATCAATATAATCCTGTAAAAGAGTCCAAGTAAGCAAACATGTCCTCCAAATTTATCCTCAAATCAGAACAGAGTATGGAATCATACATGTATAGCAATTAGCATAAGAATAAATATATTGTTTCTACAGAGTTGAAACTTAGTTACAAGCATACTCTGATATTTGTCATTGTTATGACATAGCTATCAATTTAAAATACTTTGTTCTAAGATATTAACTTAAAGATCTTTGATATACATTTAGGCAGATGCTTTTGATTACAGTCAGAAAATGAACCTAAATTGACTGTTTTGTGCTTGTTTTGAACCAGGGATTCAGTAGAAGGGCACTATTTCTGACATTTTGGTGCAGAATTCATTTCTGATCAGCAAGTTGATGACATTTTAGTAGAGCAACTACAGGATAGGGTTCTTCTCCTCATGATGAGATGTTTAGTACAGCTATCTCCCCCTTAGTCACCACAAGCAGGCTAAGCTGCATAACCACCACGCCTTCTATGAGACCAACATGACAAAGCAAAATCATAACTCAACGGCAAACACAGCCACTGCAATATCGCAGCAATGTCATAAAAGCAGCTGCCTGGTTCTACAATAGTAATTGCCATTAACCCTTCAAATGCTGAGGCTACTTTCGTCCAAAGCACAAGAACACAAAGATTTTTCAAAACCATCTAAACCCTGTCATACTGGTATTCATTATATAACCTTACTGAGTACTCTCAGATGGGTACCCACGTGCCAGGGTTTCAAATATTTTTCAGGTATTTTGCATCATTTTGTTTTGGCTGAATTAGCCACCAGCAGCATAAGGGTTAATATATTTTCGTGAGTTTGTATTTTTCCTAAGGTAATGATAAAGTATTACAGATCCAAATCAAACTTTTAAGGGAAACCTTATAAGCGTATATTTTTTTGCCTGCTTATATGGTCTCTCCTCAGCCAAAAAGCACTGTTCTGACTTAAAAGCTCAGAAGTAAAAGCTCAATGCATATATGCCAAAATCTGAGATTTCAGGAAAGATTTGTTGAATGAAATTCTGAAGCTTCCTATTGAAACACAAAGGACAATACACAAATGAATTTTGAGAACAAATGGCTACAACTTCTTTGCCAAAAGTTGATAATAACAGAACAGTCAGCAGTCACTTTTTGCAGAACCAGACTATAAGCAAAATGCTCCACTGCAAAACTAATAATATGTACATACATATTGCACCATCCAAGAGCTTTCTCCATAGCCAATAACACTTAATTCAGATTGAATCAAGTCTAGTTGACAAAGTATGATCGAAATGAATTTGTTTAAATGATGCTCTTTTTGGATCCTTAGCATACATGATTTTCATGAATTTCATTGCTTATTGAAGATTGCCAATATCCCTTCCAGATATTTTTTTTCCTCACCTGTTACCTGTAAGTGAGCTTATTCGGAGGAATACTGTTGTATAATCAATTACCAAAGGTATTGAAAAAAAGGCATCAGTGCTATGGGCTATTCTTGAAAATATATATATACCAATTTACAAAGCATTCCAACTTAATGACATGTCAACAAATCTAATGGAAGATTAAAAGCCTTGGACAGTGCAATCATTGACAAGATAAACAATATTTCATTTAATGAATAAATGAAATGAAATCGAAATGGAATTGGCTAAATAGTTTTACTTTACAGTCATCTTGTAGGAAAATACTATTAAGAGATTCAATTCATGTAAGCAGAATTAAAATGTATAATCTAATAGATCTTAATTATTTAAATGATTATTTCTTTTTGGAAAAATGCATTATGAACTCCTATAAGATGCCTGTAGAGAGATGGAATAAATTGTCTGAAGGAACAAGGTCATGTACTCACTTCAAAGCCAACCTAGCCTCTTCGGACATCTCTTATGAAGAAAAAGAAAACCTTCAATTACTACCTTAGCCTTAGTCTAAGAACATTCTACAATCATCTAATAGAAAAAAAACACCAGTCACATATAAGTATCAGTAGTGTGAGACGGGTAGATTCGAAATTGGCAAAATGCTTTCATTATCCATGATAGCAGAAAACTTATTGTAAGCTTTTGGAGTTGGGGACTGTTTAAGGCGATCCCACACACTGAGAGATGTGACTGATGTTTTAAGCATATACCTTTGGCCACACACCTGCAGCCTCAGCCACAACCACAATCACAACCTGCACAAATCAACCCACATGTTACAGTGATTCACATATTCAGCCTTGTTGTAAAGGTAAGGCTATTCTTTCCAGTGAATGTCAGATTTGGCCATTCTGAGTCAATATATGAAGATATATAAACAAATAAAGAAGCAATTGGTTTTTGGGGTTCTTAAATTGGCTGGCAATTCATTCAAAAGAGTCAGAATTGAAATAAGCATAAAAGTGAAATTTACCCCTATCATTGTGGGAACTTAGGATTCCATAAAGGGGTACATATGTCTAAAAACACCCGGTGTCAGTATTCCCACATGCCTAACCAGAAACATGCATGTTAATTGAATAAAAACCAGGAGACCCCCAAATAACCCAGAAACTGCCATGGAATAGCAGTTATGCAGACCTTCCATTAAAAATCTCATTGATGCTCATTTTTGTAAGGCAAGTGGCAAAAGCAGCAGAAGAGGAAAGCACAGTCAGAATACACTGGAACACTGGTGTATCCTGAAGTGCGCTGTTAGATGGTTAAAAAGGCAGCTCCCTAACCTGGACGACAGACTCATCTTAACAGTAAAACAGAAAACACAAATAATTCCAATATATAGACACTGCACAAAAGAACTGGAGTATTTGTGCATGTTTCTAATAAAGAGACACTGCAGAAATGTACTGGAATTATTACTTTTATTATTATTATTTTTGCATACTTTGGTGAGGAATAGTAAGGAGCAATATTGGATACATAAATTATGGAATCATTTTGGTGGATAGGTAAAAAAGTGCTTATTTCTCTTAATCAAATATATGGGCACAAAACAAGGAATTGACTGAAGACGAAAGTCCTAGTATCTCTTGAGATCTTCAATGTCTCTCTATACTGCACGAATTAACATGACACCTTGCAATGTTGCTGGTTTGGACTGAAGGGAATCCTGATGATACATGTAATTAGCATTGATCATGGGCTGACAGCTTGCTAGGTGATGCTGATGTTGTTGTGCACTACTAGTGGTGTGTGTTTGTGGCGTGAGCTGCCCGGTGTGTGCCCGTCGGCAGAAGCTTGGGTGGGGCGAGCCCACAGGATGGTCTACCTCTCATGGGGCATGTCCAGACGCAAGGTAGGAGAATGGCTCAGAAGGCGGGCCGCAAAGTGCTGGGCACGATCCACGGGCACTGCAGAGATGCACAGCAACACACTTAATTGATGCATGACGTACAACAAGCCAATTAACAAATCAATTACTGTATCAACCAATCAAAAACCAGCTCAGCACACGTAACAGTACCCCTTTGCACATCTTGAAGAGGACATGTTTTGTTTTTCTTGAGAACGCAAATATGAACTCAAAATATAATTGCTTGTGTGTTTTGCTTATGAATAATGCATAAGAAGGTGAAGGTCATTTGTGCTATGCTGTGCCAAATTTCCCTTAAATAATCCAAGATACAAGAAAGAGAAAAGTATTAAACTTAATGCTCATAATAACCAAGATGTTCCAAAATTAACCCCAATTCTTTCTCTTAAAGAGATTATTCGTACAATCTTAAGAAAAAAGTTCAATTTTAATATTTTTTCAACACAATTCTAAATTCTAGAATTCTTTTATTAGAACACAAACTCTCCTAGAGCATTAGTGTTGTTGTTTTTTCAGAAATTTGTAGTTATGCAAATACTTGAATAGTTTTTGAAAATATTGAATGTGAATTACCATGTCAATATAAATAGGTCTTAGTCAGATTGTGTACTTGGTTTGTTTAAAGGAAAGATGAGTTAAAACCATGAGCTCAAAAGAAATATCATTTTGACAAATCCAGGATAAAGAGTGAATGAGATAAAGAGTAGAGAATATAATCAGTAGATGAGAAAGAATTAACTGAACTGATAAGTAGTTATCATCTTATGATGGTGCATAACTTAAGGAATTGATCCGTTCATGCCTGTAGTAGCCAAACACCTCAACTGATTTGGTGATACCTATCTGACTAAGCTACTTCTGGGATTTTTTTTAAAAGAAATGTTAATTAGAAATAATTTAAATAGTTGCCTTATCATGCCGTCTCAGTTAGTTGCAACACTGTCAAAAATATTTGGTAGGGACCAATAGCGGTAGTAAATAGATACCAAATATTGAAATTGAATGGGAAAAGTATTGTATCATTTAAGATCTGTAAAACCGGTATTACTTAAAGATATGAAATTGACTAGCGATTGACATTCATCACTCCATAACTGGAGTACTATTTACATCTTTATACCCTACAAAATTATTCTGAATACTACTTGTTAAAGCATTCAGGTCTAGAGCTCTCCTTGTCTGGATTTATAATTCTCATATGTAGAAATTACTCTAGAATTAAACATGAAGATATACACAATTGAAGAAGGGATTATCCATTGAGTTTTGATTAACATTTTGCCTAAACTATTTTCCACGATATGCTTTAATAAAAAGATATCACCAAAACAGAAGACTTTAATGGGATACTACAGGTATGAATTGGTCAACAATCTTTCGATTCAGATTTTTTCCTTTTAAGTGTGTTTACTTCATGGAAATAAACAACTACCACCAAAAAGACATGTATATTACTATAGACATACAACATAAAATTAACAAGACAAAGGAAAGAAAACAGCCTGCAAAAGTGATTTTTAGAGAAAGCACATAAGAGAAGAGGATATAAAAGGAATAACAAGAGAGCTCATTAATTGTGTGTATCCTATCCTACGTATGTGCTCCTTCAGGGTAGGGATAAAACAACAAGAAGGGCACTACTGTCTATGAGGACGTTTGTTTTAAGCTTAATAAAGACAAAAGTGTAACTTCTTTAGCAAGGAAATATCAAATATCTAGTGTGACTGAAGACTTGGTTGTGTGTTTTGTACTATATTCAATGAGAAAAGGTTCAAGTAGGGGAAGAGAACTGATGCTTAGGAATGAACCACAAATTTGAAAAAGTACACAAGGAAAAGTTGCTGCATTTCAAATATTTTCTTTCTCTCAGTTCAACATTACTCTGTGGCATCAGATGGATCTGGTGCTGTAAAATTTCGGCAGACAAGCTCAGATGGCCAAATACGAGGTTTCTTTTGAATTGTAGCAAACCCTTGGAATGGAGGTATTTCTACTTTGAATATCTCGAAAGTATCTTAGAGTAAACAAATATATGATCAATATCACTATACATATGTTGAAGGTATCTTAAAGTGAATGTGGTTTCTCTAAACTTTGTATCCTCCACTCTGGAGTGTACCCACAGTTGCCACAGGAAACAAGCTGTTAAAATGGTGCTGGGGTCTATAATCTCATCTTACATTGAGAAAAGTGCTGAAAAATTCTCAAAGACTGTGCTTCGCTAGAATACCCTCCTAGGACTGTACAAGTTTCTACAAGGAAACTGTTTCAATATCTACAAAACCCTACTGTACGTAGATTAACACTCTTTAAAAACTTCTTATCCCTATTGCGCACACAGTCTAAAACTTTGAAAATAACTCATTGATAAAAGTTATACTTAGAAAAATATTTGGAGAGGAACAAAATACCTAACAAGCACAACACTTTGCAGTCAAATATTTCTAAGAATATCACATTCTTATCAAGATATTTCCATGTGTCAGACCATGTGTGCACCAGAGATGAGAATAAGGTAGAGGATTGATTGGGGAATATGTGTGTGTGTGTGTGTGTGTGTGTGTGTGTGTGTGATACAAGCAAGATAGTCAAGAGACAGGAACATCAACGTTGCTGAAAAAGGGTTGTGAAGGGGGGCATGGTATAAGCAGGGATAGAAGAAAATCCTACCCCTCTCCAGACCTGGAAGGGGACACTCTGTGAGGAGGACGAAGAAGAAAGAAAGGTAAGAACAGACAGGGTAGGGGGAAGATTATGGATAATACCAAAGAGGGGCTGTCGTTTCCTAAGACGGAAGGCTGTTTACTGCCAAAATAATCAAAAAATGTTATTCATACTAGAAATAATTAATTTCGATTGACAAAATAATTTTAGTTTTTAGTATGCAAAAGATAATGCTTTAGAGACCTTATCTTCATTTTGCAGTTGTCATTCATACTATGAATAAAAACTTTCCATTGATGACAATCATAAGTTCACCCTCCATTTATATCCATAATGGAAAGATGACCATAAGAAAGAAGACATGAGAATGAATACTTTGTTGAGAAAAGAAGGCTTTAGTTTATCCAGTGAAGCGTAACCTTGCTGGAGGTAAGAGTTGGGAGAATTGTTAAGAGTCCCTGTCAGTGCCCGAGGTTCATACCTTGACTAATGATCATGGAGAATTAAATCTTACATACATATATGAATCAAGGGAAACATTCCCAACACAGAGAAAATATCACCAAAACGGGATAATCACAATTAATATTTGATATCAGATAAAAGATGCCACATCCTTTCCATGATAATGATCAAAAGCATCCTAAGGAATCAATTAATAGATCCAAATGGTCCAAATACTAAATAATACTCCAACTAGTATATTTCCATTTTTAATTAATTTCTTGGTTTTGCATACTAATTTGATGTCTATATACAAATGTTAAGATGAAGACTTTTCAGGAAGCCAACTGAATCACCATGTTAAGGTTGAGTAAGAAATGGTAAATTTAACAATGGTGTAGGTTGGACAATTTTCTTGGCATGTAGGTGTTTGACTTGCACAGGTTCCACTGTAGTATGTATGGATTCCATTAAAGCATGTAAACCATCATATGAAATCTGTGAGTAGACAGTACAAAGGAGGCAGGAAGACAACACAATGGACTATCACAACAATCTGACACATTCATTCCTAGAATGCAATGGAGGTCCAATAAATATGCAAATATAATGCTAGAAAAGACTTTTGTGATCAAATTACTTCAGAAAATGTTATTCTTTACTCATGTATGCCTGTACCTCAACTGTTTTGATGATAGTGTTCCAATAAAAGCACCCTTTTAGATTTATTTGAAGGAGAAAAGCTAAAACCCATCCAATAACTCCTCTTTACAGAACATAAGAAATTTAACTTGATCTCAAATTTATTTTCAAAAGTATCAAAGATCCAGACACACCTCATAACAGGAACTATAAATCTAAATTGGTAAAAAGTACCCTGAAGAAAATTCCTTCTCACATTAACCCTTATGCTGCTGGCTGCTAATTTTATCCATTATAAAATCATATGAAAAGCCTGAAATATGACTGAAACCCTGGCAAATGGGTACTCATCGGAAAGAACTCAGTGAAAGCTTTCCAATGAATACCAACATGACAGGGTTTAGATGATTTTCAAGATATTATGATTTTTGTGCCTTAGATGAAAGTTGTCTCAGCATTTAAAGGGTTAAGCAATATCAAGCAGATATCATAATATGTCAATTCATTGGACCACCAGTGTACTCTCCAGGTATATGGGTTACAAGTAGGTAAAACAGCATGCAAGCAGGCATCGTGCAATAGAGAATTTTCAAGATGAAATTCATTCTTTTAACCCTTAATAGTAGACTTGCTATAAATATAAGTCCACATTTATATGAAAACATGCACTCTAGATAGAAAACAGAATATTTTAAATGAGCATTAAGCGTTCTATGATTAGAAGAGCAAAGCATCCCTATCATTTACAATGGCCTTTGTTAAAGTCCTTTGAATCTCCCAAATTTCCTTGGTCAAAATGTTATTTTCACAGTCAAAGATCTAGCCAAGAAAAACCTAGCTCATATAAGCTTTTGAGAGGATAGAGAGCAATGACGACTGTGACCATTTTGACTGATGGTGTTGCTAACCAACGTGAATGAATTTTCAGTAAGCAGGGTAGCATTACCTTGCAATTATCATTTAACGAAGGACAACCTTTAATTTTTTAGGCCAAATAGACATGGCCCCTATGAATGAATGGCAAAATCATTGACAGTTTTCGAAAAAAGAAATAAGTTCACGTTGAGAGTACAATTTATAAATTAACTTCAAACTAATTTTATTTTGTAGGATAAAAATGTAATATCTTCTTTTAATCATAATGTGTGTTCTGATGGCCGGATAAGATTTGTCATTCATTACTTCAAAATTATCAAAATATTTCCAATATTGTCACATCATAAGTGTGCTCTGGGCAGGTGTCGGCGTGAATAAGAATCATTCAGCTATTAGCACAGCAATTTAGATCAAAGCAACAACTCTTTGAGGGGATAAGACCAAAAATTGGGTTTTAGATTTCAAGCTGAACTTCTATTCTAGTAGCTAGGATGGGGAATCATGAAACACACCAGTTATTGGACTGACTGTGTACAGTAGTAACAAACTGGAAATTGTGGACAAATTAACCAGTTTCGTTTCAAGATGCAACATCCAGGACAAACACGACAAGCAATAAGTCAACCCTTTCATGGCCAGAATCAGGTAGGTGTATTCCACCCTAAGAGAGTGCGGTTCATTCATGAGGAGAAATCAATGTTTAAATCACACACTAGGTGTGAGGCCAACTAAAACATATGCTTGGTTTATCGTCTATAACAAATAAACCATTAGAGACTTAAGCAAAATACTTTTCAATGACCAAACTTATAGTTATTTTCCAGTGCAATGCATGCTAGGAAATAATGTAATTTTGAATTATTAATATGCTTAGAAAGGCATGATGATCAAACACTTTTCTAATTTTTAGAATTTATTTTGACATAATTAAACTGATGAAAATTGTTTAACTGGGTTTGTTTTGGTTGGCCTGAAAAGACTTAAGATCTATACAATATAGGTGGAAGAGGAAGATGGGCATATTTAATATACATCTGAAGGTGGAGCCCAGCTGGTCCTACAGGCTGTGTTTAAAGCATGTATATTTGTGACTGTGGTTAAAAGCACAAGGTAAGTATTCTTCAAATGAATTAGATACCAACATGACAAAAATGTAACAGCAGCATAATATCAGGCATATGTGACTGAAATACATATGAATTTAGTTTAAAGTCATTTTTAAAAATTCTGATTTTCTTTTTGAATGAGCGATCTTACTGAAATATTCTAAAGATTTTTGAAACATCAATCTATCAAAATTAATTTGGCTGTATTTTGATATGAAAAAAACACACACAATGACTGATGCCACCTTTTGTTATTGTGCAATTATTCAAAAGGTGTCATCCTGTCAACAAGGTGTGTTACGGCCTTTAGGATGCTTGTACTTTCCTTCCTTACTCTATAAATGCCTTAAATCAAAGAATAGTTTAGTAGCAAGTTTTCATAGAGAGAAAACTTCTCCGTGAACTTCTTATGATTTTAATAAGCAAACCAGACAATTTTGATGGCCTGAGCTAGCCGGCTGGATTCGACCAGTGTTGTTTAGTAATGTACGGTAGCTTACCATTTGAACCACAAGGCACAGGTTCTGAAAGGGTTAAGCCAGGAGTGGAGTGAGAATATATAACCAACCACTCCAAAAATAACGATCATCACACAACCCAAATAAAATGAGACAAATAAAGTAATAAAATAAAATATGGTTTGTAAAAAATAATGCAGTCATGTTTTACTGTCATGTAATACCAACCATCATTCTCTTCATCTGACAAGTCATAAACAAATGTGCAAAGAGTTAAAGCCAAAATCCTCACAAAAGTATCAACACATGATTCTAAACTAAACAAATATGACATAAATACGGCAAGTGAATGCAGTTGCAACTATTTAAGAATAGGATGTGCAGTCAGACCTACCCAAAAGACCACCTCTCTACGAAAACTATTCCAAAACATCCCACTGAGATAAACACCACTGCACTAATTAACTGTTCAAACAGGCCACCTGCAGGGTCTTAGCCAGGACCAGTTCAGTCTCTCTTTTGGATAGGCAGTTTCCAGAAAACTTTCTTTTTGGACAGGCACAATTTCTATTAATGAATTTCTAGGAGTTTCAATTGTGCCTTTTTGGTGGTAATAACCAAGTATTTTCAAAAAGATAATATCTTGTAGGACATGGCAGAAATGTAAATTGCCCTTTTTGACACAATAAACTATCAAATGTAGCTGGTATATGGATTTAAAGTAGCTGGGGAGCTAAATCTGAACGGACAGAAATTATTTTGGAATTGCTGTTTTGGACAGACCTTTTTGAAATCCTGGCTAAGACACGGACTAGCTGCCCGATCAGGACCTCACCCACGATTACCCAGATGAAAACTACATTATATTTCATCATTAGTGAAGATCACCAGGTATTAACTACTTCAGTAAACGGTCGTCTTTTGTAGCAGATTTGTTTGTACCTTCATCATGTTGGAGACCAATATTTGGTTGGGAAAATTTGAAGCTGGCTTTACCAATGATTGATAATGTGACTTCACTGGGACCAATGACAGACTCATTATCAACCTGGCACAACAGCTATAAGCCTTCCCTGATCAGTCCATCTCAACCCAGTTACTAGAGAGCAGTGGCAAAGAGAACTTTTGATTATAGCTCATAAAATAGATAACTATGACAAAAAATAATTCAGAATGGATGGTTAAACACAACAAAAATAAAGATATTCAGATATTGTTTCTCAAAATATTTTTTGCTTTGAAGAAAGATGATCTAGATGTGTTTGCTTCAGAATGGGTCAAAATTGGCTATCAGGCTCCAACATGCAAACTAACTATCCAGTTTTCCCTCTACAAGGCGAAAAGGAAAATGAAGCTATTTGTGTAAAATAGCCTTCAGGCTACACAAATAGTCATGGAAATGGTGAAAACTAGTGCCTATGCCACACACATATTTTCTAATAAGTGGATTGTCAGTTTCATAATTTGAACATGAATTACATGACAATATGCATTGCAGGATATGATGAAACCAATAACAGAATGTTTCAAAATCACATAATTGTATAATTATGATTTGATGCATTTTTTGTTAAAAAACAAACAAACTTATACTATGAATTATTAAACATAAACATTGTGAGTGAGTAACACACAAAACAGTTATGTCAGAGTAGTCAATAATTTGGATAATGTAAATTATTCTTATAATTTTTTTGTAACTCTCATGAGAAGCAGGTTTTTAGCTAGCTGGGGATATGATAATTCATTTTGTGTAATAAGAGAGATTATTAGGCATCACCCTAAAGCATTAGTCATTGAAATCAACTTGTCAATGTTTAATCATAGGAATTAAGGAGACAAAAGCGTTGTTCATAAATGCTGACAAAATGGACTATAATTAAAAGGTCTGCTCAACAAAAAGCAAAGCATCAGGATCAAAACAACCAAAATGAAAACACAAGTTGACCAATCAAGTAGGTTGTAGGTCCTCTAAGCATGAGGTCATAAGATTAATGCCAATTAAAAAAAACAACATCTTTTTGAAAAGATAAATTAAGTGAATGTGGGCATAAGTTTATAATATCAAGGCCAATTTGAAAAGACAAGTTCAGTGAAAGTAGCTTAGGAAAGTAAGTTGATATCTCAAGGTTCTCCAGATCCCTAGGCCTTTTATTATCGGCTAGTAACAATTAAGCCTTAAAATACAGAAAAGGAGACAAAAATTGAACAACAAATTAGAAGATATACAACCTTGTGAATTCACCATCTCCCATGTATATACCCATATCCAATAATTCATTTGGTTTGCAATTCTTACCTGATAGGCTTCGATCCAAAGATACATTTGGTTTGGTCCTCTTTCTTTTACGTCCAGAACTGAAAGAACATAGAAACAAACATACATACCTATAAAATAAATAGAAAATGATAATCTAAAGAAAAAGGTGACAAAATTAAACAAATCAAAATAGTTCTGCTATAACTTATATTCCAAAAAAAGTTTTATCATACTTTAAACAGCATGGTTCATGTATAAATAATGTTTGCCATAAAGCATCACATACCATCATAAGTAATTTCATTATTCTATTTACAAATCATTAGGAAGAATTCACTTAATTAAAATCAAAGCATCTACTATCTAAAGGTTTCTTCCAGCTTGCCTCTGCAGGGTTAAAGCAAAGCTTGTGGATAAGGAATGTATTAAAGCCAGCTAGCAAGCCACACATGTTCACAGTACTAGCTTGTCATACCATTCATCACAGCAGCATTCCAAAACAAAGTGACTAATTTAGTGAGATCTTCCGGGTAAAAATATTTGAAATAATTCAAAGGAGAACCCAACACACAATGGTGAAGGAAGCTTGAAATTCCCAGCAAAATTAACTAGTAAAATTGAGTCAACAATGACCCCTCAAAACACACATTACGATAATCTTCAAAATTACATTTCGTACAGAAGAAACTGGGAAATCTATAAGAGCAAATCATGTCTGGAGATCTACTTAAAAAGTGTTGTCTGGACCTGTCAAACTTTTGAAAATAACTTTAGAATGAAGCATTAATTTGCTAACTATTTGAAGGAGAGTTGTAGATTAAGATTTAATGAACAAGTTCCCTTCAAATATTTTTCAACAATTGCTTTTGCTTAAGAAATATGACCAAGTGCCATCCTAGGTGTGAGGGCAGCAAAGAGTGATCATGTGTGTCTTTCTGCGGGTAGGAGATAAGCCATTACCTTTCACTGAGGGCCACAACCATGCCAGCAAGGGAGGAAAAGAGAAAGCACTAGGCATTAGTAAGAGAGAATTAATGGAAACAATCAACATAGGAACATTTTGTGCCACATATATACCTTAGAACAGGGACAATCTATCTATAAAATAGACATCTCTGCTTAGACGGAATGTGGCCTACGTCAATTTGTGGCATAAGGGTTTCAGCAACATAAGGGCTGGGCCAGAGAATGCCAGGGAACTACCATACTCATTAGTAAAAAGAGGATTAGTAAAGCAATCAACAATGGAAAACTATATGTAGGTTAATATCCATGAGTGGCATCAGCATTTCTGCCACATAACCTAGGTTAAGTCATTAAAACACCTCACTCGAATAAGTGAAGGAGATTTAATGGAAGCAACCAACAACATCGCTTACAAAAACAACAGGAGTATTTGATGTCTTAGACCAGGTTGTCCTTATGAATGAGTCATTGAGTGGCATCAGGCTCTTTGCTATATAGCCCATGAACTACCATGTCACTACATACTCATTAGTAAAAGGTATGTATAAATCCCCCTTTAAAAATCTGGCAAATCATATACCTTTCCCTTTCAAAACTCACCATTCCTTCTGATCTTTACTTAAATAACTTGGTCAAAAGAAATTTGTTTTCTAGGACAGCTAAGAATATGATTACACAGGGGTGATATTTCATTAAAACAACACCTAAAATAAGAAAATGACACCCTATGTGTGATTCTATGAGCAGGTTACTAAACATCTACTAAAATTAGCAGGTACATGCCATATTTACAGTCAGTTAAATGCACCTTTGGAGCATACACTAATATGTACTGATAATTCTTTTTTCCCATGACACACCTTGTTAAATGTTTGAGTGATTTTGTTTTTCTATAATATGAGCTTTGTTAAGTGAGCAGAACACTGTTCTCTGCAAGAGTAACAAGATGCTTAAGAGATGAAGTGCCATATATTGCAGCCTCTCTCACACATATGCCACAAAAACCTGTCCAAAGTGGAAATACAATCAAATGTGCTAAGCATTAATTCTACATAAATGTTAAGATAGCATTAATATACGTTGTGTATAAAACTGACATGAAGTGAGTGGGTTGTAATCTCATCAAGAAATCAATAAAATGGAGGTTGTATTTGGGATCACATTTCAAAATAATCAAATGTTTAAATATGAAAGGAATTTAGTAGTAAAAGGAATGAATATAATGCCAACGATCGATATATGAAGCATGATTCTTCCATACCGCATATGCTTTATTAAACTTGAAAAGATTTAAGATAGCATACAAATACCTAAACATTTCTGAAATTCAAATTGTTACCAAACATTATAAATCAAAATGATAATTAACCAAAAAAAAAATCATTATCATTCAATCTACAAATTGCATTTAAAATGTTCAACAATCACAAAGCTACTCTGCGATCCTTATAATGTACAGGCTTATGCATCAAGGGAACAAAACTATCTAGTCAACCCATGCACACTCAGAGCGGCAAAAACAGGCCTGCCAATTTTGGAAATACTTTTCTAACAAGGGCATTTAATGGAAGATATTTGAAGGAGAAACGTAACCAGAAGTTAAACAACATCTCTCCTTCAAATATTTTGTGAACTTTTGCTTTATTCCAAAGTTATTTTCAAAAGTATGAAAGTAGCAGATGTTGCTTTCTAGAGGAACTCTTGAGTGTGAATGGGTTAAATATTATGTATGTTATGCGCAAATACATAAACGTATTAGTAAACTATTGTTAATAGAAAAGCTAGTATTATGCATGGAATAACCCTAAGAGTTCTTTTAAATCTTTGCACTAGAGACATATCACGAAGCTTGGCTCCCATGTGAGCCTCAGAGACTTACTCATTGAGAAAGGGGTGCTCCAGGAGAACCTGGGCAGTCGCTCGGTCACATGGGTCAGGTTCGAAACAGCTACAAAGAAAAGACACACAGTTAGAAGAAACCAATACTGGAAAGAAACTAAATTCTAAGCATTCATGTCATGTTTTCGAGAAAACATTTAGGCTTGAATTGGGCAATTCAGTAAAAAGTCAGTTAAGTTTAAATATGTTGGGAAGAAAAGGCATAGACATAACTGCATTCATTTTTTTAAAAATTACTAAATAAATGGCAAAAGATGTCCTATTTTTACTATGACATAAAACACTTGCTCTGTTGTTACTCTATATGCAGATGTGCTGTCACATATCCTCTCATATCAACTTAGAAAATGATATATTTTTACAAATCAGGCTCATTATAGGAACACTTATAAGGTATCCACTGTTTCAATAATATCAGTTGCAGAATCTCCTATTTACCTAGTTGTATATTGATGAAATAACAAATGATGCAAAGATTACTTACCCTAGAATGAAGTCCTTTGCCACCTCAGACATTGATTCTGGTATTTCAGGGTGCATCTTGTAGTAGCCCACTTTAAACATAGCCGCCTGAGCACTTCCAAGCTAACAATACAGGACAAAACAGCAGGACCAGATAAGCACATCACATAACTTATAATGCAAATATGTAACTTTCTTGTAAAATAAAATTCATCATTATCTTTAATAAATGCTGTTAAAGCTTCCTCTTTGGTAATAGAATTTCTGTCAGACCTAACTCTTATTTTATTTTACTGAATCCAGGCACAAAAAGAGTACACGTTTGTAAATGTTTTTCCAAAGATTGTCTATACAAGCAAAAATAGAATACCTATCGAAAAATGGCAAACATCATTAATAAGAATTATCAAATCATTTCAAGAAATTAAAAACTGTCTTCTCTATCTATTCCTCAGTAGAAATGCTTACCTCCATAAATGGTGGTTTGCCTGTTGCCATCTCAATGATAGTGCAACCGAGAGACCAGATGTCAGCCTGAAAGTTAAACACAATTGATATACAAATTCAATTCTTCAGTCCTTGAGAAATATATACAGTGAAACCTCGGAAAAGTGAACACCTTGGGACCAGGGCAAAAGCGTTCCCATTAGGGGGTGTTCACATTTCAGAGGTCTTTTCATAATGTAAAAGATACAAATGGGACCGGGAAATTGTGTTCACATTAGGAGGTGTTCACATCTCTGGGGTGTTCACAATGAGAGGTTTCACTGTATATCACAATCCTTTAAAAATACCTATAACATTAAAGTAAATAAAATCCTTCAAGATCTGCCCATTGAGGTACATTAAGAGGCACATTTGATAGTGCTTTTGGAGCCCATCACCAGTTATAAAGTTCCTTTGGCTTAGACATCTAACAGCATTTGCTTGCTTTTAATCTCTCTCTCTCTCTCTCTCTCTCTCTCTCTCTCTCTCTCTCTCTCTCTCTCTCTCTCTCTCTCTCTCTCTCTCTCTCTCTCTCTCTCTCTCTCTCTCTCTCTCTCTCTCTCTCTCTCTCTCTCTCTCTCTCTCTCTCTCTCTCTCTCTCTCTCTCTCTCTCTCTCTCTCTCTCTCTCTCTCTCAATATATATATAGCATATATAATTATATATATATATATATATATATATATATATATATATATATATATATATATATATATATATATATATGTATATATATATATATAAACAGTAGAACACACGATGTTCGCGTCTGTTTATATATAGCGTACATAGCGTGTGGTTCCGCTTCGCTATATATAAAAACGCTGTACTTTTTTCTTACTGTACTGGCGCTGTCAGCGGCGGCTACCGTCGCTAAAATAAAGATACGCTATGATGCGAAAATTCCCCATTTCGCTATATTTGGGACACGCGTCATATGTGTGTTCTACAGTATATATATATATATATATATATATATATATATATATATATATATATATATATATATATATATATATATATATATATATGTTTACATATATATAACACTTACTGTGTTATCTTCAATGAATATGTAAATGGAAAACAGATCAGATGTAAACATTTATTCAAAGCAATCGGAAATGAGGCTCAATGCTAAATATAGATGCTTAAGGAACATGCTTTAAGTGAAGGTCGATTGGCTAACTAAGAAGGGAGGTTGGAGTCCAACAAAGTCTAAAAAGTGTGGTATACTATTAACTTTAAGAAGCATAAACTTTACATGTAAAAGTCTTTATTTGAATACCTCCACCCCCGATATAACCTAGAAGCTATTTTCATTCCTCCTAGCACTTCTTCAATAAACAATGGTAATATTGAGGTTTGGCATTTGATTAATGTTCTTACCGGTGGTCCATATCCTCTCACTCCCTTATCTATCACCTCTGGTGCCATATACTGTAGTGTTCCTGGAACAAGAAAACACAGCAATAACAATACCATTCAGCATTCTCAAATAAGAATTTTAACAGAGCAATGGTCAACCTTAATGTATTGAGTTTTACAACTGTAAAATAATAAAATGATACAATATATACAGGTGAAAATTTTTAAAATATGTCGCTACACACACACACACACAGACACAAACACACACAGACACACACACACACACGCATGCACGCACGCACACACATGTTCTAGTCCTGCACTCACCTGCAAAGGTCTCTGCATTAGGGTTGATGCCGCCTAGTCTCTTGGATGTACCGAAATCTGATATTTTCAGTACACCGCTGTATGTGTTGACTAGAACATTGTCTCCCTTGATGTCTCGATGAACTATCTTGTTGTCATGCTGCAAGGATTAACAGAATTATGAACAGAAACATCTTCTATTATTGTAACAAACATCATACAAAGCTACACAATTAAACTCTAGGAGTGGATTTATTATTGTTTTAAAGATTTGGCTTATTCACCTACAATTATGGTATATTGGATAGCATATGAAATAGTATATATATATTGTACAAAATACAAAATTAGCTGATAGATTTACAGGATACAAATGTTTAGATGGCATCCAATGTTATAAGCAGGAAGAGTTACTAATAAAAAGTATTTTTTTTATCCAAACTAGAAATATAGGTTCCCAGGTACAGAAGTGAGGTTCTTCCTTATTCTTTAATCCCTCCCTCTCTCTTTGCTGACAAGATAAGAAAACACTAATAATTCCTTTAATTTCTTTATTTTGCTATATTACTGATTCACAAACATATTGGATGAAATAAATAATTAACCGAGTTGTGAACAATCAAAAAATGAGGGTCAAAACTGTTTTTGGATATCTGCAGGTAAACACACCTATTTGTTTTGCAGAGATTGTCGGCATCACATGTATAATGTAATGGTAGATTCTTATTAATGCAATTCGTGCAGGCAGCCCCCTCAAGAGCAAGCAGAGGTAGCGGTGTCATACACAGCCAGCTGCAGAGCTATACTCACCTCAAGGTGTCTCATGAGCTCACCCACCCAGGGGGTTCTCAGGGTATTACTAAGAACAGGGGGGGGGGGGGGGGTTGATAAAAGTAGCTATACCTATCATTTCAGACATTTCAGACGTCTAAAAAAAAAGCTAAACCTATCATTTCAAATTGAGATTTCAGAAAAAAGTTCCCTTTACCCTACCCCCCCCCCCCCTTCCATGCAGACACTAGAAAATATTGAATAGCATTTCAAAATATATCAACCCTTTATCCCTTGAAATAGCAAATTCTGAATGATTAAAAATACAATATCTTAAATAGGATTGAAATCCCGGAAAATATCTGATAGATATTTGTGTAGATAAAATTAAAGATATCAAGCGCAACTTTCATCTTCTTGTGTTTTTTCATCATGTCAAAAAGCATCATTGAAGGTTAGGCCAGCCGTTGCAATTGCAGTGATTTCGGACCCAAATTATAGTGACAAACTCCAAACTGAGTGTTCATGCTATTCTCTGTGGAGGCAGCCTTGGCAGTGCAGTGCTGCAATCTGACTGGATGGCCAACATGTGAGCATGTTTGATCTGTGAATCTCAAGCAGTGACTAAGCCCTGGTACATGCACTTCTATCAAAATACACAGACTGTCAGAACATTTAAGGGCAGATAATGGCTGGATCAGTACCTATAGATATTGAGATACATTAACACTAATTTATGCCTTTTTTAAATAAAACCATATCTTTCATTAAATGGGCTGAAATAAACATTCTAACACGTATAGTGCAAATATCTAAAGTGACTTGTACATCTATCTAGTATTTGTATAGTCTACTAGCATTTGGATTGATATCCTGGGAGTTAGGTGAGAAATAAGTTAATGCCAGACAATACCAAGTAAAAACCCCATGTTATGAGCTAAAATTTATGTTATGAGCTCTAGCAAAGGCAGAACAGAGTGTGGGATGAAGCAAAAGAAAAGAGGTACTTACTAAATACTTGAGCCCTTTTAGTATTTGTTTTGTGTAGAAAGCTATGGTCGACTCATTGCGCTCAAGAGGACCCCACTTAAGCCTGAGCAGTTCGGATAAGCTGCCTGTAGAAAACAAAGTACCAACAACATGCCACTGGTAGTCCAAAACAAAACAGGAAAACATCATGAGCTGCAAGCCGAAAGGGGAGGGAAGGGGGAGGGGGGTAGTGTTATAGCATGTTGTTATATGCTAATCCATCCTTTCAATGCCAACCACTCTCCATCACCTGCAGCCAACATACAGACAAAAAAAACAGCAAAAGATGCGTTATTTTTATGTGGGAGAGAGGCTGAGAGGCTGACTGCTGAGTGATGCTTGGTGAGCTATTGCAGGAGTCAGTGGCAGCCACAGGAGGAGGAGTAACAGCAGTACAGTCAAACCTGCATAAGACACCACCTGATAAGAAACTGGCCACCTTTAAAATTTTCGTAATACAATATTGATATTTCCTTAATGATACAATATCTAAACAATATTTTATCAATACTAAATCCTGCCTCCCAAATACTAAATATTGTTAGTTTGCATTTTCAACTTCAAACGCTTCGCTGATAAATATCTAACTGATTTTGTGTGGAGATGTCTGGTTTTGTATGGTTAACCAGCATCAGCAAAACAGATCTTAAAAGATTCAATACTTTTTCCTACTCAATATCGATATTTGGTATTGTATCGAATAGCAGTACCAATCCCTACTCCCTGCTGAAAAAGACCATCTATCCATAAAGACTGGACCATGGAGGTTCCTCTAGGTGAAAAGAACACTTTATTTCACCTGTTTATGACCATTTTGAGTCATACCCTTGATGATGCGTCTTGGCAGGTTTGACTGTCTTGGGTAATGCAGTAGAATGAACTGGAGTTAGTTGAACAATTGGTACACAGGAGTGTAAGGCCAGGTTCTGATGAATCTGAGCACCTGTGGTATTCTACAGAAACAAGAAAGTATCTGCTCCAAAGAATTTCAAATAACAGCCATCATTTTTCATCATATTCCTGACCTTTAAGACTTCTGTTTACCAGTAAGATGGAAAACTTAGGTAACAACCCCATGAAGTAACAACCCATGCCCATCCAGAAATTCTCTATAGTCACTGACAATAATTAGGGAACAAAATTAAAATTAGCGGGAGGGGAAGGCTCCCTGGTATTATCCTTAATATCTAGTCATGAACCTATTGATGCACTAGGCCACATAAGGCACCTTTCTCTCATTCCCCCCTTTTTTAAATTTAAAGTCTACCCAGTTGATGGGTTAACTATGGGTCCTGTGCTTGTTGGCAGACCACCAACTAACTCTATCTAACACCGCCAGAGGACTCTGGGCAGATGGAAGAGTTGCAGTCATCTAATTTGAACCCTGAAATAAGTACTGACAGACTTCTATCAGGGGCTCTGGGAATGGAGGAGTATTGATCTTAATTTTGAAACCTGCAATAAGTACTGGCAGACTGCATACTAACTGTGTGTGATTCTACCAGAGGGCTTTGGAAGTGAAGGAGTAATGATCTTAATTTCGAACCTTGAAATAAGAACTGGTAGACTGCCAACTAACTGTTTGCGAGTTCTGGGCGTAAATAGTCCATGAGCCAGACCCCAAAATTTGAGGATGCAGTACCAATTTGCTGAACAAATCCAACAACGATTTTTGGTTAGCCTGATATCTCAAGTGTCCGAAATCAGTTGATGAATTTCCCGGCCAGTTTGCGAAATACACTATTGGCGGCCATCTTTAAAGATGGCTGCCAAAAGGGTATTTCGCAAACTGCTCATGGACTAAAAGGAGTAATGATCTTAATTTCGAACCCTGAAATAAATACTGGCAGACTTCTAACCGTGTTATTGTAATTTTGAACCCTGCAATAAGTATGAGCATGATGTCAACCCACAGCAAGATCATGATGCAGCCCAAAACTACAGGCAGGGGATGAAATGGTTGAGTGTTAGTGGACAAAAGTTTACCAAATATTTGAGTCCGTGAACAATCTGTCGTGTGTAGAAGGCGAGGATGGTCTCATTGTCTTTGAGAGGACCCCACTTAGATCTGAGCAGCTGCTCTAGACTCCCTGAAACACACCATCTTCTTCACAGAGCAGCAGCAAAGACAGACTAGGCAGCGCATCATGGAGAATCACGGCTCAATATTAACCCTTTTACTGCTGAGGCTACTTTCGTCCAAAGCACAAGGACGCAAAAACTTTTGAAAACCATCTAAACTAAATCCTGTCATCTTGGTATTCATCGGAAAGCTCTCACTGAATACTCTCAGATGAGGACCCATATGCCAGGGTTTCAATCATTTTTCAGGTTTTTTGCACCATTTTGTATTGGCCAAATTAGCCACCAGCAGCAGAAGGGTTAACCTATTCACACCTAGAGCATGCACATGATATCACAAACATGGAAGTATCTTGAAAACAATACAATGCGCTGAAAAACATTTCAATCAATGTTGTTTTTCTCTGTTGGGGTAAAATAATCTCTTTTAACATTTTTGAAAATTACTCAATTTGCTGAGTTCTTGGACCATGTGTGCACTCCTGATGCTAATAGGTTCACCTATTCTAACCAGCGACATCTAATTCAGATTGATGTCTCTGATCCTAACTAAGAATCCCTCTTCATGCAGTTATTTATGTTTTAATGTCACATTAATTATGAAAAATGAAATATAAGGAGAATTGTAGATAGAGTTTTTGTAAGGGTTTCTCCTTCAGATATTTTCTTAAAATATTTTGCAAAAATAGTTGGGATCTTTTTTGGGTTGTCCTGAGCATGAATGGATTAAGAATGTTTTTTCCAGAAACATAGTTGGAAACAGATTTCTATTGATCATAACAATCAACAATAGTCAAAGTAATAACTTAAAATCACATAATGATTTTGGATGAAAGTATGATGACCTCAATAACTAGTGAAAGAAATCTATAAAATGGAAAGTTAAAAGCTGGTATAACTACATAGAGCAGATAAGTAAACATTTATTTTCACTAATCTTATGATTTTTTACAATATACAACACTAGAACACACAAACACCTTGAATCCCATCAGGAAAAAAATATGTGAACTATAAACAAGTTGTATGACACTACTGGCCATAGACATGTCAATCTCAAATTTGCTAAGATATGACCCTATTACTTAATGGACCAAAAATTTCACTCTCACTGATACAAAGTGAGAGACAGCACTGAGAAAAGACAGTATTGCAAAAAAAAATACTGTCTCGGGATTTTCACAAAGAACAAGATTCCTCAATGTGTACTTCAAAAAGCTAAGTATTATAAATAGATGAAATTGAGTAGAAGTTTACCTCCAGGGACTTGTTCCATGAAGATCTTGAAATAGCCCTCTTCACTGACTGAGCCCAGGTACTTGACTATGTTTTTGTGGCTAAGATGGGAATGGAGCTTTATCTCTTCATGTAATGGCTGAACCTCCCTAAATTAAAACATAAAATAGTCTCAGACACACATGCATATCAAGATATCATGATATTATTCATTTTAGAGGATACATATCAATATATACATAACTACATATGATTTCCTTAGGTTCTAAATTAGTATTGCTAAATGTTTGTGGGAAACGGAAACAGAAGCAAATGAACGAAAAAAATCATAAAGGCTTGAGATTTTGGTGCAATTTTTTAACTTAAATTTTTATCTTTTATATTTTCAAATGTATTGAATTCATCAGAAAAAATGTATTGTTTGAAAATCAATACACAGCATAGTATTTACTAACTTGACAATGTCTACCATAAAACATTTGGTGTTGCACAAACTTAGTTGAATTTTCAAATAACTTTTTAGTTACCATTTTGATACTTACTCTTTATATTTTTCTGGCACCTCTTTGACAGCAATTTTGATTTGTGTGTTGAGATCCCTGGCAGCGTAGACAACACCATAGGTTCCACGTCCAAGCACTATTTTGTGACCCTGCTCATCCTCCTCATACTCATACTGAAATAGGACAGAACAACTCAGCAAATAGCAAATGTGACAATACTGTTTTTGTTTTCTAAGAGACTCACCATACAGTCAAACTTAACCCTTCCATTGCTGAGGCTACTTTAGTCCTAGACCGGCTAGACGCAAAGACTTTTGAAAACCATCTAAACCCTGTCATGTTGGTATTTATTGGATAGCTCTCACCGAGTACTCTCAGATGAGTACCCATATTCCAGGGTTTCAGTATTTTTTCAAGTTTTTTTGCATCATTTTGTTACAGCCAAATTAGCCACCAGCATCATAAGGGTTAAGAAAAATGACGTCTGATGAGACTACTTGGTCAAATATTATGTATCTTTCCTACAGGAAATATGGGACTTGTCTTTGCAGATAGGTCACTGACTATAGCATATGGTCATGTCAGTAGTTTTTCTAAGCAGGTTTCAATATCCTATTTGTTATAAACATGACAAAAGCGCATTCTCTGAGAACAATCAAATAGTCCAGTCTAAATATAAAAGAAAGACCACTGATGGGACCAGACAAAGTGGTCATTGTACAAAGGTGGTCTTTAAAAATAGGTTTAAAGCTTTTGATCTTTACAATAGGTATTTTGGGCTGGTTATTTAGACAGATGGTCCCCCTTAAGAGGAGTCCCCACAAGGTTAGTCTGTACACGATAATTAATGATTCAGGTGACCAATTTTTATCAATCTTTCTCAACAAAAATTCACTATAATTAATATGCAGTAAAACTGACGAAGTTACCAATGCTGAAATATTTATTTGGCTAGGGACAAATTCCCACTAACTGTAGTGGAGGCATGTGTTATTGACTACAAAAGGTCCTCCACTACCTAGCATGTATGCAAAGATTTGTCTTACTTGAATGAGTGGAGAGTATTCATCTGACTCTAGATCCTGTACTGCACAACCCTGGTCAGATATCATCTCCATAATCAGGTCATAGAACCTACAAGAAATTTCAAAAGCATATGAATAGTTGTTAGTATAAATAATATATGTATTATAGGTGCACGATTCACTACATATGTACTGGAAAAAATAAATATAATAGTGTAAATGTTGACAAACAATGATAGCGACCGACTTCACTTCAGTAATGATATGATAAAGTCCAACCTAACGTTGCCATTATTGTTTTTTGCCATAAACAAGATACATAGATACATGAGGCATTTACAATAATATGGCATGAATGAAAAACAAACAAAAGTACATTATATATCATTAGCATTCCCGGTGTTTACAATCATTCATGATTCCATAGAACAATTAATAGAACCTCAAGTCTATGGAACAATAAATCATGCCAAGAATGAAAATAAGCAATACCTTTTTCTTTGTGTCTGTGATGAAAAGAAGACTTGGAAGTCATCAGAGTTCTCTATGACATAGAGGAATAGAGCCCTCACATCTCGCTGATACATACTGAAAGAAACAGGGGTCAGGCTTCAGTTTAAAACTCTAAGCTCACACATCAAGGTAAGAGCCTATACACTGCTAAATGAGACTAGAGGTTTTGAGGGAAACAGAAAGAGATATGTCTGTCCTGTGAATCCCCTTTAGTATGGGTGTGTAAGGGACCAGTCAAAGTGCCCACAATAGCTGGTTGACATCAATAAACAGTAATTAAAGGCCTTGCTCCAATGATTAGCGGTCTGTAGGCTGTAAGTACAGGTGCCCTGGATCAGGTATATCTCTGTGTGCATCAGTGAATAAAGGAACTACACAATAATTGAGAGGGGAAAAATTAGGGTTGGACCAAGGGCATCCTCTTTATTGAAGGCGTAAATCATTACAAATTGTATGATATTTAACAAATGAAAGGTTTTGGGAGTGTACATAAATATAATATTAGATATTGGATAGGTGAAAATCTGCTGTATGTCTTATTTGCTTATCTGCTGATTCCTTTACTTTCCTAACGATGCCTTTATCATAAAAATATTTGCAAAATGTTAAGTCATTTTTGGCTGCTATAGGGTCCAATAAGTTAGACCTGAATAATCCAATAGGCTCATTACAGAATAGATACATCAGCTCTAGCGTCTGTATTGTGTTTTAGAACTGACCTGACACTTTTGATTGAAGTAGCACTGAAGGTCCACTGGTGTATCTTTTTACAGCCAGGGGTGGTAGCTGCGTGCCACAGGCGAACACAGTCTTCTTCACCCTCCATGTTGATCTGGATATAACTGGGAATGTATTCCTTGGTCAGCTCCAAAATTAACACCTGTCACAAGCATAGTAAGAATAACATGAGCAAACAAAACAGGAACACCGAGGAAATAACATTTTAAAGGTAAGTGGCGATGAAGAGCAACAAACTAAATTTTTTGGTGGTTTTCTATATCATTGACTAAAACTGGCATGGAATAATGGACCCCTGGCCTCTGTTTTCAGGCAATCAAAAGTGTTGCTTTGGTTCGGTTACATAACAAAAAGTGTAGCTGCACACGATTTAACAGATTGAAATGAACTTTGATTATAATTTTCAAATGAAGTATACCATGTAAGAAGTGAAGCCTTGCTACCATGCTGTTTAGTTTAATTCATAAAAGAACAGTGTGTACATATGAGCATTGCTTTCACAAGAAAAGAGTGCATATTTTCTTAGAGGTAAAATAAAATGACACTTACAGGAAACCGTACATCAGAAGTTTCTTGTTTGGTTGCTTCTACAAAAAAGTCCATCCAGAACTGGAACAGCTGAAAGTAACAAAGAGCAGCAGTACTGCAATTGTGATCTTCTACATAGAATAAATGTTGTTTCATTAACATATTTGGATGGTTATCAATATAGTGGCCTAATAGTAAGCTAAACTAACTATCCTGACCCCTGGTGGCCATGATTGGAGCTAAACAAAATGCCGCGAAAGAGGCCCCAATAGTGAACCACATGAAATCTCCTAATTTTGGATAGTTGAATGTTGACAGGTATGCAGTACATTTTATTTTCAAGCAAGTAACAAACACTATGTTATCTCCATGCAATTTGGAGTGCCAAGTATCAGCAACGCTAGTATATGTTTGCATACAACTGACTAAAAACTTTCTTTTGATGGCATAGTTCTGTGTCATTACAAGTTTCTTTCATTGTACCCTAAGTGTAACTTACCTGCATTTCCTTTGTCTCTGGTCGGCCTTCATCATTCTGCTCCCTACATCTGTTTATTAGCAGAATATTACCAACTGTAGACTTCAGATACCTGAATTACAAACATAAATGGCATTATAAAATTACCAATCTTACAAATAAACCAATGACCAATATTCAGGTCTAGAAAAAATATATAAACAAAATAATTAACCTTCATAATAATTCATTTTTTGGCTCATGTTTTTTAAAATGATTAGGCTATAGAGAGAGAATTTTTCTTCTGACCATTTTATGGTATTTACCACATTTCAGTTGTTTGATATAAATAAGCCCTAGGGAGATCCTTACCTTATTGGTAGCTCTAACTTGTTTTAGCAGTGTGGTATCAATATGCTCTATAGAGATTCTTACCATATTGGAGGCTCCAGCTTGTTTAGTTGTTTGATATCAATATACTTTAGGGAGATTCTTACCATATTGGAGGCTCCAGCTTGAACATACACTCAGCAGCCTGGTTGGCCTTTGGGTAGTCCTCTGCCAGTACACTGATCTCAAAGAAGGTGGCTACGTCCCAGTAGTCATGGAGGGAAGACAGGCTACCTTTACGACCAATCAGGTTGTTCAGAGTCAACGCTTCAAGACAGAAAATAGAAAGATTAATCATGGAATACATAACTATCATTATTTCCCAAAGGAATGAAGATATCAATCGCAATAATAATAGTTGTTATCAGAAAATTGTACAGATCCAAAAATAGAGATATGTCACGTTTGAAGCATACCGTACTAAACAATGGCAGACCATTTCTCAAATGTATTTTCATACCAGTTACCATAGACAACTGTTGTTATCAATAAGAGTATTGCAGAAAATATGTTTGATATACAGATCTATTAGTAAATATAGAATCTTGTATTTTTTCTATTGTATTATATTCAATTGATGAAGTACGACTTTAAATACTACAAATTAAAATGTCTCAATAAAATTTTAATTGAAAGTGAAAATCATGCTTACTTATCAAGTGTACTTTCAATATTTTACATGCAAGAAAAGCAACTTGCAGGGCATCTAAATAATTCATAAATGTGCAATTATAAAATGCGTATTGTTAGAACAGCTTAATCATTTTTTCTATTGGAATGTGTTTGAAATAGTCATGTGCCTGCCTACTCACCAATTCTTTGAAGCTCTGGTGAATCTAGGAACTTTTCCCCTGAGATGACTAGTAAGGTAGCCAGGTTGATGCCAGCATACTCATTGGGCTGCACATCAAATCCCTTACGATACCTAAAGAAAAAACTCAGTGTAATATATACCATAGTGAAGGCGTGCATTGAGTACCAGATGGAACAGGGGTGGATTCACTACTTACTATTTGTAGTGATCTCAAAAACAATAGGAATTAAGAACTGCGGGTAGGGATTAGTAGCGATACTCAAAATGATCCCTTATACGTAATGGTATTGAATGGGAAAAAGTATCATAACGCAAAAGTATCATATTGTATGGTTTATTCTATATAATTCATTCATATAAAGTTACATTTAATGTTACTTTATATGAATGAATTATATAAGTAATTGACTTTAATTTTTTTTGCATTCTTTAAGTAATCAAACTCATCCGTCATGTAGATACTGAGTGACAAACTACCATTGCCCAAAGTTATTATCTTCTTGGACGTACCATTTTATTGCCATGTCCCTGGACACAGTATCCTCGTAATCCGACTCCACAAACTTGTCCTTATAGATGCGTCCACAGAGGCACAGCATGTCAGGCACAGGCTGGTCAGACTGGTCAATGGCCTAGAGAGAAACACCATAAGACAATGACCACACAAATATATCCTTACTTGAAATACAAGGAAATCTCTAAGATTTGAGTACCCTGGGATGGGTGCATAGACATATCTCAAAGGTTCTCCACAACATGGTTATTAACAAATGGGACTAAGTTTGCATTCATAATGTGTTCAAACATGGAGGTGTCACTGTTTGTACACAAATATAGAGAATATAGAGGTTCAAACATACAGGGTCAATAAGGATCTTTTTATCAATGTATGAACTCTTGCAGCCAAACTAATGTGCAGTACTGAGCTAGTTGCAAAGACGTTACAAATATATTGTAAATTGAAATATAATTACAAAATGGCATCTAAGACAAAACATCTAATGGTACATGAATATCATGTGTTGGTAGGTATCTGTCATTTGTTACTGTATTGGTGGGCCTGTCAATACTTACTTGGGTGATGACTGTTAAGGCTTTATCCCTGTCCCCTTCAGTATTCCTCCTGTTGAGGGCAAATGCATATTGGTACTGGATGGCAATGGAACTGGAGATTTTGTTGTTAGGCACTTTCTCTATATCTTCAACCAAGGACACCATAGAACCATAATCCTATAGTAAAGAGTACAGTCAGAAACTCAGAATATCATAAAAAAAAAATTTCTTCCTCCTAATCTTTGTTTTTTGAGTCTTAAAATGACGAGGTATTCTCTCTAAAAGTCTCATATGTTTAATCTCATCCTAAAGACAAAGTTCCCGAAATGCTGCTAGAAGTTTTAGGATCAAAATCAGTAAGTAGTAAAACACTGGAGCAAAGTTGTAAAAGCACTTTGGAAAAAAAGCAGAAATTAATTCATATATGTATCAAAAATCAGTCTTATAAGATGAATCAACAGGTTGCCAATGGCGGAAAAATGACCCTTCCTAAAGATTCTTTGTTAGAAAGATATCACAGCCACTGCTGGCAGGAGTGTGCGAGTACCTGAATGTCCCTGTAAGACAGGAGCATGTTGAGAATGACATCTGGTGACATGAGCTGCGGGTCATCCAATCTCTTCCTCATCAAGTTTAAGATCTGAAATAGCAAAACATACGGAACTCAAGGCAAGGGTTTCACACAGCATAGATGACTCACAAAGAAATCCACAAGCCTAATACAAAATCTTAGAAATACCAAATGGCACAATATCTGTTAATATGATTATCCAAATGATACACTTTTTGTCATTTGGGGTAGAGGTAGTAATAATTGATTTAGACTAGACAATATAAAAGCTACATAAATTGACAGGTTCCACATTTATGAACACGATAAGCTCAATTTCACCTTTTCTGTCCTGCAGTACTTGTTGAAATTGATGTACTTACAAATACAAAATAAAAAACTAAAAAACTGCAAATCAAGGACTCAACCAGGGCCAGAGTTTCCAGAAAATCTCTGTGAAAACTTAAATTTTTTACTTTTTCGAATTAATGACCGCATCTTTTCCTAACAAACCATAATCTAAGACATGGCCGAAGTGTGGATTTCCCTTTATGGCACAATGGGCTATTGAATATAGTTAGCATACGACTTTGAAGAAGCTGAGTAGCTATACCAGAACAGGCAGAAATTTTGTGAATGGTGTTTTGGACAGGCATTTCTAAAATTCTGGCTAATACCATGGTGCAAATATTTGAAATTCTGATAATTGAAATATTCAATTCTGAAAATTAAAATATTCAATTCTGAATATCCATTAAACATTATACATACCCTGGCAAGATCCTCTCCACTATAGTTATCTCGGTTCTTCCTCAGATCTGATAAAAACTTCTCCTTCAAGTGGGCACTGGAAAGAAGAAAAGCAAAAATTAATAGCAAGTATGATGACTTGATATTTATGATTACTATGTCCTTTAAAAAAAAATATAAATATTGATGACAATGAATTACGTCTTGAAATAAAGTAATTTCTTTAATACTGCATTTCTTGTTGTTGTATTTGCATATTGAATAGCTCAGAATTAAATAGTTCCTATCAATAGTAAACTGTTGTGAAGAGATGTGGTTCTTTAGATATTGCATTGCATATTATTTTATTCACATACTGAATATTTTCTCATTAGAGTACCAAATAATGATACTACTACTCTTTAAATTGATCTCATCTGTTAACAATGATAAAGTGGTGGTCATGAGGTAAACAGCTGTAGACCAAAAATTTAACTTTTTAAATCTTGAATTGTGAAAATTCATCATCTTAACTATAGCCACAGTTATATATCATTGTATGCCACAAATACCTTGTATCCTTTTCAACCTCTTTGAGGGCCTTTTTGAGGCGGTTTGAGAGTTTGTTTTGACCATCTGATAATGAACAAATGTTGCTGTCCTTCATTCGATAGCCGATGGCATCTGACACAAAACAGCTCTCCCCATCCTCCATGGTGTATGGGAAAAAATGGTTGCTGATGTTGGAAATCTGTAATGAAAAAGAAGCATCAAGTACAGATACTTTTCTTCATGCTATTGTGCTCAAGGTGTGTTTAATCAATCTCTAATATCAGAGAAAATGCTCCACCACTAATTGGTAGTTGGTTCTAAACTGGAGTACCAAGAGTGTCACATATTTCAAGTCTACAGTTAATCCTGCATAAAGGTTACACTAATCAAATAACTTATAGGTGTTTTTATAGACAGGTGGCCTATAAGAACGTAAATTATTGGTAATATGGGACACTTTTTATTAGTATGATGTTTATGGGTTGATGGTGGCCCATGTTTTCTGAAAAAACAGTAACAGGTAAAATGTCTTGTATTTTTGAAGTGTTGAAAATTGAAAACCTGTCTTTATAGGGAGCTGGTCTCTTGAACTATTTTGACTGTATGTTAAAGGGAATAGTTCCAGTGTCATCTGTAGATAAAACGTGTACTTACCCGCAGTGAGTGTGTGACATCGGCATCCACATCATGGACCATGATGAAGTTGCCTGTCATCCCCATGCTCTCGCGGACTCCCAGGTGGTAGAAGAGAGCCGACTGCTGCATCTGGATGGACATGTCCACAACCGCCACATCAGCATTGTAGAAATGGTCCAGCGTCTGCGTCTCCCCAAAGTCCAGCTTCTCAAAATTGACATGCTCCACTTTTGCATTGACACTGGAAGTTAAGTATTGTATCATTTGAAGAGAAGTGGTTGGCTGTTAAAAATTTCAACAATACAGACTATTGTTTGATTTTATCTTTAAGACACTCTGAGATATGACACACATCTACAATATGTCATCCTCTATCTAAGCCAATTAATAGTTGTCGTTGTAAAGTCAACATACTGACAAAAGTTTGACATATCCTGATACTTTCTGTTAATATACCGACTTACCTTTAACAAGCCTTCTCCAGCTCTGAGAAAGCTTATTTTCTATTAACATAATAAGGTACCTTTTACAAGCTTTTTCCAGCTCAGAAAAAGTTTGTTTTCTTTTACCATACTAACGTACCTTTTACAAGCCTTCTCCAGTTCCGAGAAAGCCTGTTTCCTGGTGGTGGAAGTGGCTCCTCCACCAGCAGTGCCGTTCATGTCAATAACACATGCTACCTTCATGGTGAGAAGGCAGACTTTTTCCACGCTCTTCTTCAGGGTGAGTTCTTGGAGGCGGCAATTCTAATCAATTAACTGCTACCAGCTTTGGATGTGGTTTCACCTGAAAAAGTTACAAAATTAGACCTATAAGGAAAAATGGAAACCAGGTGATTTGCAAAAGAATTAAATTACCGAAAGTGAATTCTCACTCCAGGACTTAACATTTTCATTCTACAATGATTGCTGTCAATGATAAAGCAAATATAGAGGTTCATACAGAATCATTTTTGCATATTTTTCAAAGATTGTGGTCCTCATACTCCAGGACCAGTTCAGGTGCTTATTTCTAATATAGACCAGTATTATAATTCCACTCTTTTACTAGTATTGTAATGGTGTAATACCTTTTTACTACTATCAGCCATGAATACCCATTGAAGAAAAAATATTCCAAATGGGTGTTGAGAATGTTTTTTGTTCCATATATATCATGGGTAGAATAACGATTTTTGAACCTTCCGACAATTTAATTCTCCCACACCACATGTTCAATGCTAGGCATGCATCATAATTTTTGTCTGTTGCTGAGCCATATATACGAGAGTATTGACATTGCCGCTGGTATCATTAAGGAGCCAGAATCTTGCATGCTCCTCAGTCAAGCTTAAACCTTAGATATAAGCCCTAGGCTTATACAAAGCCAATAGAGATCCTACTGTAAATATGAAATAAGAGACAAATAGTCAAAAGAGGGCATACCCCAGATTTGGAGCTTCAATATGTTTGTATGCCTATAACCTTTTGAAAATACAATCTTGACAGTGACAGGTCATAAAACGGTAGATTTAATATAAAGTTTTGACTGACTTCTAGGCTCAGTAAGCATTTCGCAAGTACACAGGAAGTTTTGTATCCCGGTAAAACCGTATCAAATTTCATGCAGGCAATACAAGATAAAAACAGGAAAACAATGATGTATATATATGCCTATCTACCAACTCACTGCCTACAGACTCTGATGTACTTAGGGTCCTATTCAGTGAATCACATTACTTTTATTGTAGAGAAAAATGCAAAAAAGTTCATTTTAATACTACCATTCACACATGGAGAGTAAACAATGTCTGATACAAATGAAATAACTTAATAACAAGGAAAAATTTTGATAATTATTTCATGGAAAGTTTCTGTTCCTGTTGGGTTTAATAATTACCCTTCAAAACTGTACTTATGAAATATAATTCATTTTTTAGTTAACTAGGTTCAGTGTTGTCAGACTGTGTGTTCACTCAATGTACAAATAGATTAATACTTCATACTCACAAGTGACGTGTTGATAAAATATATTACAGCTCAGATTACACTGGTACACAACAGATCTGTTTGACCAATACTGATACTAGAATTGCCTTTATACTCATATAGAGTGAAGCTCGGCCCTCTGCTAAACAAACTCTCAGTGCTAGGCAGAGAAGACATAAGTGCTTATCGCTTTTGATGAGTCAAACATATTATGGCCTTGGAAAACCTTCAATCTCTTCTGGTTGTCTGAATGTGCATTGGAGACTGCCATTGATCATTAAGGCTCTTGTGAGATTTTTTTAATTTTTATATTGAGCCATTGTTTGATACGATTTGAGGTTGAATAGGTTTAGGGATCCAAGTTTAGAAATAAAACTTTGCAAATCTCAGTTAACTAAAACATTGAACACAAGCAATTCTGTAAAGTCCAGCAATGGAAAGCTTCACATACATGATCTGGCACCAGTTTTAAGGAAAACAAACAGTGCACGCATAGATTACCATTCTTGAAATAAGCAATACAAGTACAACATTATATTGTGAATCCGAGAATTGTTTGGACAACTACACTGGCATAAATTCTAGTACTATCAAGAAGAGTAAACTATTCATGCATAACAGTCAGCCTACACTACAGAACTGTTCAATATTGGTTCTGTAGATACCTGCACTGACATTGTAAAGTACAAGATGATAATAATTGTAGGAGTCAACTGGAGTCAACTATACCAAGACCGGCTAGAAATGGGTTTGAAAAAGTAAATCAGTGCAAATGTGAGTTGGCAAACATTCAGCAAAAGCTCATTCAAACAAAATGCCAAAAAGGCTTGAGATTTTCAGAAATGAAATCTGATACTAACAGGTTCACTGCAAGCCTTTGAAATCCTTAGGTGCATAGACTAAGACTGCTGACACTTATACAAAAAAACACACATCTGCTCAAGCTCATTTAAATAATTTCTATAAATTGGGGTTTAACTTAATTTATAAAACATTGTCAGCAGGTTCCCTGGAGCTTGTCAACCCATGTTCATTGCAGTAACGCATTGGTAGGGTGCTCACAACAACATAATGATGGAGCAGCAATGACCCATCCCATCCAATTAGAGTGCATCATCAACTGATCATGGGATGTTGTTGATGTTGATACCACATCCTGAAACTTACTGAGCCCAACCCCCTTTTCTAGGGGAAAGCATTGCACTGGATACAAAAGAGTTGATTCCAGTCCATGATGAATATATTCATCAGGAAATATACACACAAGCAATACATGGTGTAGACGTACCATATATTCGATAGGAATGTAAGAAATGTACCTGTAATTTATAAGCGTGCCAAAAGGTTCACCTTCAGCAGTCGTCGCCATCTTGATTTGGCCTTCAATGACCCCTAGGTCAAATTTCTATCGTGACTTTTATCTCATTATTCTTGATTGGTGTATTTGTTAATATGCTAAAATGAATAAAAATATCTACCAAATCAGAAAATTTTACAGGTTGATTTATCTCGTCACTACGAGAATATTTTAGCTACGCTTTCTGACGTCATCACCATCATGGCGAAGGAACTGAAGGTAAGGTTTCAGAACATGTCATATGTATCGATCGAAAAGATGTTTCATGTTATCTTCAAGGGACGCAAAATGTATGCATCTTAAAGAGAATGTGCAGGTCATCAAGTCAGTACAACTGTCATGTTTCTTCTGATGTCGTTAATGACAAATTAGTACTTCAAGTCAACTGTCCTTGACTGGTGACAGCTAAGCTAATGGTAACATGTTGTCAGTCTAGAAATGAGGTCACAAAAGTTACGATTGCTGCATTTTTTGTGCCAAGCATTCTGTAAGGCTTGTCAGCCTATGACTTAAACTTGGAATACTTTGTCTTGTTTTTGAAAGAACTGGGATCATTCAATTGTTAATTTAAAGCTTGAAATACTCTCAGCTGTGTTGGTTGACATATGTAAATGAGAAAGGTTTATGAAGGTGTGTCCTCTAGGCTGCCCTCTGATTGGCTAGATATCCGCTTGACCTAGTTTAGAACCAAGACACATGCAAGTCACACACGTACGTCACTTGCAGCTGTGATTGTAGAAGTGGGGACATTAACCCCTGTCAGGTGTATTGATAAATTGTGTGAAGTTAAAGTAAATCATATGTTTTTCTTCATTTCAGTACCTGTCTGGATTTGGTAATGAGTTTGCTACCGAGGCACTGCCTGATGCTTTGCCAGAGGGGCAGGTAAGATGGTACAATATTATATATATATATATATATATATATATATATATATATATATATATATATATATATATATATATATATATATACTGGGAGTCAATGGTTATAAATAAGCTAAGATTTTCCTTTGAGAAAAGAACTAGTGGATAGAAGCCAAGCATGACACAGGTTCTAATCCAACAGGGTGTGTGGGGCAGGATGGCAATTGAATGTCCATAACCTTAAATATCACACATCACACCTAAATTGTTTGGTAGATAATTTTTGAAAATATCAATTTTAATTCAAATGATTTTCAATTCAATCAGAGATGTAAATATGTGCTTTAATGTAAATGATACAATATAATTCATAGATACTGATATGCATTTTCTCATTTATTGAATACATGTTTATTGTTGTTCTCTGAATATATTGTGGTCTTTAATTTAAAAGGGGAACACAAGCAAGTAGGCCTGCTAGTACTTTGCTATAATCTATATATGATTTTTTTAATTTTCAGAATAACCCCCAAGTGTGCCCCTATGGTCTTTACTGTGAGCAACTCTCAGGCACAGCCTTTACAGCTCCAAGGACTGAGAACCAGAGGAGGTAAACTAGCGAAATGCTGATTTGCTAAAGAAATATGTGATAATTTCTGGAATCGGGATATCCATTTGAAAACATGACCAAAGAAATAAGCATATTTGGAATCAAACCGAATGTGTACTGTGTGCCTAACAAAAAAGAAAACTTTACTGAACCCTTTGTGTTGTCAGGTGTAAAAAATGATAATGGCATATACTGCATTTGTTGAACCTCAAATTTCTACCAACTGCCTTCATCCTTTTATGATTGATTTTACTTATCAATATCCTGAAAGGCAATCATAGATTTCAGATTATAGATTTCATTTTGTATTGTGTTTGTTTTAGCTGGTTCTATCGCATACGCCCTGCGGTGTGTCATGAACCCTTCAAGGCTGAAGCAAAACAGAATATCAGCAATGACTGGGATGACCATCCTCCCGAGCCCAATCAGGTGAGTAGCTGCAATTAGGCAATAAGTGATGTATAACATGCAATGTTCTACTGAGATAGCATACATACCTGTCAACATTCAACCATCCAAAATCAGGAGATTTCACATGGTTCAGGATGGGCCTCCTTTGCGGCATTTTGTTTAGTTCCAATCCTGGCCACCAGGGGTCAGGTTGTAGTTTAGGAGTGGGCAAATTGTTAACCATACAAAAGTTAATGAGTACACTGCTCAATCAGTACACTGCAATTTTGGGGTCTGAAATCAGTAGAGTACTGCTCAAATCAGTAGAGTTGACAGGTATGAGTATATAAGAAGAAATAGATTGCATATAACTTAAGTAGTGAGGTCTTGTTGTGGACTTAACTCATAAGTCAGTGTTGTGGTAGAGCTTGAACCATTCCTTCTCTGCAGGGCAGATATAGGCTATTAGAGTACAAGTAGTTGGTTGATAAATAAGAGGAATTTGGTTAAAATTAGATCCATGATTTGCTGGCCACCAACACATATATGAATTTTCAGGTATTAATGACCCAGAAACTAGTAGGTCCTTAGCCGTTGGTTAAGTTGGCCTACAAGAACACTTCTCTCTAGTCCTGCCTATGAAAAATTGAATTTACTATACAATTAGCCAATTGAATGTATTATTCAGTAGACAATTGAATATACCATTCAATAGCCAGTTGAATGTACTATTCAATAGCCAATTAAATGTACTAATCAACATTAATGTATTACAAATTCTTGAGGGATTTTCTTGATTTAAAAATGCATGATTTATATCAAAAACAAGAAATCAAGCTTTTAAATCAGGTGATTCCCTACTCAAACAGATTATTTGTATCAGGGTTTTTATCAGGATTTAAAATCTGGGTGCTTAGAATTGGCAATTGTAAATTTTTTGCACATCCTGTTTTCAGGGGAGACCTTAATTGATATACTTAGATTACAAACAAAAAGATGTATTTGCTGGTGAAAGAAATCAATTATATACTTTAAATCAACATTTTAGATCCTCATGAATAGATTTTAGGTGTACTGAGGGGGATTTTTTGAGGGTTTGGGTGTCCAAATGATGCCTTGCAGGCTAAGACTATGATTATGACTGACTTTCGCTGTAATAATCAATGTCTTCTCTTTTCTAGCTGAGGTGGAATCCTTTTGACATGCCACAGAAGTCAAAGAGTGTGGATTTTGTTGAGGTGAGTGTATAGATATGATGGATCGTATTTGGGATCTCTATCTCATTTCAAGTAACTTGTGCCAGATGTTTCATTGTTTCCTTCTTACCTTCTAGAAGTTTACTCCTTTACTCAAGGGTTTCTAAAAAGGTTTTTGGAATCTTCCAGCCACAATGAGAGGCAGCAAGTTGTTCTTTTCCTACTCTGTGGTACTGGGAAGTGTCAAGTTCAGAGGAACCAATGAAAGCCTAATCCTGACCTGAATATCAATGCTTTCCACTTTGTTTCATTTCCTCACCTGTCTTACTAGGACTAGAGAGAGTTTTTCATGAGGATGAAAAAAGTTTTATTTAAAGCGTAAAGGTATAAGTCAGTATGTTAACCCAGTTGGACCTGAAACTTGAATCTTAAGTCATTTAGATCTATGATAGGTTTCCTTTTGAAAATAATTTAGGTATGAAGCAGTAGTTGTCCTTTATGTAATAATGAATATTTCCCTTTCAAATATTTTATAAACATATTTTTGTTTTAAAGATAGACTTCCACTTTTTGGGTTTGGCCTTTGTAACTGCTGCAGGCAGGAATAGGTTAAAATAGCATAATGTCTTTTCTTGTGGGTCTGATTTGGTCAATTGTTTTTAGCCTATTTTAGCTGCTGCAGGTGTGGATAGTTTGAATAGAGTAATGTTTTTTCTTTAGGGTTTGCGCACTGTCTGTGGTGCTGGGGATGCTCGCCTGAGACATGGGATTGGTATACACATCTACAGCTGTAACACTTCCATGGATCATAAGTAAGTTACTCTAACACCATACACCTCAGAAAAAAAGTATGAATCAATGAAATAATCAAAACAGGTTTTTTAAGTATTGAACATGTTAAATGTAAATTGTCCATTGAAATTTTAAGATTTCCAAGTGATAAAAATTCAACTTGCATTAAAAATATATTATTTCATATGGAAACATTTTTTGTGTTATCATCCGAAATCTGAGCCTAAGTTTTGTAGAGACTCCTCAAAGCAAAAAAAAATGAAAGGTTTATTTTAGGTTTATAAGTTGTTTGGATGAGGTATGCAAGTTTAACACTCATTTGGTTTATTGAAGCATTCTATTCTGTTATTCTTCTAAGAAAAGTCTTATTCATGGATGTTATTCTTTGTGCATTTCAGGGCCTTCTATAACTCAGATGGAGACTTCTTATTCGGTAGGATGTACTTTTTAGGTTTTGAACATTGTAAAATTCAATACAATAAGTCTTTCCTCTCAGGCTGGTGTACCACGAAATCTCCCCCCCCCCCCCCCCCCCCCTGGAAAATGTGCAGGGCAGGCGATAATTGCTAAATTCAACACATTGACACATTCTGGAAAAAACTTAGTTTTGAAATAAGGCATAAGTGAAGATCGTTATTTACTGGCCTCAAAGGGTAGATAAAGTTAAGATAGAAGGGTAACTTGTTTCTCTAAAGAAAACAAAAATAGTTAAGAATGGAAACATTTGAAGCAAGGTTTGATCTTACTTCTGATATTCTGATGTACATTATTCTTGTTGTGTCTTATTAATAACCAATGTTCATTTGTTTAGTCCCACAGCAAGGAACTCTGAGCTTAAAGACCGAGTTTGGAAAGATGGAGGTGTCACCCAATGAAATATGTGTGATTCCGGTAAGGAGAACTTCTAAAAGATCCATTTAAAACTTGATAAAAAGAGATAAATAGACTATAATTCAATGACATTGTTAATACTGATGTTCGTAGTACCTGATGAAATATTTAACATTCGTGTTGCAGTGAAAATGAGAAGTGTGTATCATTTCTTTTGCAGTCAGTAAATGTTGAGTTTTACAGTGAAAGTGATTAGTGCATATTATTTTAGTTGCAATCAGGAAATATGGAGTTTTACAGTAAAAGTGAGATGTGTAATGTTTTATTGCAGTCTGGAAATATAGAATTTTGCAGTGAAAGAGAGACGTGTATTTTTGTTGCAGTCTGGAAATATAGAATTTTGCAGTTAAAGAGAGACATGTATTTTTGTTGCAGTCTGGAAATATAGAATTTTGCAGTTAAAGAGAGACATGTATTTTTGTTGCAGTCTGGAAATGTTGAATTTTGCAGTTAAAGAGAGACATGTATTTTTGTTGCAGTCTGGAAATGTTGAATTTTGCAGTTAAAGAGAGACATGTATTTTTGTTGCAGTCTGGAAATGTTGAATTTCGCAGTGAAAGAGAGACGTGTATTTTTGTTGCAGTCTGGAAATGTTGAATTTCGCAGTGAAAGAGAGACGTGTATTTTTGTTGCAGTCTGGAAATGTTGAATTTCGCAGTGAAAGTGAGACGTGTATTATTTTTTATTGCAGTCAGGAATTCGCTTCAGTGTGGCTGTGAATGGGGATACAAGAGGCTATATCCTGGAGGTCTTTGACAACCACTTTGTTCTTCCTACCCTGGGACCAATAGGTGAGTCAGGAAAATGGTTTTGATATCCATGATTGAGTGGCAGTTGAGAACTTCCAATCAGTGATTGTTTATGATCTCAATCTTCGTTCATTAGTGAGCACTGCCTCTTGACATGGAAGTTTGTGCCCTATTCTTGACTTTATTAAGGTAGCTGTGGTGGTTAAATTTTAAATTTTTTTGACTCAGTTTTTCCTCTTCCCTGCTTTTATTTAACAATTCAGCCTACAATGAAAAAAAATTGCACAGCGTTTTGTCCAGTTTATACTTTAATTCAAATGTCTGCTTGTTTTAGGAGTAAATGACATTTTCATGCATGCGTTTGTATGTGCATTTTTCAGGAGCAAATGGTCTGGCCAACCCTCGAGATTTCCTGTATCCTACAGCTTGGTATGAAGATGTCGATGAGGATTACACCATCTTTAACAAGTACCAGGGAAAGCTCTTTACTGCCAAGCAGGTAATACAGGCAATACAGGGATTCAGAGTTCTACAATTCATTGAAAGAATCAGTCACATGTTATCTTATAAATTTCAGTATCTTAATCAGTTCAGCTGGAAATGGAATGGAGCATGAAATGAAGTGGGTGGAAAAACTGCTATAGATGTACTGTGAGAGGTCTCTGAAGGGCTAACATACAAGTTAACCTTGTAAACAATCAATGTGGACTAACATATATAACTACAGGAAAATTCAATTTCCTCAGGTGCCTGCATTCTCAAACCAGTCTTCCCAAACAGGTGGTCTCTCAAGCTGGATGGGCTACTTGGTTGTAGTCAAAAACAACAAATAGCATTGTTGTTGTTATGCCTATGGGGCTTTTTCCTGTTCGGGTTTATATGGCTATTTATTTAGTACAACTATTTTTCAGGATCATTCCCCTTTTGATGTTGTTGCCTGGCACGGTAACTATGCACCCTACAAGTACAACCTTGCCAACTTCATGGTTATCAATGCTGTGGCCTTTGATCATGCTGTGAGTAATGCATTGTTTTATCTATATGTTAATATAGAACAAATTTAAGTATTCCATAATAGGGTACATTAATCATATTTAAGTATTTCATAATATGGTACATTAATCAAATACTTACTAGGTACTATGTTATTTCAGAAAATGCTTTTATCCTAAATTGCATTGTCATACTTCAGTAAAACTTTTTAATCAGTGAAGAAAAACTAAACTAAAACTGGTGCAAATGATGATGATGGTGATTTATAAACCTAAACTCTATTTTTCCCTGAATGTAAGCCAACTGTTGAGGCTATGTCATCACTGGACATGCAAGAGAGAAGCTTGAGCTTCTACCTTGGATAGACATATTTATCTCAATGACAGTGCTCACTAATTTTGCCTGATAATGATAGATAATTGGGTACCATCAAAATAGTGTTGTTCTTTTGAAAAAAAATCACTAGACCTAATTTGAATTCCAATGTATCTAACACTTTGTTCCTAATTTGAATATTGGAAAGTCTAGCCTGACAATCCGCCTTGTGTGTGTGCTACTGGATTATGATAATGTTTTTCTTTGTTTTGTGTCAAATAGTATTCAGGCTAATCTTGGCCACATTAGTTTAACACTGGGAAACAACATATATACCAGGAAAAGACAGATTTATTAATAGTGGAAGTTGTTAATCACTGCTATGAGATTGGCTCCATCTTGTCAATATTCCTATTGAGATAAGGCATTTACATGAAAGCTGCTTATGTTAATGTGGAAGTAAATGAACCTCTGGCTTCAGGCTGATGCTGACATACAAGATTATATTTTGTTTTAATATTGATTCTCTTCACAACAAGTCCAAGCATCCCTGGGCCTCATTAGTCATGGACTTGTTTCATTGACCGGTGTTAAATGCCTCACATACTTCCTATGAATGAACCATCATAGTAACAGCTGTGCTCGTGCTTTGACTAGTTTCAGAAATTAAGGGTCTATTTTATCTAGTTTGGTCTTTGACTAATTAATGCCCGAGTCCTTCTAGAAGAAATTAGAATTTCTTCATCAGATATTTTCTGAAAAATACTCATGTCAGAAAGATGTGACCAAAAAAAATGTAGGCCCTTCTTTGCCTTTGTTGGTATCAGGGACAAGAATTAATTCAACATCCTGGCTGTCAGTAATCAGGAAAAGTATTGAAGGCAAGCAGATTACTTAAAAAGTAGCATCAGTGTCTATGTCAATCACCATTTTAAGGCTATCTCTCTATCTTGCAGGATCCGTCCATCTTTACAGTATTGACCTGCCCATCTGCGAAGCCTGGCACTGCCATTGCTGACTTTGTGATCTTCCCTCCTCGCTGGGGCGTGGCCAATCACACATTCCGACCCCCCTACTACCACAGGAACTGTATGAGTGAATTCATGGGCCTCATCACTGGCCACTATGAGGCAAAGGTAGGAAATCAACTAAGCATTCACTTCAAATGGCATAGATATTGGACCAGGTACCTGGATCAATTTGGATTCACATCAATAAATTCCAAGATAAGATATCACTTTGTATTCTGTTTCCAGAAGTAAAATAGAATAAGAATATTTTTTTATGTAAAGGTAATTGATATCGAAAGGTAAACAAAGCATTCAGAAGAATTTTTTTAGGTGATAGCTGACTTAAGCAAGACATTGTAATGTATTAATGCAAGTTCGAAGATGTGAATACTGAGGAGGTTTGAGGGTTGTTGCGAACCCCCTATACAGTTCAAAATGTTGAATTTCTTTCTAAGTATTGTCACGTTTCTCAGAGAGGTACATTATCTGAGTATATATGTTTCTGCTTTTCTCTAATCTTGCTTAAAATCAATACGGTAGTATTAACTTACTCTTAAAAGAAACTTCCTCAGACCAAACCCCCTTTAAAGAAACCCTGCATCCGCCCCTGAATTCTCATCCTATCTTTACATTGTCCAGCATTGATGTTGTTTATGTTTTGTGGTGATTACAGGCTGAGGGTTTCTGACCAGGGTTTCAAACAGTACAAACCCCTCCTACCAGAAATCCTGGATCCGCCCCTGAGTTCTCATTCTATGTTCTCATTACCAAGCACTGATGTTGTTTATGTTTTTTTGTTGATTATAGGCTGAGGGTTTCCAGCCAGGGGGCGCCACCCTCCACAGCATGATGACCCCCCATGGCCCAGATGCCAACTGTTTTGACGGCGCCTCCAGCGCAAATCTCGCCCCTGAACGAGTTGCTGAAGGGACAATGGTAAGATACAATACATCAAATATTTAATTGATTTTCAATCAGCAATTTCTGTAAGGTATGCAATATTACTTTTGCTATGAAGCCAATAAGATCAGGAACATATAGTTCATATTGCTGTCTATTAACAGAAGTGTGCATGTGCTTCTACAATTGAATTAAAGCTTGGCATGAATTTTCAGTAACAGTAACCTAATTTTAAGGCATGTCTCAATTTTATCTACATCTATCGTTCTTTTGCCAGAAACTTCAGAATTATGGATTACTTCTCTAAAAGAAATAGGAGGAAAGTTAGATACTTATAAAAATCCTCTGTAGACCTTGTTTCAAAGCAAAATTGACTGAATGATATATTGGCTAATTCTGGGAAAAGTCCCTCAACAGGCCTTGTTTGGAAGCAAAATTGGTAGTAGCGTATTATTGTTCAACCTATCAACTTCTTAATTGATGTTTATTGGTTTGGCTGTGAATTTCATGGAAACATCCGCTTCCCAGAAGGCTCTCTCAGTGTTAATAACAATGCAGTACCATAGTCCGACAACACAGGCAATTATAATGCCTCATTATGGTGTAACAACAGCCTGATACCATGACATGCACAAATCATCAGGGGAGTTAATCTTTTCATGATCACTGAGCTCAGTTTTTGTTTAAACATAGCATTCAAAGCTATTTAACTTTGTCCAGTGATCTAGGAGTATCATCTTCCAGCCAAATGTATTTGAGAATAATTTGAATTTATGAATTCTTTGCCTTAGTGTCGGACCGCCAGCCATATCCTAGGCATGAATGAGTTAAAAGTAGCTTATCAATGTCACCTAAATACCCTGTTATTAACCAACAGCATTTGCATAAATTAGCCTATTGACCCCAAGGCAATTGGACTAGTTAACTTGCTAAGAAATATTCATATTTGTCTCCCTGTAGCCAAATGGGTGAGATATATCTATTGAGGGTCGCTGCAAAAACCAAACCCTGTGGGTTATCATCATTATTATTATTACTATTATTATTATCATTATTATTATTATTATTAGTAGTAGTAGTAGTAGTAGTAGTAGTAGTAGTAGTAGTAGTAGAAGTAGTAGTAGTAGTAGTAGTAGAAGTAGTAGTAGTATTACTATTATTATCATTGTCATTATTATTGTTATCATTATTATAATTTTTATTATTTTTTTTTTATTACTATTATTAACTAGGAAAATATCTCGAAATTGGGGACAAATTTTGAGAATATAGAGATCATTTTAGTGTAAACATCATTGCTTCCCTTTATTTCATTTTTTTTCTAATTTCAAATAAAGTAAACATGTTTGAAAAATGCTGACCAGAAACTAGACAATCCTTAAATATATTTTACAATGGGCTTGATGTCCAAATGACCCCACGTCAGCCTGCAGGCCAAGATGCTGTAAGCAGAGTTGCTGAGGTGTATGTTATTTGCTGTATTTCAGGCCTTCATGTTTGAGTCATCACTGAGCATGGCTATATGTTATTTGCTGTATTTCAGGCCTTCATGTTTGAGTCGTCCATTAGCATGGCTGTCACCAAGTGGGGCCGGGAGACCTGCCAGAAGGTCGACAAGGATTATCACAAGTGCTGGAAGGGACTCAAGAAGAACTTTGATCCCAAGTGGAAACCAGGAAAGAAGTAAGTTTCCAACTGAATTATGTATTTTTTCAACCTTGAAGTGTTTAGTAAAATATAAATATGTTAAACTGAATAATTTTCAGATCAGACTGACATATTATTTTGTAAGTTGCACTATTGATTCTAAGAAGTATCATTATGATATGGATAAATTTAACCTCATAATGTCATAAGCACACAACTTAAAATTACAATATTTTGGTACCAAATGCTTTAATTTGGGAGTGCTCAATATCCCTGTAGTTGGGTTATTGCACAATTTCATATCCATGCCTTCAAGCAATAATACATTGAATACCATGCACAATATTTGATTGCATTGCTTAATTTTAGCATTATCTTAGTAATTTAGAAATTTAGATGCAAAAAAAATAACTGCATGTGCATGATTTGAAGCGATTTCTGATGTAAAGCAGTATAACAATAAATTATTGCAGATACTTTTAACTAGTTATTGTTGCTCTTTTTAAGTTAAGTGTGGCAAAGGTACATGAGAGCCATAGGTAGGATGTTTGTTGTGATGCTACAGAATAATGCATGTAATATAGCTGGTGCCTTATGGCGAATATGGGGCGTGGCTTAAGCTATACACGACATTGCTTAATGCAAAACCAAAATGTAGCTGCCTCTCTAGACTAGATCTATCTGTAGATATTTTTAGATTGATTAAATTCAAAATAGAATCATTAGAATCGCAAAAAAACATTAAGACGCAACTTATGAGACTTTGGCGTAAGATTCTGTTAAATACTGATATGAGTTTCCCCCTTCTAAAGTTTGTAGTCTAAAAAGTACGAAAAGGATTCATGGTGTTGACAAACTTAAGTTACCACATTGTAAGATACCACTTTCCTTGTGAAAAAACGAACCTCCATTTGAAAAAACAAAACAAAGCTCTTTCTTTGAACAATAGCCTTTGTTCCTGGGAGGTAGCAGTCTATGCTTAGAGATTATGTGCACCTAAGTGGAGTATTAGCCATGGGTATCTGGCTTACACAATGAGCGCTTACTTCATCGGGTAGAGGGTACCTTATAAATTGTTCTCTTTTAAAGGCATGCACCACTCTTGATGACAAAGGGGTTTAGGTCTTAAAGCAATAATAAAGGTGGCAATGGCTTTATATTCAAATACATGAGATCCAAGCTGTGCTACTGCTTGTAACTATTTGGATAAAAGTAATTTTGCACTTATCTTTCAATGCTTCTGGTATGAAATAAGGCTTGTTTTAAGTCCCAATAATGCACTTTCTTGTCTAATTATTTTGTTAATATTTGAATCATAGAGTGGTGTGCACAGAACAGATATTTCCTGTTTTATTGGTTCGCTCAATGACTCATCAATGCATGCAGCAGCCAAATACATCTATCTTGGCTTTATTTTTATGACCAGGGCATTTTTCAAAAATATTTGAGGCAATTTTTTTTGTCAGAACCAATTCACATCTCTACTTCAAATATTTTGTGAATTCATGACATACTCCAAAGTTGTTTTCCAAAGAATTCTTAAGTTGTTTCCGAAGTATCTTAGGTCCAAACGACCCTTGTTATTGAGATCTCCAGGCATGAAAGGGTTAATGTTCCCTCTGACATCCTATTCAGGCCAATGTTGTCAGAATGTTTTGAGCTTTAGTTGAATATCTAGAAATTAAATTTTGCTTTGACAATTCCCTCTGACATCCTGTTCAGGCCAGTGTTGTCAGGATGTTTAGAGCTTTACTTGAATCTATAAAAATGTAATTTTGTTTTGACAATTGCTGAAATAATCTAAATTAATGGTATAAAAATAAATGAAAATTTGATAATAGACATGTCCACATCCTATGTTGAACTTTCCATCATCGAGATTGATGTAACAAAATTTGAAAATGATCACTTTTAATTGATTGATTATTCAAAATATTGACCATTAACCAAGCAGGAAATTTTGAACAATTCTGACCACTAGTAGTTATTGGTATGTTGTTTACTTGTTTCTTTCAGAGTTGATAAGGGGGGTGACGGACCAGCAGCCAAGAAACCCAGACAACACTAGAAATTGACTGCACCAAGAACTGTGCTCAACATTAATCAAAAAAGCCTGCAGCAATAACTCAAGTGAAATGAATCTCAAGAATCTGAACAACTCTTATCTAGAAATATATTTTATATTTCTTATTTAACCCATTTATGCTCAAGGCTGTATGCTAAGGTTGAAAAAACTTGAAAATCAACGCTATGTTTATGAACTTTTCGAAAAAAAAAAAGTTTTATGCTGGGAAAAACAAGACACTGATTTAATGAAATATATCATTTTATTATGGTAAATTTTCACAGCAGTTACATACAGCTGGACAATCTGAGACTGGTAAGAGATGCAGAGATATTGGTGCAAACATTTGGTTCTCTATTGGAACTCGGAGATCAACAGCATTATTTTGTAGAAGCTAGAGGTTGTGGGTTATTCAAAGAAGTGTACTCTCTCAGAATATTTTTATATTCTATGGTTATTTGGTCAAAAGACGATTGATTTATCTACCAAATATATTTTACTAATCTGGTGGAAAAAACAAAAGTATGCTACTAAAACATATCATGGTGACTGTTTGCTTCTCTCATCAGAGGTTATGTAACATGCATGTAGAAGTTTTTTGTGTTTAATTGGTGATGGATCAGTACCGTATTACCCCGCATACACCACGCACTTTTATACACCACAACACCTATGTCAAGGAGGGGGTGCGTGTTATCAACGGGTACATAAACTGAACTCTTTTTACATCGATGCTATGGGTGCGGGGCGTGCATGGTAGCGAACATCTATCTTTAGTGGGTTCCTATTGTCTATTGTCCTGTCACCATGATGATGTTATGATGATTGCTATTCTGATACCCTACATGTACCAGCTCATGTTTGAAAATAGACTACCCGTACTGGTAATTGGTATCACCTGTACAGTGACGCTGAGCACTATAAACACTGTAAGCCTCTAATTCAAGAGGCAACGCGGGTTACGGTACAAGGGTCAAGTACTTGACTGGACACTCCACACTCCCCATCTCCGCCTGCGTGTTATTAACGGGGAATTGTATTTTACATATGGGAAAGGTACTTAGGGAGGGGTGCGTATTATCTATGGGGTGCGTGGTGTATGCGGGGTAATACGGTAGTTGATTTAACTTTTGGAATCAAGTATGATCACATTAGTATTAATGTTATAGTATTAGAGCTTATTTATGAATACAATTCAGTCACTATTTGATCAAGTCATCAAATGGCTTGCTCCTGGACAAGAACTTTTGTTGAGAATTGAATCTCATGAAAATAACTGTTAAGGTGGCCAAAGCAGTAACTGTGAAAGCTAAGTAGGTAATATCTAGATGCGCGGAACGTGCTTCATCTTTTTTTTATCTACAGTCATGTGGTGTATGGTAAAAAGTGTAGTAGTATGATAACAGGTCTCGGGACAGAAGCAGGATCTTCAACAAATGTACTGAAACAAATGAGTGTAATACCTAACTGGGCCTGTCTATTCCCCAGGAGACTGCCTAATATACCTGCATTAGGCGTCCCAACAAACAATGAACAGACTATAGTCTATTTCAGCCTGATAGGCCAAGGAGCCATAGAAATGTTTTGGGGTAGCCCAGTTCAAATATCTACTAGTCTTACATCAGTCAAGATATATTGATTATACAGTTAAATTACTGCTAGTTAAGATTTTAAAAGATTTTTTGATTCACTTTTTATAGTGGGTTTTTCTCATTCTACTAACCTTGTAAGGTTAAAAGCTTTGACATTCCTTTAGCCCGACAGGGACTTATGAAACCTTATAAGGTGGGCTATTGCTGCAAACTGTTCTTATTTCTTAAGGATCTAAGTATACTTGTGGGACCAACTTACTAGATAATGCAAGCAAGCTTGAAGCGACTATGTGCAACAGATTAAAGCCTAGGTTAGTTTAAGATAATTTGAAGTGTGAGCTTTGTTTATGTGTGTTAATAATTGTAGAAGATTTAGTTGGGTATGTGTGATGGGACCAATATTACTACTTTATTAAACATATCATGTTTGTTTTCTTAGAATGTAGGAATGGGTCTATGTGCAAAATATTTGGATATCTGTATTCAATAAAAAGCTCTTTTGCGGGCATGGATTTAATGTAATTCTGTATGTGTTATGGGACCAGCTTAACAAATGAATCTAAAACACATCATGTCCACAAATTGAAAGCCTGGGAATGATTAAGTTGCTAGATATCTGGAAATCTTTTTGCATTAGGAACACAGTTTTGCTGGTAAAGGTCAGTGCTAATCAGGCAGTTGTTACAGAGCCTAGAGTACAATTTAATATAAAACATGTCATGTTTGCACAATTCAAGCTTGGAAATGGTTTAGCTGCAAGTTTTGTACATGCCTTTCTAAGTGAGCTCTTAGCTGGCACAGGTCAGTTCTGGATGTGTGGTACGAGACCAGCATTATGTGTTAGGTGTTACTTAAGGAAATCACCCTATCAATAGGGGAATGGGTATTGATATATGCTAATTACAGATTTCCCCGCAGGAACCGTATGGGTTTGTTGTTTTTCATTTTGAGTTTTATTTGGACTCAACTGTTTTTATTTTAAAGGGTGCTCTGAGTTTTAACAGGATGTATATGCCTCTGTGGAGGCATCAAAGGTATTGATTACTGAGGGAGAAATTGAATTATTTGTTGTCTTTCCTGAACTGGTGCCACAGTGAAACATTTTGTTTCCTATGAAGTTTTAAGTACAAGCCTAAGGATGTATGTCTCTGTGGAGGTATCAAAGGTTTTGATTACTGAGGGAGAAATTGAATTATATGTTGTCTTTCCTGAACTGGTGCCACAGTGAAACATTTTGTTTCCTATGAAGTTTCTGGACCTATGTAACTTCTATATAACATTATACCCTGATATTTAGTTTCTTGAAACTACGCATACTAGTGATCTCACCATTGCTTTAATATTTTGTTATATTTTGTTATCTAGTTTCTAACCATTGCAAGGCCTGATGTATGTTTAGACCACTTGCCATGGCAACTAAGCTGATCTCATTTTGAACTTGCCCGGTCTAAAGCAAATAATTGGAATACATCTGGGATGTACTTACTTGGGTGCTTCTATCAAAGAAGTCTTCATGTTTCTACTGCTGTGTTATTCATTATTAACATTTTCATTTTGTTTATGCATCCATATACGTAACCATTTTAATGAAGGTTTCAAAGTTGATCATGATTTTTCATGCCCAGTGGCTTGGCTGTATTTACTTGTCATTGCAAGTGGCCAAACCCTTATGCTGCTGGTGGCTAATTTGGCCAATACAAAATGAGGCATGACACCTGAAAAATTACTGAAACCCTGGCATATAGGTACTCATCTGAGAGTACTCGGCAAGAGCTATCCAATGAATACCAACATGACAGGGTTTTAATGGTTTTCAAAAACCTTCGCGTCTGTGTACTTAGGACAAAAATAGTCTCAGCATTGGAAGGTTTATAATAGATATATGCCTGTGCCTGTGTATCTGTTATTTAGCTTATATGTTACAGAACAATGGATTTGAAGTCCGATACTCTTAGGATTTATGTGAATTCAGGTTGGTAGTGGGTTTTGTCCAAGTGCCCTCTAATGACTGTTGGTATGAAGAACACCAGTGTCATTGCTCATCCAATGGTATGCTGGCAACCAAGTCGCCCTGCATGTGCATTATTGCACTTTGTCTGACCTTGGCCCTGTAACACTGACCAACCAGCTTCTTATCCATTTGTTACAGTATTTATCTACTACTTTTTGGGGGGATAACTACTTGTTATAGCAGAACTATATAGAATTAAAGCCTGCTTTACCTAATATTGCAATGGGTTATAAGGTTGATCGGCCCATATATCTACATTGTTACATTTTGATTGTTATCCCAGAGCTTCCATTGTTACCTCTATTGTTATGATGTAATGAGACTGACAACTAACAATAAAATGCTTTGATGACATCTGACTTTATCCTTTATTATTGCTGCTGCTTGTATTACCTTTTTGACACAGGATTTTTGTGCATGTATATATATTTGAGTTATTGATAAGCTATCTACCAGTGACACGAACTGTGTACCAGATGTTGAACCTCCCATTTAGTGTCTACACATTATTTGATTTATAGTGCTTGATCAATTAGGAAAACATCTGTTGATCTGACTACATGTGATTATTTCCTTGCTCAATTAGGAAATGCTGCCAAGTCACTAGACTAACTGATAGATAACAGCTTTCTCAACAAGGAAGCAACCATGAAACTCCCTTAAACCTCAAATTATCTCTTCTTTATGTAAGGGCCTGATACTTGAAATCAAAAGCATTGTTATTGTGATGTTTGCAGACAGGTACATTATTTACATGGCATGTTAATAATGTACCTGTGTAATACATGTCATACATGTGCATGCCTGGAAAGGGGCATGCTGGTTAATTATTTTACCTCTGACAAGATCAAGTGAACTCCTATGCGACAACAAACAAAATATTTTGATTATTTGCTTTGATCATAGAAAGAAAAGACAATCAAACTACTATGAGATTATAACTTTAAATATTGGAATATTTGGCCAACTATTAGGTTTGATCATATTGAACCAGTAAAATTTTAAGGTAATGAAAAGTTTACTTGGATAATGTTTGAACACTAATTCAACACCTTAACCACTGAGTTAGTCTGACCTTGTCAAACGTCATATTCTTTTTAATATTTGTATAAAGAAATGATGAAAATCACTTAATTAGAAGTTCAGCTTTGCTATTTGTAAAAAGCAAATTAGTATATGATTCCTATTTTCTGATAATGGGTTGTTCCATGTATTATGTAAGCAGTGTAAATGACTGCAGACATAAGAATGTACCCTCGCCATCTCCATGAAATTGCAATGGGACACAAATACTCCCAGTTTTCATGTAAATAGAACTTGGATTTGAGCCAACTTATATGGGTCATTAATGCTGAAAATTATGTCTCCTACTTAATGCAAAATGCACAATTAACAATTTATCACTTTTTGTGATACAAAGAAAAAGTGATATTAACACCTTAGTCTTAATTTTAAGGCAGTAAAATTAACTCTGATAAAGATTTTAAGCCAAATACATTATATACATTGGTATATCTAATATAATGTAAGGTAATAGAGCACATGATAAAAATGCCTGTAAATATAATTTCATATGAACAAATAATTTTTTTGCTAAATGTGATCACTGGTTTGAAAGCCTTTAAATTACCTGATCCTTTATCTGCCTGATGTGGTGGCAGGTAAAGGGTGTCAATTTTATAAAGAGGTGTATTTTCTTCCAGAATTACCTTAAAGTGAAGAAATGAGCCCATGCCCATGAAAGCCCTCTGTTGTAGAGCTTAGCATATGATTGAATTGCTGATGTGTCCTAATCAGTTGTGTTGTCAACTGTTCCCCTGGAGCCCGCATTATGGTGAGAGGAAGTAATTTCCCAGATCTGCCTGCAGTAATGGCAGAGGTCTTTCCTGCCAGCCAGCTGAACTAGTTTGCACAGGATATCATCCATTCAGCAAGGGGACCACACTGCTCTATCTCACAAGGGGATATACCTACATGTATGACTCACAACACTACTCAATATACCCTAATACCAGCATGGTACACAGAACAAGTGCAGTATTAGTCTCTTAGACTGATACAGTAAATGCATGCTACTAAGGGAGCAGTCTCATTAGAGAGAGAGAGAGAGAGAGAGAGAGAGAGAGAGAGAGAGAGAGAGAGAGAGAGAGAGAGAGAGAGAGAGAGAGAGAGAGAGAGAGAGAGAGAGAGAGAGATTTTAGCCTAAGCAGAAAAAAAATGCCATTTATTTTTCAATGAATCTCTATCTTTACTCTACCCAAACCTGTCCCGGCCCCCACCCTTGTATCTGCAGATGCATACAAATAAGAAATGATAATATCTATGGGAAACATACAAAAAGATCTTGTAATTCTGGCCTCCATGTTTTCAGGTTAAAGATAGAAAAGGTAATTAAAGATAAGTGTTGATGTGAGTAAAGGGATAATATGATTTCTTATCAACATATTAATAAATACAATAAAGCAAAAAATGGTAATTTTGCTTCTGAGTGATGCTTCTGCATGGATTGCAATGGTAATTCTAAGATTTTCCTTGGCAGAAACAGATACAAAAGTTTCTGCAGGTACTTGGCAAAATGGATATGTATATCTTTGGTGAACAGTTGACAAATGCTTACAAGGATCTACACACACCTTGCCAAACTTGGCTGCAAACTGGTTAAAATACCTTAAGATACTAGATCAATGAGTTGTTTTGTTTCTCTTTAAACCGCATTTAGCTTATGCAATGTGTAGGCAACCCCAGTATCTAGCCAGCCTATGAAATAGCCCTAACAGCCCAACAAGTGTCATTATAATCCAGCTGCTGTAGCCCCAGGCCAGCTTTCAGGGGATTTGTATGGGATAGTGCATGCATATCTGCAAGAGGTAGTGGTAGAGTGTGCAAAGTATTGTCTCAAGTAGCATAAGCAGATCTACTTACCCCAATAGCATCCCTCCCCAGAGGAGAACTGCAGCCAGAGTTTGACCCAAACCTGCAGACACTTGCTGCTGGAGAAGTGGGTTAGAACAACAGTAGCTAGGGAGGACCCTGGCCAATCCCTAACAACCTCCAGGACAGTCAGTTCCAACTAGCACATCATGCCGCAGTGCTGACATCTTCTGGCAGAATATAACAACTAGTTTCAATTTGCTCATCACCTTTCCTCTGGTACTTGGAGACACTGTAACATTTGGAGGTGGTGTTATTGTGAAAAGTACCAAACGCATATGTCACTTTCATGCAGATGCCAATCAATTCTCTCTCTCTCTCTCTCTCTCTCTCTCTCTCTCTCTCTCTCTCTCTCTCTCTCTCTCTCTCTCTCTCTCTCTCTCTCTATATATATATATATATATATATATATATATATATATATATGATGCCCATTCATTGCCTTTCACTCTCATTCATTCTCTTGCCTTCTGTCATTTTTTTCCTTCTTCACGCTCTTTCCTCTTGTTCATTCTCTCTCTCTCTCTGACAATACATAACTAAGAAAGCCTACATAGCTGAAGGCAGGTCTTGTTAACCCTGTGTACTAGAACCACCCTTCTAACATTAGCTGCCTCTCGAAATGATACTCAGTAATTTCCTTCATATGTATTTTTTTTAGAGACGACTTAAGCCATTGTTCAACAGTTTCTTCAGATATTGTCATCTGGTTCTTTGACACTTGATAACTTTTTATAAATTGAAAATAATTTTGCCAAATTTATCGGAGAGTTGTTGGTTATATTATGAATAAAGTTTTGTGTTGGCCTGCACTATTTCATCTAAATTGTAAGGCTGCTGTGTGCATTAATGGGTTAAGTTAATAACAGCACATTTCCTTCAGAGGGATATTTATAGTATGTCTTCTAGTCTGAAGGATTTTATTTGACAGGAATTATGATGACCAAAACCACAGAGTACTTAATATGAGGATAACATTTTATTATCAAGATGGACTTATACCAAACCATCCAATAAATATTTATCTCTATTTTATACAGTATTTCTGATTTTTTTTTATAAAATCTCCTTTATTTTTCAAATTGTCTTCAATGAGAGGTATTTATATATCAGTAATTAAAGAATGCTTTTGAAAATATTTGATGTAAAAGTTTATTTTCAAAAGTATGATAGATCCAGATGAAATTTGCCATAGAGAGCTCTATGCATCAATAGATCAAAGGGAACATGCTGCAATCAGGGATCTATAGATGTGTTTACTGTATTTTACATTTATATCTAAGGTCAGATCCATCTCTCGACCAAGCAGGTGAATGTTGGATGTGACCTTGTTCTAGTCACATCTACCTGTCTAAGCAGAGAACATGAACTAAGTACAGGTGTTTTTCAACTATGGAGGGCAGTGACACCTTTTTATAGAGAGACCTATGCTGCGTGCAGTGGTGCGTGTGGTTACTTATCATACCTGATATTTATGTCCTGGTTAGCATGCAAAGTGCACCACCATCGCTGACTCAGTCTACCTGCCTCTGCACAGGCCATTTTATCTGTGTAATCAAACATACTGTCCACAGCAGTATCACATCGGTTCATTCAGCTTCTGTTGCAGAGACTTGTTAACCCATTAATGCTCATGGCAGCCAAGCCAGACAATTTTGATGAAATCTTGCAGACAAAAGCAAAAATGAAAATACATTTGGAGGAGAAATGTTATTCAGAACAATACCAACAACTCTCCTTCAAATATTTTGTAAAATCATTCTCAATTTCAAAGTTATTGTCAAAAGTATCATAGGTCCAGACAACAATTTTTAGAGGAACTTTTAAGTATTGATGGGTTAACACACAGCCAGACTATGCTCTTTAACCCTTATGCTGCTGGTGGTTAATTTGGCCCATACTAAACAATGCAAAAAACTTGAAAAATCATTGAAACCCTGGCAAATGAGTACTCCTCTGAGAGTACTCAGCTAGAGCTATCCAAAGAACATGGGTTGAAATGGTTTTCAAAAATATGTGTCCTTGTCCTTTGGATGAAAGTAGCCTCAGCATTGGAAGGGTTTATAGCCCCTGAAATGTTAGCATTTGTAGTTACTAACTAGTCATTGCCCATAGATGGCGCCATGTGGTTCTCCTATCTCAAGTGGTTTCATATTCAAACAGAGCACTCTATCCACCTGCTGAGATAAATGTAAAATACAATTTCGTCACCCTGATTGCTATCTCCACCACCACTTGGTGCCTGGCAACAAAAAAACTTAAAGGCAGACAGAATACATATATGAGAGTCTAGAACCTAGGCTACCGTGGAGCCATGGAGTAGGGATAGGTACCAGTACTCCATACTCTACCAAATATCAACAGTGAATAGGAAAAAGTATTGTTTCATTTAACCCTTCCAATGCGAAGGCTGCTTTCATCCAAAGCACAAGGATGCAATGATTTTGAAAACTATCTAAACCCTGTCATGTTGGTATTCATAGGATAGTTCTGACTGAGTACTCTGAAATGAGTACCATGTTGCAGAGTTTCAGTAATTTTTAGGGTTTTCTTCGCATCATTTTATATTGGCCAAATTAGCCACCAGCAGCATAAGTGTTAAGATCTGTTATACCAATACTGCTTATCCCCAGTGCTAATGGTGGCTTATTTTCCCAATACAAAATGATGCAAAAAGCTGAAAAATTACTGAAACTCAGTCATATGGGTACTCATCTGACAGTACTCAGTGAGAGCGATCTAATAAATACCAACATGATGAGGTTTAGAAGGTTTTCAAAAATATTTGCATCCTTGTGTTTTGAACGAAAGTATCTTTAGCTTTGGAAGGGTTAACAATATGAGAATGACTTCACTGCTACCCAGAGATCTCTCCACAAAGGAGTTCGCTATTTATCAGCTTAATCTCCATAGCTGGCAGTGCTATATTTAATAAAATTAAGTCATTGGGAGGCAGGAAGTATTGTTAAATATATCGTTAAGATATTGTATTGTGAAGGGAATATGCATATTGTATCAATATTGTATTGTGTGTGAAAATTTTCAAAGTACCAATCCCTACCAGAGGTATCTATCTACCTGCAGGCTGATAACAGGTTAGCCTAGATTTCTAGGCTGTCATATGTATTTTTTTCTGTTATGTTTTTTCTGTTACCAAGCACCAAATAGTGTAGGTAGTCACAGTGGTCAATTTAGTTTACATTTATCTCACCAGGATTCAGTTTGAGTCATAAATCCTCTACAGATAGGACCAGGTGGTGCCATCTATCTACCATACCTGGTACTACAACACACAGCTTGGTCAGCACAGAAGGGAATGTCAACTTTTTAGGGACTAGGAACCTAGTCTAATAACAGGTGAGATGAGGCCACCAGCTAGTGCAGCAGGGGAAGAACTGACACATTAAGCAGAGCAATGTTTGTGTTGTCACACACCTTTATTACATGCCATAAATCATCCACAGTAGCAATAACAGCAGGCAGCAGTAGTCTTCTCAGAGACTCAGACTTGTACCGGCTTCACTAAAAATATACACGGCTGACTAATAATCACACCTGGAGAATACACATAGTCTGACACACTTAGACATTTCTTTATAACAACCTTGAATTTTCAGATATATTTGATTGTTATTATAAAAGTTGTTATTCCTTTTAAAATATTTTTCAAATATCAGTGTAGCATATGTTGGTGTTATCATGTGTGAATCAATCTGTCTTACTTATCAATATGTTTTGTGTTATCACTGGTGTAAATGGGATTCACCTATATTAACCCATTACATCTAATGCTCACAGCGTCCAAAAGCAGCCTCATAATTTTGATGATATTTCGCAGGCAAAAGCACAGTCAGGGAAATATTTGATGGAAAAATGTCAATCAGAACAGTGCCCACAATTCTCATTCAAATATTTTGTAAAATTCTTCTCAATTTCAAAGTTATTTTCAAAAGTATCATAGATCCAGACGTCAATTTCTGGAGGAACTTTTAAGCATTACTGGGTTAAACAGCCACTGGTGATGGATCAGCCATGTTATGGCAATGGCATTTCAGCAGCTTCATTGTATTAGCCTGCCTCCCAGGCCATATTTAAATGTCTTCCATGGTGGATAGATGGCACTGCAGTATACTAGGAGTTCAGTTGGAAATATGTTAACAGTAATCTCCCTCGTGTGGCAATTATGTGAACTAAATGGACAACAGTAGGCCACAAGTCCCTATCTAGTATAGGTGCAGGCTTCTATATATAATAAAGTAGAATCATAACAGAGCCTTGTAGCTAGGCTACATTGTACGAGTTGTGTCTGAAGTTATCAGACCATGTGTGCACTACAGAAGCATAAGGGTTTTTTCACCACTTCATACCCTGACACATATCCAGTTAAATCAACCCTCAATCCATAAACCATTCATCCAGAGGCATCATAGATACAGACATTACTTATCAAGATGATCTTTGATCAGTAGAATGAATAGGTTACAGATGTTTCTAGTGGAACGGTGAAGCTTTTTATCAGTATCAACATGGTTATGCTAATAAATATCACTTTACCTATATTTCTTTTTTTTTTCAATAATAGTGTACAAAGACCAAAACTGAAAGAGAGTCATTTGTTTCAAATGGATAAAATTATTACAAGTTTCCATTCTTATGTGCCACAGTGTATATAGTCAAACCTATTAACATTCCTGAAGAATGGAATCTCCTGTTGTCTTGTGAGACAAGAGCACTTAACTGGAAAGTAAAATACATATTTCCGATTCCACCAGGAGAAATTTAGGTACTAGTCATTATACAGGTGATATCTTATATCATGTGATCCCTCAAGCAAGTTTGACTGTACTATGTAGCTTATTTTAAGGAGGGAAACTATAACTATACTGCGTTTTGTTTCTAAAGAACCGCCAGTTAATCATCTTAGGGACAAGTTGATTGGACCTTTCATGAAATGGGACAGAAAGAATGACACAGGAAACCCCATACTTATATCAGCCCTGTCATTTATTTCTGAAATAAACATGCATTTTCCAATGTTTAAACAAAACAGGTGCCCTAGGTACAAAGGTGAATTCACAAAAAATAACCACATTAATTTTTCAGTGCCTTGTCATGGAACAGTGCCAATCAAAACATAATTCAACAGATAGTACATGTATATGCATAAGTGTGTATATAAATATACATGTGTATATATATATATATATATATATATATATATAATATATATATATATATATATATATATATATATATATATATATATATATATATATTTATACACACACAAATATACAAGTATATATATATATACATACATACACACACACGTTGTAGTTCCTCAAAATCCTCCTTGCACAAATATCAGTCTTGCACATTTTCAGAAAATAACATTTCCACATTTCATATATATTGAATATTGACTTATAATTCAATGACTTTGAATCAATTTATACAATTGATCATTCATCTAACAAACTATACTGCAAACAAAATAATGAATTATCATAAAATCTATTGAAATGAATCTGTTTATGTCTTGAATGATAAGGCAAACAACTTTTTCTAATATTAGAATTTTAGAGAATATCAATCTACAAGAGTACACAGATTACCACAAACCATAGTGATATATTTTATCATGTAACAGTTTTTGTGAAATAATCTAACACTGCACTGATATCTTGAAGAAAATAAATAACTAGTACACACAGTGCACATATTCCACCTGCTCAGATAAACCACAATTGCGATCTAGAGCCAGATTAACCACTGGTCAGCAACACAAACATTAGGACCAACACTTGATGCCCTTCATCATCATTAAATGTATGTATTATCATTAAACGTATATGAATGACTATTACACAACCTCTGGCAAATCTCATGTACCAGGCTCACAGGACATGACATACAAGGTAGATGCATCACTGATTTCTGTGCCTCTGCACTACACCTTTGGAATAAGCTCCCGACAACATCAAGGCTGCTGATAGTGTGCAAAACTTCAAGACACAGCTGAAAACATTGCAATAAATTTCAAAAGGAGTTTATTTGATTACATGGACCATAAATAAACTCTCAACTGACTATTCTTTAAAAAGCACTTTTGTACATTATAGGTGGAAAGGGTACCTTGTCAAATATCAATTATTATTAAAATCATTAATTATTATTATCTCATTGCCTGATTTCAGGGCCACTCTGGGCCAGGGGTTAAAAAGACTGAATTACTACAACTTGATCCAATTATTGATTTATCAACCCCTTCAAATAAGCGTGTTTCCCTTATCCTCCCTACCACAACAATGCGGGCAGGATTTTAATTGATGTGATTCCCTTCCTCCCCTTTACCACATTAACGTGTGGTTGGCTTATTGGGATGAGATTTACACAATTGAATATTGTGCTCGTTGTTTTACACAATGTGGTTCATGCAGTAGCCTGGTTTTCAGGCTGAGTTAGGTATGATGCCACAACCAGATATATATTTGGCTGTAAGTGGGTTTGATGTCTCTAACAAAGTTATACTAGATAGCAACACAGTCTGAAACACAGCTCAAGTGTGCCCCCCCCCCCACCCCCTGAGGATGTATATACTTAAACCTGGAGTGAAATCAACTCAGGGTAGACCAGTGAGGCTAAGGAAAGAGCCGGCCAGTTACACAGACTTGTAGCAAGTCTACTGCTGCAGGCTGCAGCTCATCAGGAGGGGGGGGGGGGGGGGGGGGGGGGGGGGGTATTTGTTTTTCAAGGTCAGCTGCATATCTATTTTCTTGCAAAGTACACAGGATGATTGTTTAAAGTGTTTATCTTACTGCTAAGGGTCTTACTGCTTGCTGATCAAGACAAGGTCACCACTGACTGCAACCTGTACTGGGCTGGGCAAGGGGCTACTATGAGGTACCACAGGAACTCTGGGGAAGCTGTCTGCTCAATCATATGGCTATCAACCTGAATAACTTTTTCATTGCCAACAAGGGTCAACTTATGTAGCCTGACTTGAATTTTTTGAAATAATTTTGTTTAACATCATGTCTCTGCAGTAGGTTTAGCATGTTTTCTTTCAAAGTAGTCTCCCGCAAATGTAGAAATGTTAGTGTCCATATGAATAAGATAGGCCCAGGACTAAAAGTCTAGTGTATCGATGCAATTGAGTTGTTTTATAGGTAGTAATTGAGTTCATAGCAGTTGCTACCTCTTATTTAAACAAGATTTTAATTTTGCACAGTTTTGCTTAATTTGGTGGCAAAACTGGTCATCATTTTTCTATAATTTGGTAGCAAGTTAGGTCATCTCATTTAAATTGAGGCTTCCTTAGAGTTCATACAGGTTGCCACTGGGCTAGTTACCATTTCACTTTAAACACAGCATGGGAATACTTGTAGGTGCATTTTTTTTTAACAAGCTGGCTATCCAGCCTATGAGCTGTTCAGATTGCACCACAAGGTAGTGTGCTGCTTGAGGCCTTTTATTTACACAATAGAGCTGATTACATAACAATTATTGTCCTCCCCTATGGGACATGCACCATAAGTGGCCTGGCACCCGATTGGTGTTTAAGCCAATCCCAGAGGTTGTGGGAATGGTGTGGGCCAAAACAAATGCATTTTTCATTTGTACATATTTGTAAACAGGGCATTAGAATGTATCTCATTCTTTCCAAGTCATTACTTTTTTTGAGAATTAAAACTCCACTACCTTGACTGCTTGGGCTTATAAGGAAATTACTACTAATTGTATAGTTTTCAGGAATAATGTCTTTAGGGTAACACTTGACAAACGTGGGTGAACGCAAAATGCCCAAAATGCAATCCAACGCAAATAGAACTGAGGCAAAAAATAGGTATCATTTTCAATAATTATGTGATGCTGAATATAGGACACAAAAAATAAGAATAAAAAAGAATAAGACTGTATGCATAAAAATGCTTGAAATATATAGGCATTGGTGTTATTTTTAATCAAATGTGTACATGGGTACATACATGTGTATGCATGTAAGTGTGCGTTTTTGTGTGCATATGTATATATATATATATATTATATATATATATATATATATATATATATATATATATATATATATATATATATATATACATATATTATATATATATGTATATATATTAGAGCTGCACTCACCACTCACGAACTCGAGTTGCTCGAGCGCATGGGCAAACTCGCCGAGCTCGAGCTGAAATGTTCAAATCGTGAGCTTGTCTATGTTGCACCTAACACACATTATAAACATACATAACTGCTTATCGCTGTCATGTCTTATTTACAATCTGCAATGTATACATTCAAGCGGTGTTGAGTGTTATTCTGACCTTTGTACCTCGTCAGCACGTTTTAAAATTAAATAAACATGGCAATGTTAATAAATCTTTCCCATAAATATTTATTTCTTAACAGCTGGGGTGGAAATTAAGTATTCTTTTGGAAAATCGGAACGTCCGTGAGCTCATGAGCTCACGAGTCAAACGGGTGGTGAGCTCATGAGTTGACCTCCCTCTGTGAGTGCAGCTCTAATATATATATATATATATATATATATATATATATATATATATATATATATATATATATATATATATATATATATATATATATATACATATACATATATGCAAAACAGTCAGTGTAATCAGTTAAATGAACAAGTTCAATGATAGTGGGCTTGCTTTCTATTATAATACTTGCACAATTACAGACAAATGGCGTGGATCCACTAACATAAACTACACAAATCCTTGATATAAGTGTACTACATAGAGCAGCAATAAACATTATGTTAAAAACATAGTAAGTTTGTCTACGAAATATAATCTCAGCTTTCAAGCTTCTCAGATTTCAAGGCTACTGCTTCAAATAAATTGTGATTTCAGTAACAATAAGTGGTTCTGCTAAATAGGAAGTCATGAATTAGCACCAATTTGGACCATCATAAACACAATATGACATACTGCATTGCATACCCACACAGAAATAACCATTCATACCAAAATAGAGGGCGCCACAGGTGATCAAGACTCTGACGTGTACACATCCGTCATCTTGATAAATGACTTCATTCTAGGAGGCAAAGGCAGCTCTTTTACTCCATCAGGTAACTTCGTACCCAAAACCTTTCTGATTTTTCGCCGGCATAGTTCCATCAAGGGTTTTGGTTTTTCGACATCGGCACGTATTAATTTCTCAATCTCTGGATTCCTAGAAAACTGAGCTTGTACGTATTCCTGGGCTACAAGTTCCTTGAAATTGTATTCACTTCCTCCCTGTAAAAGGAACTGCACATTTTCCAGATGGCCTTGTGCCAGGGCTAAGTTCAGAGGGATGTTCCCATCTTTGTCTTTCATGTTGACATCACAGCCATGTTTTATAAGGACTTTGAGTACATCGGTATGATTCCGCTGTGCGGCTACATGTAGGGCCGTCCAGCCTCGTGTCATTTCATTCATGTCCACTCCCAACTGAATCAGCACCTCAGTCAGCACAGAGTTATTCCCACAAGCTGCAACATACAGCAACGTCTCACCAAATTGATTCCGACTTTTACAATCGCAACCTGCCTCTATCAGTATCGTGGCAACTCCCGAGTGTTTCTTCCAAACTGCTAGATCCAAGGCTCGACACCTCCGGGATCCCCTCGGAAAGCACTTATTTTGTAATAATAATTCCACGATAGCCTCCTGTCCCTTAAGAGATGCTATCTCCAGGGCTAGCATGTCATTTTGGACTTTTAGCCCGGTGTTGAGAATTTGTTCCACCCTATTAATGTCCCGTTTCCATATTGCACGATGCAGTGATCGTCGCCTTGATGATTGGTTCCCCATTTTACTGGATACCGCAAGAAAAGCTGAAGTGAGTACTCTACCAGCACTTTCCAGAACACTGATATATCTTATTCCAATGTGGTCTATGCGAGACATGTCAAATGCCCCCTTGCCCTAGTCTAAAGTAGGGAGTGTATGTAAGCCCATAAGTACCCTCTCTCCATAGGTTAGGTCCATCTGCAATGTATAAATTGGGTGAAAATGAACATTAAATGAGGTCAAATGAGGTGAGATATAGGCACCTGGAAGCACTCCACATGTCAGATATTAAATAAGTCTAAGTATAATGTAAGCTGGTTACATAAAATGAGACCTACATGAATAGGGTTCTTCAGCACCCTTCTAATTACACAGATGTAAATAACATAAGCCTACAACAAAGTTTAAAGAAACACAAACATGCAATTGGTGAATACTGCTTGGAGCAAGCCATGCAGCTTGCCACCTAGACCAGCTGTAGACTGTCAAGCGACGGCACAAAGTGAGAATTTTCCATTGATTCTGTAGCATTCAAAGATGCTGATTTAGGACACACACCTATTGGGTACACTTCGATATGTGCTACCCATCCAAGCAGATCATAGCTCACCTGTTTAGGGCCTTGAGAAAGTTATTCATCTCTGGCAGACTCTACACCTATTGTTTGAAACGGGCAAACGGAGAAAGGTGGGGAATCCCACTCACTTCCCACATCCTGCATCACCTGCAGGTGTCGCCATATTTGTTGTGAATGAATTGGCCAATCAGGGACCAGGGTATGAGTGCAGGGAGCAGCTAGTATTCGGGTGAAGGATTGCGAACTGAAGGCTTATGACATGGCGGTTAGCCACAGGCCGAGCATCTTTTCAATAATTTGATGATACATTGTATGTTTATGTATCAAATAGAATTAAATACATTCATGTCAGGAGCTATCATAGATAAAGATATCGGTGTCTTTGGCACTTTTCGAAATAAGAAACAATTCTGCAAAAAAGTGAATATTACAAATATTAAAATAATGTGGGAGAGTTGTTTTGATACTGATTGATATTTCTCTTTCAATTATTTCCCGTGAAATATTGCCCTGGCCAAAATTATCGGCCATCTAGGAAATGCGGGACATTTGTGACGATGAATGTAGTATACAACAATGAAAAATAAGCGCATGACCTAAATGAAAGAATTCCATTATTTGACTGGGTTGTATTGGATTCCTTACCTGGCTATTCCCACAGTACAGGATTTGGAAACGTATTGTAAATATCTCATTGCGTTTAAATTTAGTTCTATTCCGTTATCCACCTTATATTTGTTTTTGTTATTTCCTGTGTATGTATCTTTCAATTTTCAATTTTATATGTCCTTTGCGATTAAACTCGCAGTCAATAAAGATCAATCCATTCATTTATTCTCATAAAAAGCCTGCAAGGAGGTTGTTTTTATTTATTACCATACTTCAGTTGTCCTTGTGATGGGTGTCAAGGACCTGAACTTGGTTCAAGTCCGCTTGGATCCTGATTCGCCTGGTCACCATAAATAATGTGTGGCGTTATGCCTTCACAACCAAAATATCTTTTGGGGTTAATCATAGACTGAAAGGAAATTTCTTCGTCCCGCTTTCGAGGATTTTAATTCGCCGAAGTAATTTGAGATAACCTATGGGCTCTTTTAAGATTTTTTTGTACGTGATATGGATAACCAATTAGCTAATCGAATATTACATCTTCAGAATCATGGGCAACACAAGTTCAATTATTTTCATACCTCTATGTTTAGGCTTTTTTTTTTACTTAAGTTCTTGTTCCTACCCTTTTTGACATTTCTACAAGTTCATGTTGGTGCTTTCTGCTTTAAAGTAAATACTAGATGAGGGTATGAGTAAAGTATGTCGAGAACGCTAGCTACATGTACCGCAAGGGAATATTTATCACCAGTTTAGTAAGGGCAGGATTTATCTTTGAACGTTTGTGGGATAGCTGAAGGTAATAATGGTATTGGTGATATTAGCTTGGGAACACCGTGACCTTCTAGTGCCATGAAGGAAGATTTGAACTTATAAGGCTAGGAACCCAGTCTTAAGATCTTACTTTCGAGTTGCGGCGACACATCCCTTGTTGGAAATGCAACACACACACACACACACACACACACACACACACACACACACACTCTCTCTCTCTCTCTCTCTCTCTCTCTCTCTCTCTCTCTCTCTCTCTCTCTCTCTCTCTCTCTCTCTCTCTCTCTCTCTCTCTCTCTCTCTCTCTCTCGTCATTCACGCTCTAGTTATTGGTTCTTGACCTCGTGGTATGTGACACTATCAGGCAAATACGAGTTATTTCTGAAGTTCTACCAGAAGCAGCTTTCATGGTGTGTGAAAATCACAACACGAGTTAAACGCAGCAATTGATGGATATCAAACAACTACATCGAACTTTTGATGAGGAATACAATAAGCATTGATGAATTACCCTCCTAGCAGGTTGGAAGTTTTTTCCGTCGACCGTCAAATTTCATAGATGTGAAGGGAAGATTAACACAAGGGGAAGTTATCAATTTTTTTCAAAGTTTTGCTCCATTCAAACTGTATGACTATTTGCTTCAAAAGATAGTATCGAAAATGAGAAAAAAATGTATTTAGAACAAATTCAAAATTTGAGAAACGTGCAATGCCCCTTCGCTCCATTATACTCATAGCTATTGATTGATATACCAAATCTGAGGATACTCTTCTGATGTCTAATGTATTCCTCACCAGAAGACATTTCAGGCAATATACACTTTGCATAGGCTAAATTGTCAAATAAAAGTAGGGTAGAGGAAAAACTAAGTCAAAGAAATGAACCCCATAAGCTACCTTAAGGTGGAGACGGACGAGCTGCAGTAGAGAACAGCAATAGCATGCGCCCCTTGTGTTTGTGCTGCCATCTATAGTTTAGCAGTGGCATCATTTTTAAGGTGGTCGCAAATGCCCAACGCATGTTTCCTGTTTAGATAAAACTATGAGTTCTTTGCCATTTCGGTAAGGCGGTTATGAAAAAATAGTTTGTGTCTGAAACTGTTAAAAGCTGTTTTATAGACGTAACAAGGAAAGTAATGTAAAGTTGTCGGACCAGAGAGGCAGGCGCACACAGAGAGTAGTGACTGGGCCAGACTACTTCCAGGAGGGAACAGAAAGGTATGCTAGTATGTAAGTCTGTCAAATACCCGTGTACGGATGTTGATTTTAAGAGGCCTTTTGCACCCGTCCACCTACGAAAACATCAAGTCCCAGATAATAATATTGCGGGTCGCTGCGCTCAGTGGTTGAGTCCTATAAATAAGTATCCGACTGACGGGCCAACAACTGAATGGCTCTCAAGCTGTTGCAGCCAGGATTCACATAAAATGTTTCCTAAGCTGCGTGAGGTACGGGGAAATAGGTCATCCGCATTTTGTTGCACAAAACACCTTACTATACACGGTCATTCATACACGCGTCATCCCCAAGTTGCCATGGTCGTATTCGCAAATCAAAGTTAAAACCATAAGTGCGGTGGACTTCGAACTTTTGTCGGTAGCTGAGGTATTTGTCAATAGACTACGCCATACTCATACTGTGATCAATTTCAGTGGCAACCAAAATTCTGTATTTTTTGCTAGGAGAAGAGAATTCTAAATGAAGGGTGTTGGACATAGAAGAGTGACACCGACTAGGACTCACCTGGTCAGACGTGTGGGTGCACGTAACCCTCGGTGGGTACTGCCCCTAGTGGTAAGTGGCAACCCTTTTATGTCCAAATGTCCTCAACCATACTCTTTGTTGTTACTTGTGCACCACCCCCTCCCCCTTTTTAAAAGGGGGTTTCGCTGTGATATGAAACCTGACCAAAAGACTACCGGTTAACCAAGACAATCTTCCAACTAAGACTGACCAGTCATACAACACCACCGGAAGAGAATATTGCATTGAGATTTGTTTACCTATTAGTAAGGGCAACCTGTTAATAAAACAACCCTTGACTTATGTCATTGGTTGATACCGGCAAGTCCGACTATTGATGGAGTCCTCCAAACTCGGAGTGGGATATTCTGCCTTGCCAAGTCTTATCTACCCTGAGTTGATTCCAGACCAAACTTAGTTCTGAATATATCCTCTAGAGGGCCCATGTTTCAATCCGCAACCATAGAAAACTGTGCTGTCATCTATAGTTTGATGAAGACATCAAAACTGCCTATACATGTATTACTATCTAATATAGTTTTGGCATTATATCTAACTCAGCCTGAGAACCAGACTGGCTGATACCTAACACAGACAAGCGTGAACCCCAAAATACCCTGCAAGCATGCAGCATCTGATAACAAGGCATTAATTTATATCCTTAGTCATTAATTAATATTATACAAATTTGGGTGAATGCAATATCAATTTTTATTGCACTCTGAAAAATGATATTGCACGAGGCACTTGCGCCGAGTGCAATATCATTTTCCAGAGTGCAATAAAAATTGATATTGCACGAAACCAAAGTGCCATATTTGTTTTATTATATGCCTACTGCTCACTCAAATAGAAAAATTTACAAATTAAAAGAATTATGAAAATGTTAATATTATAATGTTTTTTCCATTTCCAGGTTTTACCACTAAATTTCTAAGCTGTAATATATTCTTGTGTTTATTTAGTAATATTGCAATCAAAATACTATAAATATCTGAAAAAGTCACATGCATTAGTTTTAGAAATGTAATGAGTTATTTATTTATTTAAAAATGTGTTTTACTAATTCCATTCCTAATCATGATATTACAAGAAGTCCACACTCTTCTGAGTTCCTTGTCTCAATTCACTTCTGTTGGCTTCCTTTTCAAGAGTTGAAGTTGAGAATTGAGCACATGATCCTGACAGCTCTGAGTCATAGTGTTGGAAAGTGATATTGCACCCCAACATCACTTTTGTAATGTGGTCATGTGGCCATGATCTGACCAATCACAGCAGAGAATGAGCAGTAGGCATATAATAATGTACATATATGGCACTTGGGTAAGTGCAATATCAAGTTTTATTGCACTCTGAAAAATGATATTGCACAAGGCGCTTGCAATTTTCTTCCTTTTCAAGAGTTGAAGTTGAGAATTGAGCACATGATCCTGACAGCTCTGAGTCATAGTGTTGGAAAGTGATATTGCACCCGTATATCACTTTTGTAATGTGGTCATGTGGCCATGATCTGACCAATCACAGCAGAGAATGAGCAGTAGGCATATAATAATGTACAAATATGGCACTTGGGTAAGTGCAATATCAAGTTTTATTGCACTCTGAAAAATGATATTGCACAAGGCGCTTGCAATTTTCCAGAGTGCAATAAAAATTGATATTGCACGAAACAAAAGTGCCATAATCGTTTTATTATAAGCCTACTGCTCATTCAAATAGAATAATTTACTAATTCAAAGAATAATGAAAATGTAATTTTTTTTTCCATTTCCAGGTTTTACCACAAACCATTGGGTTATTGTAAATTTCTAAGCTGTAACATATTCTTGTGTTAATTCAGTAATATTGCAATCAAAATACTATAAATACCCGAAGTCACATACATTAATTTTAGAAATGTAATGATTTATTTATTTAACTCTTCTGAGTTCCTTGTCTCAATTCACTTCTGTTGGCTTCCTTTTCAATAGTTGAAGTTGAGAATTGAGCACATGAACCTGACAGCTCTGAGTCAGTGTTGGAAAGTGATATTGCACCCCTATAACACTTTTGTAAGGTAGTCATGTGACCATGATCTGACCAATCACAGCAGAGAATGAGCTGTAGGCCCGGCTGTAGGCATATCATAATAAATATTACTTATGTTATGTTACTTAACTATGTTATGTTGATCAAAATAGTCGAGAGAACGGGGTGCTTATTTATCCATGCACAGGCTTGTGTATACAGTATTGTTAATCCTATGCCTATAAAATGCGCCACTTGGCACAGTTCGACCCCCGGTGGGGGAGGGGGGGGGGGCACTCGGGTACAGAGGGGGCCGCACCCGCGTTACGTATTTCGCGGAAGAAGGGGTCTTTTATAAGACCTCCGCATGCCCGCGATTTTGTAAAAGGAGGGTTACTTTTTTGTACCCATGTACGAAGTATGGGTGGTGAAAGTCCCCTTACAATCCACGAAATATACGCGGCTCTGACGCCGAGTGACTCCCAAAGTGACTGGGCTTCCGAGTTTGTTGCCGCCACCTGCTGCCGCTAAACAGGCAGACGATTATAAAGTCTAAAGTTAAAATACGTGTTCCCGTTCATCCAGTGTCAGCGTTTTGATAAAGGAAGGGGTGTTTTTTACTGGAAAAAGTCAGTGTTTTTATTTAGATAAGGGTGCTTTTTGGCCAGAAATCAGTGCTTTAGGGGTATTTTTAAATTTTGATGACGAGCGTATGCGCCCCCTTTGTACCTGAGTACGTCCGTCCATTTTCTCTTATTGAATCCTACCAGAGAAATACATAACCTAGGTTATGCATGTCTCTGATCCTACATATCACGAAAGAAGTTATAAGTTTTTAAATTGTAAACGGCATAATAGTCTCGCCGTTTTGGATGGAAAGCCTGAACATCGTGTCAGAATCTAGTCCATATTTTTTTTTTCATTTTCCATCTTCTCATGTTAATCCTTGATGTCAAAAATGCAAACGAAACAAACAATCCATCTTGAGTGGCTTCATTTATGATGGTATCACTGGTGTCTCGAACATGGTTGTTTAGGTCAATGTAGACTTAGCACTCCTTTCTAAGCCTATAATTTAATTTCTATGAACACATACATTTAATAACCTTTTGGTTCCTCTTAGAAACAACTTCTGCACCAGCAAAATAAACCAAATCAACATTTCCTTTTCCTTGATTTTTTTAGATGTGCTATTTTTCAAACAAAATTATATTTGTTTTTGCAAAGTACACGACCCTCAGTGAAGAATAAAGATACTTTGAATCAGAAACATTGCAAATTATCGATACACTGTGTACTAAAACTGATACTTATTAAGCTTGATTCTGAGTATTTGTAACGTTTTTGTTGATACAAAATATACAGATACTAATTTTATTGCGACGATCATCACTAGGTAATCAGAATATACTGATCCATCTGACGCTCACCTTTAAATGCATCAAATTGAATCCCCCTCCCCCCCAAAAAAACACTTCATGCAGTAGATGAAAGTATCATGTACTTAAAAGGTTCAGCCCTAAGATTTCAATACTGTTCTCCCTAGTTAAATAAACAATTTAATAAAGCTTAGCAAGCACGGATGTGTAGGTGCGAACATGTTGCGGAAAATCAAGCAAAATATGACATTTAAAAAAAATCGATGTGCGTAATAGAGATCATTTCCTTATCTATCGAAAACCTAAGCCGTCTACAACTCATAAACCTCAAATATAACCAGTATTATTAATTCAATATTCTCATAAATGAATATAACATAGTGCAAATATCATTTATTTTTTCATAATCTGATAACGACTTTAGAGAAACGCTGTTCTCTGTAGTTAGGCTACGAATCTGCTTGGGTACGAGTTGATTTGGGTACCAGTTGACTTGATTTCCCTTGCTCCTCGACTATTTTGCCATACCCGTGAGGCGTGGTCTTGTTTTTGAACAAGGCATGATCGAATAGTAATTAAAAGGCTACGTTGGGACAAGAACTTCATTTAAGAGTACATGTAATCGATATCTTAAAGGTCAAAACAGGCCAAATTTTAAGAATATCCGTAACATTCGATACGCAAAATGCCTGTTTGAAGCGACCTTGATTTGGTGAAATTTAATGTAGCGAAAAAAGCCAAAACCTACAATGGTGCAAGTGTGAAGGTAGAAAAAATTTTTTAAAAATTTTCTCCATCGTTTTTCCAAAAACAGCAGAAAAAAAATTAAAAAAAAAATTCTGCTTTTTTGGGAAAAACGGTGGAGAAAAAATATATATATTTTTTTCTGCCTTCACACTTGCACCATCGTACCTGACTACAAAATTACACAAATAGAAAATTTACATTTGTATTAGAAGTGTTACAATAGTTGCCATATATTTTGTGGACGCGACGAAGGGTGAGGAAGGTCTACTCTAATGGTTCGCAATTACTGACTGCTCCCCGGTTTTATAGCCTGCCCTCACGCCAGTCATGCATATGCGACACTGCCTCCCTCTATTCATAAACAAATCTCTCCATCTTCCTAGCTAGGTAGCAGCGTTCCAGCTACGCGCGCTGAAGTACGCCCTTTTCTGAGTGAAAACGAGGAAGACACGGCGTCACAACGAGGCAGTCAACCTCAAGAAGGTGGAGCACAAATCCACAGTCTTGTGGAAACGAATCCGAGCGCGGACACTTCCCTAACCCCGACCAGTGTTGATGAGAACGCCATGGCAACTCTTGTGCGAATAGGTTACACCGGCGAAAATGGCGAGGAACAGCCCGATTCTCCCGAGGCGGAGAACGAGGAGGGAGAAGAGGGGGAGGATGAAGTCGACTCTCCTAAAAGTCCAAGATTTGAAGGCACTGGAGATATGCAAGGAGGTGCGATCGAAATGGGAAGCCTTTTACCCGACAGTGATGTAAAACGATACGAGAGCACGGAAAATCTGAACGTCACACTACATCAGGTAAGTTCCCATTCTAAAGTTTCTTTTCATAAAGGTGAATCACTGAATGGCATTCCAAGGATTCGTTCCGTTTCAGTTGCCCCGCCTCAACAAGGAAGTTACCGGGCTGTTGATTATTTTTCCAGATGATTGAATAGTACCAACTACAGTACATGTATGTCACTTATCAGTTTGGATGTGATCGGATATTCACGGCCTTTTTATATTCGCTTATTTTACCCTATGCTATATGGGTATGCTATGCCACAGGTGCGGTTACGCAATCATCACTATCAGTATCAGGTGCATGTCCATCATGTTTGCTGGTTCTGTTGTGCGCCTGTCAACCCAAAAGAGGTGTGGCACTTGGGTCGACCTGTCAGGGGTCGACCTGGCAGGGTAAATAAGTCAAGAGGATGAGCTACCTCCTCAGCTCCTTGTAGTTCCAGCAACTCTAACTCTGGTACAATGTTATACATGGCCGATGTTAACTATATGCTCCCTGTGTATTGCCCGCAAACCAACGTTAGTGTTATAAACATTTAAAATATAGCACTTGCGCCAAGAAAACTTGAACCCCCCCAAAATAAAATTAGTCATGTCGGTATCCTACCTTGATTATTAGATTAATCCTGACTTTATTTTTTTATTCAAGTTTGTTGTAAGATGCCCGTTTGCCACACTTATAAAGTTGAAGCAGGCCAAAATCACAAGAATTGGTTCAACAATTACTATGTCACAATTCTGGAGATTTTGGCTCGCGTCAATTAACCTTTTAAATTGTGCCAAACAGGCACTAAATAATGGATCCCAAAGCATGACCTGCGTTGCTGGTCTTAGCAGGGGATCAACTGATATAATATATACCCCATTTGCAGCCATGCATCAGGTATGCTCTATTTTCTTCAGTCTAGTCCTTAATGACCAGAGCGCGACCTTAACTTCACTGCAGGTGTTTAACAACAGTGTGCAGCACCTGTCACACTGCATACTGGGGCCCCGATGTAATTGTATTGTAATGCCCCCCCCCCCATATCTGGTTCTCTGTTCAAGGTAATCAAGTCCTCACTAAGTAAATACATGGTTGTTTATGGGTTGAACGATTTGCCCATTTTTGACATGCAGTTTTACATTTCAGACTAAGGCACTGTATCAACCGAACCACAAACTAATTCCAACCATGACTTATACATTTTTACACTTACAAAACTACTGGTCTAATTAGATCTCTAAGTATCTCTATTAACGTTTGAGGATATAAATAGCCTCTTTACACTAGTCTTAGGAATGCATAATAAATTTGGAATTCTTGCCATGCACATTGGGAGTCCAATATACTAGTAGGAAATCCAAATCAACACAGCTGTTTCTCTGTAGTTTTACTCAGCCACACTTGGAACCTCTGAAATAAAACAGCGTATCATGACCATTTAAGTACTAAATATGCCATAGCTATGTAGAAACTGATTTTATAATTGATAATGATAACTGTTTGGAGGATCAAAACTGCCTAAGAAACTTGGAAGTCTAGTGACTGTTTCATAGTCCCATCAAAATGTGTAACGTTAACAAACCAGCTCTATAAAACACCTGTTAATTGATGACCACCTGTTTATGGGATCCATGCCAAGTGTTCTCTGTGTGATATACTAGTTACTACCTGTTGTGGAAGACCACCTGTTTTTCGAAGGCCACCTATGTCATCTCACCACCTATGCGACTAGGGGTTAGGTGTTGCTTTTCACATGGTTTTCCACCACTTATAACTGGCTTGTCACTATTTAGCCTATTAAAGATGGCAGAAAAAGTGGAAATATTTGAAATTCCAAATTCCAAATTCCAAATCCAAAGTACTGGTGTGCTTATATTGTATGACAACAATAAAGATATTTCTCTACAAAGAGATGATGATGGAATATTCTTCAAATCAGTGTTTATGGGAGAGAAGGATTTAAACAATAATTTCTTAACTAGTTAACCTAACTAACAGATATACATGACCAATGTATGTCAAAACACCAGGGCACTCAGAGTATGGATGGGATAGTTATTTTAATATGTCAAAATAAAACAAGTTCATTTTCAGAAGCTCCAAGGGTTGAACCTTTCAGAACCTTGCAAAGCCAACAACCGCTTATGCTTGCTTACATTTGTTGACTGAGTGGAATAACTAGGGCAATGCAGGAATGCGGGAGTTCAATGGCATGTTTAAAATAACCTTGCCGACCGGCCGGCCGGCCTAACAGTGTAGGAGTGCATTTAGGGATTCACTAGAGGGATCTATTCAGGGCAACTGTGTTACTACTGATGGCCTAGAGTGAAGAGTGAAGGCAGTGTCTTAGCCAGGATTTAGAAACTGGGTGCCTAAAATTGGCAGTTGTAAAATTTTTGGGTGTCCAAATTTTTAAGGGGGATCACAATATCCTCATATTTCAACCACAAACATGTATGAATTCATCAAAGTAAGGTATGAAATCATTAACCAATGTCATGGGAATCATAAGGAGAGGAAAAAATTCAATTATAAGCATGAGATTGAGATTTTTAGAAATTCCACACTAAAATTTTTGGGTGTCCTGAGGGGATCTTTTTTAAGGGTTTGGGTGTCCAAAAAGGCACCCAGATGCCCTGCTGGCTAAGACCATGAGTGAAGGGATGTGCTGCTGGTCTTGATAGCATAGGCCTCCTTCGCTTGACTAGACACATCTTGAGTTTGGTGACAGTTGGTTGTTGGAGGATTTGATTAATTGGCTGGCTACATTCCATCTACTGATTAATGCAGATCCCTCAGACAATGGCCAGTTGGTACTTTGATACTTCTGAGCTATAGTCAACTGTAAAGTGTAAACCATGAATAAAAGTGGCCTAAGATGACTTCTTAGTAATTTGCATGCAGACAGCAAATAAGAAAGATACAGTAAATTATACTAGGTATTTTCCAATTAATCGGATATGACGATTAATTGCTCATTCAACCTCTGAGATTGATGATCGATTTTATAAGGTCGATTATTATAAAAGTTTTTTGAAAAAAATTGTATCTTGAATTATCCTTTTTAAGATTGATTGAGATCAAGCAGTACAACAAGTAAAACTAAGGGCTTAAAGTGATGTTTTAAGAGAGGCAAATTAGCTCCTTTACAAAAATTAAGCCCCCCAATAAAGATTCTAGTTAGTCCTAAGGAAGTTTGAAGGAGCCAAAAACTCTTGAACAAGCCAAGACTTCCAATTTTTAGTCGTTAATCGCTCACTCAGATTGGCTGATGATTGATCTTAAACAGTAACGTATACATATATTCCTGTCCCCCAGGGTTTTCTCTGTTTTGTTGTCATTAGCAACATGGTTGCTATGACTAGTAAATGAGGTGTTCTAGTCCAAAATATCCTGACACTATGGGTTGCCAACAGATCAATAAGGAGCATTTTCACAGCTGAAGACTCTTTCATTGCTTCAGATCTGTGTGGTACAGAACAGGAGGTTCTTCTCATGAGCTGAGATGGGTGGAACATCGGACTAAGTTAGACCATTTAAGAATTTCCCCTGTGTCTGCAGAGCTGATCGAGACAGGAAAGGTTTTGCCTGTTCCTGTGTTTGTGTAGCTTAGATAGGGGCAGGATACACATGTCTCTGTTAGATGGCCAAGACCATGTACAGAATTGTTCTACTACATGTATATTCCATCTAGTTGAGATACGAACAGGATTTGACCTAGCCTAGGCCTGGGCCAAGAAAATTTATCACTTCTTTAATAACTCACCTAATGTTTATATACCATTCTAAAATGTCTACCCATATTTAGTTCTATATTGGCTCACCAGGCGGCCAGCAAGGGTCTATTTGGATTTCTTTGGGACTAGTCTATGATTCTGACTGACCAGGGTGACCACCACCGGTGCCATCTATCAACAGCAACTACAACTAACACCTAAATATTGAACAAAAGATAGACCAGAACAGAGAAAAGCACAATATAAGTAAATCATAGACTAGGAGCTAGTCTAGATTTGACCACGTTTGAATGGCTCTGACAGACTGTTACTACAATTGACCCAGCATTTGGTTGTCTGAGATAGGAATGGTATTTGACAATGTTAGAATGAGCCTGACCACTTATGATAATCTTCCAGACAGTTAGAAGTAGAAGGGTTGGCATGGTATGTCATTTACTTGAAAACTCTCAAGGGTGTTGAAGTGTAACAAATGTACTGGTAAGTCAGGGTACTTCTGACTTGAGTGTAGCGGTCTCAGTGAGTTAAAGATAAATTAACCCAGTCACAGATAACCCAAACCTCACTTGTAGGTATGTGCAATTTATATTTGTTATATGTAAGAAGCCTTGTTAGTTTTCTAAAACCCAGCCCTTGAGAAAGTGCAAGTCATCATACAGCGCGCTGATGGTTTTCCTAGTAAACATCTGTTTCTTCAACCATTACCCTCAGGCAAGTGGAGGTTTGGCCATAACTGTCAAGGAAAACATCATGAGCCTATCCATATCTCTGATTTCTATAACTTAGCTACTTAGGTACAAGTGCTTTCATACATGGGATGCATTAACACATTCATAAAAACAGTCGTCAGCTGGCCATTTGACTCCCTTCCTCTGCACTGGGAATCACTTCAGAACTCATACAGGGTATTTTCCAGTTTCACTATTAATTCTTCATGAATATGTATATATATATATATATATATATATATATATATATATATATATATATATATATATATATATATATATATATATATATATATATATAAATATATATATATATATATATATATATATATATATATATATTTATATATATTTATATATATATATATATATATATATATATATATATATATATATATATATATATATATGTATATGTATATGTATATATATATATATATATATATATATATATATATATATATATATATATATATATATATATATATATATATATATATGAGTTAGGTTCATAAACCATGTGAAGGAGTTGTTGAGTTGTTAGTTTGGTTCTGTTAAATATCCTCCCTACAAACAATTTTCAAAAAAGGTGTTTGTAAGAGATCTATCAACAAAATTGTCAAGCCTTCTATACACTACATACAGGGATGAGTTGATTGATTTACCATCCTATCAGCCGGTCTCTACTGTGCTTACTGGTGTGTGATGATTGCTGGTATGTTGTATTCACATCGCTAACAAACACTGCCACAGCATAGGAAATCAACAAACCACCAGTTGATTGATCCTTTACCAGCAGCGTATGGGGAAATCAATGGCATTTCCCTCGTCATGAAGGAATATCAGTTACTACGAGGGTCTTCCTCCAAGGCCAAACGGACCAGAGTTTGAATCATGCCTCAGGCATTTATAATTTTTTATTTTTTTTGGAATTTTGTTTTTCGTCACATTTATGCCAATTGTGTCTAATTCGTGGGTATCACTTCAGAACTCATCTAGCCAGTTGTAAATAGTGGATGAAACCGGAGTCCCCAGCGAAAACCACCGCCTAACCCCAAATCACTGGCAACTTTCTCACATGGCCAGGGCGGGATTCGAACCCAGGTAGTGGTGAGAGACAGCGTGCGGTCAGTGGCGGGGCCTTAGACCACACGGCCGTCAGAGCAGGCCCAGAAGCATTTATAAAGTGCTAGTGGTTAGTCTGTGTCTTTCCTTAGGTACTATAGTTTTCTCTTGCACAAACTTATAAACCATAAAATTCTGATGGTCATAGGCTGAGAAGTGGTAATGTAAACTGTGCTAAGAGAAATTAACCTATAGGAATCTTTGCAATTCAAGTTGTCATATACCTCTGAACCTGAACCTTTATCGATCTAGCAACTATCAAATACAGTGTATCAAATATTAAAATGATAAACTTTTTACAATAATAAGGCCACATAGTAACCAAGTACAATTACTTTATTTCTAAACCAATGGTATTCTTTTTGATAAGGTCTCTGACCTGAAGCACAAACAGTGCACATATTTCCATGGAACTCACGCTGTTCTCTTGTTATAGAACCATCTTACTTTGACTACTAAGTTGTGCATGATGTGCATCAGAGGCTTTTTTTTTTACAGAAACACATATTGTAATGCAATCTCTCCATTCTGTGTGTGTGGTGTGTGTGTTTGTGTTTGTGTTTGACCTATGGGTGTTAGCATATGACTCATGATCTAAACTATCACTAAACACACTCTCGCTGCTTTTTTTGCCTACACCATGACAGGAAATGGTCACATGGAACATTTGAAAGTCACTAAATACAACTTTCAACCATCAGAAGCACGCTAAAACTCCTATATTAAGCAAGCCGATGTATTATATACTAGTGATGGGACGATGATCGACTGTAGTCGAAAGTCGTCAGCAAGTTAACAGTAACCAATTAATCGGCTGAAGACTTTACACCTAATTGTTAGTCGGTATAATAGCCCATTAAGCCAGCCCACATCCTCTAAGGTCAAAGGGTTCCTTGCCAGATATCCCACAGAGAAAGTTGCTTGTCTCACGTACTGACCTACTGGCCTGTTTATACCTTCTAAGAGCCAGCACTGTAATAGGTCTAGTATGAGTCATGCAAGTAGTAAGTAATAGCATACCAAGAAGTACACCTACTGACTCTGATAAAAACTGGGGTACTGAGCAAACTAGATATTTCAGATTCCTTCTAAATGTAGAAATATGAGTTGGATGAAATGTGTTCTATGATGTGTCTTTCATTATTTTTCTAAAGACATATTTTAATGCCTTCATACATTGTAAAAAGTATTTTGATTTATTAGAATACTGGTAATTTGTCTCTAAGTTACTGAATAAAAATAAGAAAGAAAACATACAAGTATATCTAACCTGCACTGTTTACATGTATAATCCTTCATAGCTTAAATCAAAAACACTTGAGAAAGTTTGATGCCAAGATAGAATAGATAATTTGAAATAGTACAATATTATAATAAGTGTTAACATGCTAAACTTAAGCTTTGACAAGCAAACATTCTCATGAAAGTGCGATGAACCGATTAATCGGTGATAGTCGGTTGGCCTAGCTGACTGATGATCGGTTGGGAAAATTCAACTCCCACTCCCACCACTATTATATACTTACTTACCTATACATCCCACTTTTATGTAGTCATTTCCATTAAAACTGATTTTATACTCAGTTTTCTTCTTCAAGGGGAACTCTGAGAGACTTCTCTTTTTATGTAACACCCCCTTTGATAGTTTGATTGATTTGACCCAGAATGATAAACCATCACCTAGAGCATTGAGGGGGGCTAATAAGCAGGAAACACAGCCACAGCACAGTGGGTCCTCCCTATGGTACTCTATGTGCACATTTCCTGTAATGACTTATGAAAAAGGAATTTTCTTGTGTAGTAGTGCACTTGTTGAACGTGAATGTTTGACATGTATTTTGACAATACCAAGACTGCCTGGGGCTAGTAAAGTTATGATCTAAAATATTGTATTGATATTGAGCCTACTGGTAACTAAGGGTTGTTTTATAATCTTTTTGCATGGTATGTCAGTAAATTCCACAAACAACATAGGAAATCTACATTCTCCATCCTCAGCCACAGCTGTGTGCTATAACAGAAATTGGCTGAAATTCAAACCAGAAGCCTGCAGTCCACAAGAGATATGCCAACCCTTACAAGGTCTCTCAGGAGAACACTACACTTCTGATGTATACTAACATTTTGTATTAGGTTAATTAGTTGATCTTGGCCTAATTGTGAAGGTCAGAAGGTGTTCTTTAGAGTGGCTGGGTGATATAGTAGCATCACTCTTCTTACCGCAGAATTTAATATTATTGGTCTAGCAGACTGCTATCCTTGTGGCTAATGGCAGTACACATTTGTGAGGGGTTATACACTATTCGTAAATCTGAACCAAACCAAGAACTTCCTTTAAAAAAATTAATATAATCATGAAATGTTAAACGTGGAACGACCTTTGACTTACATTATATCACTGAGGTGATAGGAAGGCAACTAAATTTGTTAGATCTTCAGTGTCTGGATTGATGAGACTTCGAATGTGTCCAAAATGTTCAGAGGTGATGCTTGTTTTGAATGTTTTAATGTTTTGTTACATTCTACTGATTAAACATAAACATGATTTCTTTTCACAATATTTGAACACAACTTTTCTACGGGAACTCCTAAGCATGGAAACAATGACTCTTTTACTCTTTAATTCTTAAGCATTATTTAACTATTTACTTTATAGGTTTCATTGGTTTATATTGTTATCGGTGGAGATGATTTTGTAAGTATGTTGTGTTTGTTTGTTTCAGTGTGCGCGGGATGGCAATGTGGAGGTGATGGAGCGACTGATCGCTCAGCTGACCGGCCATGTGAAGAAGAAGATCAACATGCATGACCAGGATGATCTGAGCCCCCTTCACCAAGCTGCCCGGTATAACCATGTCAACATGGTCAAACTCCTGGTCGATTCTGGCGCCAGTAAGTCAGCTAACAAGCATCTATCACTCACTCACTTTGAATCTGTGTATTAAACAGGGGTCAATGGAGATCTAGGTGTAAGGGTGATTTCTCTTTAGGAGTAGAATTTCTTTTTATACATAATCAGAGAAAAAATGGCATTTCAAGACAGATTTGTTCAAGCGTTCACCTCAAATATTTTCATCTGGATGTGATTATACTCATATCTCTTAGAAATATATGTTGACTTTGCAAAATATCTGTTAACATATCCTGGTTTAATCTCACATACCACTGAGATTGAAGCAATCTTTACAGAATTGATTAGGCCAAAAAAAAAGTTTTTGGTTCCTATTACGTCCTTAAAAAATATAGGTAGGGTAGGTAGGGATTTAAAAAAAATTTTTTTTTTTTTTTTATTCTTTAACTTGCATGATTCCCTGGAGTTGGATTGCTTTGATAAAGGTTTGCCTTGTTGTAATTGTCTTTATATGCATTAATTGTAGGCCCCTGCTTCTGTTCATCCAGAAATTTATAATTTAATGGTTGGAGAATTGGTATTTATGACGGCGAGGCAATTCTTTGGGTAGGAACAATTCATTTTTTTAGGATTGGCAAAAAAAACTTTAGGGTAGGGGACAAAAACTAGGTAGGGTAGGGTAATAGGAACCAAACATTTTTTTTTTTTTAGGCCTTAAGATTTAAGCTGGATAGTAGTTCATAGCCTTGTATGGTTTTGTTATCATAGGACCTTAGAGAAACTGCATTTACCAACGCAAATATGTTCTGTGGTACCAGCTAGTCTCTGAATTGGCTATTTTTCATAATGTAGTCATGACAAATTTTAGATGTTATCATGATTTGTCATGTTGAATAAAACCAAAACTTCTTTTAGAAAAAAAAATGAACTGTCATGATTGTTGTAGAACTCGATGATAAGGTTGCCAACTCTATATCTGATGTTCTTCATTCTTCTCTCAAATGCATTATCGTCTTATGCATATCATCTTATACATTGCCATTATAGAATACAGATAATGGATACACAAGTATTTCAAGCTGTATCTAATGTATGTACATGCAATTTCTATTGTTAAGGGCAGATAATGCAGATGCAAGGATTTCACACTGTGTGTAATGCATGCAATGTGACAAATTAGGCTAATGTTGCGAGAACTCACCAGCCCAGCCTTATTATTTAGACAGCATATTTGGCTAATGACATATATTGATTATAGCTCCCTCGTGTAATGGATCACCAGTGTTTGGAGAAGTTGCCCAGCGTGACTGAGAGATAGGTCTGGGGCATGTATTAGTATATAGTGCTTATGCTTCTACACCGCAACTGAATAACAATGGGAGTTTTTTCCATTGTGTATACAAGAAAGCGGTTATGTAGGTCATATGGCAGTTATTGGCTGAATTTTTTATATAGCCAAATTGAATTCATCTAGAACAGTTTAAAAAGGGTTATATTCTACTGTTATTTGCAGAATATAGTAAGATATATTACAGATGATCATGACTGGCTTTATGAAAATTGTTATAAGTCTTCAACAAAATAATATGTGTAGTGCCCCACATTATGCCTTTACCCAAGTTGATTTTTCTAGAGTATGAGGACATCCATACCTAGGAGAAATTAGGCAGGAGTGGAATTAACCCATGCATGTCTGGAGAGTGCCCCCATGGTCTGAAATAAGTAGGAACATATTGCCCTATTGAAAGATATATATTGAAAATGCTTTAGGGAATTATTGATGATCAGAATATACCACTAATACCTCTAAGCAAATAATTTTGTACTGCATCTCAGCAAAGCAGCATACCTAACCCTTATGCTGCTGGTGGCTAATTCTGCCCAATACAAAATGACGCAAACAACACTGAAAAATGACTCAAACCCTCGCAGATAGGTACTCATCTCAAAGTACTCAGGATGGGCTATCTAATGAATACAAACATGACAGGGTTTAGATGGTTTTCAAAGTTTTTTTGCATTCTTGTACCTTGTATGGAAGTAGCCTCACTATTGGAAGGGTTAAGTGGGAAGCAGGCCTTGAAAGAGACACATTGGCATTTACTCACCTTGTGGAGTCAATAATGGGATTACCATGCTTCCTCAAGCAGAAAACTATGCTGGGAAGGAGCAGGAAAACGTCTTCTTATTAATGCATGGTTAATATGTGCATATCACAGCTGTAGCCACACACATACTGATTAATAGTTACCCAACTGCTTAGCAGACATCAATACAGGACAGCCCTGATAGCCGAGTGGTCTTATGTGCTGCCAATGACTCTTTGCTTTCTCTTAAACCCAGGATGTGAATTTTGACTAGGGCATGTGCAAAATTTGCCAATGACTTTTGGTTTGTGAGTAGTTTTCACCAAGTATTTGCAGTCATGCAGTTTGCTTCACCACTAACAACTGGCCAGTCATGACTTAGCTGCAATATACCAAAAAATGATGATAATCCAGCACCGATACAATAATGTGAAGTACTACCTAAAAGAAATATTTCAATCTTGAAAATATGTGTTGGTGCGTAGTGCTTAAATACAGGGATTACTTAAGAACAGTGCAAGAATGTGGCAGGAATATGTGCATACTGAGAGATGCCTGAATGCCAGTATTAGTACCAGCCCTAAGCCTAGACTGGAGAAATTTGGCACGGGCGACAGACAGACAGGCGGAACTACTGCAAATCCTGCCAATATTATTCACTGTGTGAGCTGGTGCACTAGCCCAGCAGTTAATATAGTGCTCCCTTCCCACTGGCAGCCGCAGCAGGCAGGGGTCAGACGGTCGCCACTGCACACGACGCGCTCCTCTTATAGTAATGACACAATAAGCGACTAATGCACTAGTATAATTCACCCTGTTGGCCTGTTTCTCATGTTCCAATGGAAATCCTACCCTTTACAAGTATTCTGCAATAGTAATAAAATACACTGGCTAATCTGCCTGGATTATTTCCCCATTGTGCGCTCTGATGTTTTTATAGAGCTAATCTACTGGCCAATCTCGTAGTTATTTCCCCCAATCACCAGTTTCCGATGTTGTGTTAGAGTTGATATATAAACAGCCCAATAGAGACTAGGCTGTTTACTGCAGTCATGAGATTTGGATTGATGAAATATTATGTTTACGTCTAGTCTAAAAGGGAGGACTGTTTTCATAAACTTTCAGATCAGACACAAAGTATCCATCCTTCAAATGAATTATTCTCTTTGCATTATGCAAATGTTGCATTTTTTGGAGAAAGAAAAAGCTGAAGATCTGAGTCTCAGACATGAACAAATATCGTTGAAGAAAACTAGAAAAGAATTATGAAATATTTAAGAAACAACAGTATTTGGTGAATGGTAAAGAAATGGAACTAATTTAGAAATATTCTCTGTGACCTAATTTATTAGAAAAACTAAAATGTGACTTCATGTTAAAAATCATTTAAACATCATTCCACAATTATGCTTACATATTTCTTGGCTTCGAATTCTAATTAAGACAGATTTCATGAGTAATCATTCGTAACTCTTGAATGATAGGTTAACTGGCTATATTATTATGAAGGAAGCCATGGGTAGCTAATTTAATTATTAAAGTATTTGTTAATCAAGGCAGTCTAAGGGCCGTATGCACCAACCACACTCCCACTTTACTTTCACTTTTCCCTAAAGTCTACTTTCGCAAGTTCCCTTTGGTGAGTGTCCAGTTTTGGTATGCATGAACCCACCTCAAAGCCCACTCTCGAGAGTGGGCTTCAAGCAGCTGCTTGTGGTCAGAAATAGTAACAAGGTCGGTCATGTGACTGCCCAGTATTATTGGGTCAAGCACTCTTTGCACTAGGCATGGCCAAAGGGAATAATACTATAGGGTTATGGTACTGCATCCCCCTCTCTGAGTTTGATATTTACAAGCACATTAATAGATTATAAGGTACCAAAAACATTTATAGGGAAGGGGGAGGGGGGGGGGCTTCAGATTAGTGAAAAACTGTTCATTCTTGAAATTTTGCATAAACTTTTCCAACTTCGTGCATTAAGATGGAAAAAGGAAAATAATGTTGTAAATTTTGTTCGCATCATAGTTTGGCAAATTTGTAGCAATATGGCCTAAAAACATTTTTTTCTATGTTTTGCAATTGAAAAAGTTCACTTACTCATCACAACAAACATTTCCAAACACTTTTTAAAATATATTTATGTGAGGGCATTTTTGTTTATTCTGATTATAACATAATTGACTTTTTTGAAGATTTTTTTCCAGACTACTAGATGATCTTTAAAAGTATTAAGATCATGTGTCTATCAGCTTCCCTAATTAAACAGTTGTTGCAGACTTTTTCAATTTCCTTGGCAAAATAAATGTTTATTCTTTTTCTTTTATAAAAAGTTCAAGTTCACCTCAATAAATGTATAGCTCCAAGGTAGACAAAACTGAAAATATAGGTTAAGATTCTATTGCTGATGGGCCAAGGGATCTTTTTTTAAAGCTTTTTTGGGGTTGGGTGTCTGTCTACGCAGGAGAGAGCGCAAATATGGTACCTTGAACCCCCTAGCCTCCTGCAATACAAACAGTTTGTATTGTGCTCTTGAGTGAGCTGCTGCAATACAAACGGTTTGTATTGTCGGCCTGACTCAGATTTCTCAGGGCTTTGCAATACAAACGGTTTGTATTGTCGCTGTGAGTCAGCACTGCAATACAAAGTGGATGTATTGTGATGTGACTGACTGGATGAAATATCATGTGTGGTAAATAAATAGACAGAATTAATTCAAATTCGATGATTTATTCAGATCATAATTCAAAACAATGAACATGGTTATAATGCTTTGAAACTTGTTTTACTTAGTGACTGGAGGATCATATAATGGTTAATCTATTAACCGACACTTCCTGTATTTAAGTCATAGCATGTATAAGACTATCTAGAGACAACAAATAAAACACAAATAAATAGCTTGTAACAATAGTACAACAAGGTAGGTACTAGGTAGCTGGGACAATTACACCTTACATAATGGATTATAATGAAACTTCACTGTTGTGATGATTTCTTCTCACTGGATCAAGTCCACACTTTGTTTTTATATCATAGCATGTATAAGACTATCTAAAGAAAGCATATACATAATAGCTTGTACCAATAGCACAACTAGGTGGGTAGCTGAGACAATTACACCTTACACAATGGATTATAATCAATAACTGATGGGCTAAGCACAGTCATTGATCAAGCATAAAATAACTTCAAATTTCCATCATAGTTTTGACAACTGTTTTGAAACTTCACTGTTATGATGATTCCCAGGTTGAGAACTATCAAGTCCCTGATAGGCAAAGTGACTGCCTGGTCGACATGGTTTTGGAAGCAGTTGACAAGGCTATCAGAGAAAAAATTCCTAGCCGCAACTAATACATGTATCAGTCATACATGTACCCCCAACGGCTCTTTTCAGAGCCACCACATCCTCACAAAAGAGCTAAATACTCACAAGTGATAGTTTTAATATCATAATAAAGTACATATATAGTTTTATAATCATAATAGATATACACCTGAAAAAGTATTTCCTTAGCCTTCTTAATAATTGACCAAGTTATATTTGTAAATATGCACTGTACCTTTCACCATCTTCCATTCAAGGTACTTATGCCATCAAAGTAATGAGTGCTACAAATGCCTACAATACAAACCGTTTGTATTGAACCACTCAATTTCTGCAATACATACGGTTTGTATTGCAGGGGGTTCAAGTTACCATAGACAATACAAACCGTTTGTATTGCAGGTGGTTCAAGTTACCACCCACAATACAAACGGTTTGTATTGTCATCGACAATACAAACCGTTTGTATTGTAGTTGGCTTGCAATACAAACTGTTTGTATTGTAGTTGGCTTGCAATACAAACTGTTTGTATTGTCAGCTCCACAATACAAACCGTTTGTATTGTCAAGTATGCAATACAAACTGTTTGTATTGCAGCTGAGGGCTACAATACAAACGGTTTGTATTGCAGGGGGTTCAAGCTACCATACAATATGTGATAAATTTGAAATACAAGTAGAGAGAATAAATCAGGGATTGGGAATAAATGAAAGAATCCCTTGTTTGCCTGGAACTGTTTAATGCAAAAGACCCAAGTTGAAAACTATGGGAAATCCTAAAGGTAATGTATGTTTATAGCAAAGGGAATGAGGAAGAGAGGTCTAACTAAATAAACACTATCATTAGTATTTATTTCAAAGCATGCTCTATTATCCAATTGAATCTTTGAACACAATTTCAAATAAAACTTCTTGAAGCCCTGATTGAGCTTGTTCAAGCACAAACAGAGCAAATAAAAAATGAATGTTTGTTTGTATCACATCAAAGAATATAATTATCACTTTTTTCTAGATTCTATTTGATTTATCAATCAATGTGGCATGATATTTTTGACACTGCTTTGTTTTGCTGGAAATAACCTTCATGAAAGTTTTACATAATATGGAAATCAAAATACGGGCGACATAATTGGGCAACATAGTTAAGGAGTAAAATTTTCACACAGAATAGGTTTTCAAATCATAGGGTACTACAAAAATATATTTACCTAAATGCAAATTTCACTTAATAATTTAAGCTGTCAAGGCATTGTGCATTTCAGTGCTTCATAAGTTCCTAATATGAACTGTTTGAGAAATGATTTATGCCATAAAAGGAGGAAAAGTAAGAGGAGAGTGGGCTTTGAGGGAGCCCCATACCTCCCTTAAAGCCCACTCTCCACAACAAAAGAACCAGTCACATGTGGAGGAAATGGAAAGTGACCTAATTTGAGAGTGGTCTTGGTGCATGGCCAAAGTGGACTTTCGTAAGTGCACTTTGGAAAGTGGACTTTCGTAAGTGCACTTTGGAAAGTGGACTTTCGTAAGTGGTGTTGGTGCATGGGAAAAGTGGGGTTGAAGTGCACTTAAGGCTAAAGTGGGGTTAAAGTGGGGTTGGTGCATACGGCCCTAAATCATTCATGTGTTCATTACTCAATAAATATCACAATATAGTCATTATAGTGTAATCGTTTCCGGGACTGATGTAGCCTGACTCCTGTGCTAGAATCTGATAATGACTCTTCTAATAGATAGATGGCACTGCTGTAAGCCTAGCCCCAGGCCAATCATGTTTTATTTCTTAATATATTTAAGATGAAAATTATACCAACTCAAAACTAAGGGCCGTATGCACCAATCACACTTTAACCCCACTTTAGCCTTAAGTGCACTTCAACCCCACTTTTCCCATGCACGAACACCACTCACGAAAGTCCACTTTCCAAAGTGCACTTACGAAAGTCCACTTTCCAAAGTGCACTTACGAAAGTCCACTTTGGCCATGCACCAAGACCACTCTCAAATTAGGTCACTTTCCATTTCCTCCACATGTGACTGGTTCTTTTGTTCTGGAGAGTGGACTTTAAGGGAGGTATGGGGCTCCCTCAAAGCCCACTCTCCTCTTACTTTTCCTCCTTTTATGGCATAAATCATTTCTCAGACAGTTAATATTAGGAACTTATGAAGCACTGAAATGCACAACGCCTTGACAGCTTAAATTATTAAGTGAAATTTGCATTTAGGTAAATATATTTTTGTAGTACCCTATGATTTGAAAACCTACTCTGTGTGAAAATTTTACTCCTAAACTATGTTGCCCAATTATGTCGCCCATATTTCAATTTCCATATTATGTAAAACTTTCATGAAGGTTATTTCCAGCAAAACAAAGCAGTGTCAAAAATATCATGCCACATTGATTGATAAATCAAATAGAATCTAGAAAAAAAGGATAATTATATTCTTTGATGTGATACAAACAAATATTCATTTTTTATTTGCTCTGTTCGTGCTTGAACAAGCTCAATTAGGGCTTCAAGAAGTTTTATTTGAAATTGTGATCAAAGATTCAATTGAATCATAGAGCATGCTTTGAAATAAATACTAATTATAGTGTTTAATTTAGTTAGACCTCTCTCACTCATTCCCTTTTCAAAATTTCAAGAATGAACAGTTTTTCACTAATATGAAGCCCCCTCCCCCCCCCCCCCCCTTCACTATAAATGTTTTTGGTACCTTATAATCTATTAATGTGCTAGTAAATATCAAACTCAGAGAGGGGGATGCAGTACCATTACCCTATAGTATTATTTCCTTTGGCCATGCCTAGTGCAAATAGTGCTTGACCCAATAATACTGGGCAGTCACATGACCGACCTTGTTACTATTTCTGACCACATGCAGCTGCTTGAAGCTCACTCTCGAGAGTGGGCTTTGAGGTGGGTTCATGCATACCAAAACTGGACACTCACCAAAGGGAACTTGCGAAAGTAGACTTTAGGGAAAAGTGAAAGTAAAGTGGGAGTGGGGTTGGTGCATACGGCCCTTAGTCTCTCTGAATTAGTTTTGAAATTGCACACCAGGTGGTCACAGTGAGATCCTTCGCTGAAGTGTTCTAAATGACCAGGATGACTCTTGGTGCTATCATGCATTCACCAGCTAGGACTGTCATTGATATGACAAGTATCGATTGATCAAAATAATTTTTCCAATTAATCGAAAAAAATATTATGTCAATTGATATGTCAATTAATCGAAACACATTTTTTCAGCCTTTTATGCCATTTTTAACCAACGCTATTAAGAATTTTGAAGACAAACTCAAGTATTCAATCAAAAAGTGTTGAGAAAACCTTCACTGTCTTAGCATTGTGGGAATCTTAGGATCCTAGCCACAAAAATAGTGTGGAACATGTGAAAATATTTTATTACTGCAGTTCTTCAAAATCGAATCGAAAAATATGATGTCAATGATCGAATCGAAAAAAAATGGATGTCAATGACAGTCCTATCACCAGCCACATAAACTAACACCTAACTATTCAGCAAAAGGTAGGGGATCTAACACACACTATAAGCTAAGTAGTGTACTCTGCTTTATGCCAGGCTCACCATTGTTTTACTGATGCTGCAACACCTGTGTAGCATGGTGGGCCTATTAACCCTTTCAATGCTGAGACTACCTCAGTCTTAGGCACAAAAACTCAAAAATCTTTGAAATTCATCTAAACCCTATCATTGTGGTATTCATTGGAAAGCTCTCATTGAGTATTCTCATATGAGTACCCATTTGCCAGGGTTTCGGGCATTTTTCAGTTTTTTGCATCATTTTATATCGGTAAAATTTGCCACCAGCAGCTTAAAGGTTAAGCACAAACTAGGCTGCAACCAGATGGCAGAATTTGTCTTTGTGTAGGTATAAGCTATATGCCCTTAAGGATGTGTGGTCTTAGTCATTGCCACTGACTGCTAGCTGTCTCTCACCACTGCTTGGGTTCATGTGAGAAAGTTCCCAGTGACTAGGGGTTAGTCGGTGGTTTTTGCCAGGTCCTTCAGTTTCCTCCACTAATTACAACTGGCTTGTCATGATTTTGCCACAATATGGCAGAAAAGGTGACAAAAAAAACGGAAATAGCAAATTCTTCACATACATGTGTCTTTAATGGTTTAAGCAACGCATATAGGCCCACTAGTCATTTAACCCATTCACACTCAGAGCGGCCAAAAGAGGCCTGACAAATTTGGAAATATTTCACTTACAAAAGTATTTTATTGAAAATATTTGAAGAAGGAATGTTGATCCGAAGTCAAACAACAACTCTCCTTCAAATATTTTATGAAATTTTGCTTTGTTCACAAGTTATTTTCAAAAGTATGAAAAAAGCAGACGATACCTTCCAGAGATACTCAAGGCCACATTTGGGTCAGTTATAACACTTTTCATACTTGCTAAGTATCATGTACAGGCACCAACATAATTTTCAGAACTAATTTACCGTGCAATAGTTAATGGTTTTTTACTTGCCCAACAAATTTTTTTGACTAGCCCATAATAAGTTATAAAATATGCTAGAAAGGCTTGTATTTTTAATGATTTTAAGACCTTTTTCTTGTATTATATTGTTTTATCGCAAATTTGTTGCATGTCTGATATACATACATTGTACATGCTAATTTTGTATAAATTATGGATATTTCTATTCATCTTTGCATTTTTTGTTGTACGTAGATGTGAATGAGCGAGGGGAAGATGGCCATACCCCCCTCCACTTCGCTGCTCGTTACAAGAGAATGCGGCTGCGATCGGGATCAGTAACAACGCCCTCTGGTGTCAATCCTGAAGTCGAGGTAACAAATATGTCTCATCTGGGTCACACAATAATGGCAGCCCTTCCTGCCCTAACAATTTAATATTGCAGAAAACGTCTTGTTAGGTTAGTGATTTATTACCCTCTTAAGCCCATAGGACAAGCTGGAGAGAAGAAAAAATTGCAACCAATACAAGAATTAATACATTTTCCTGCTAATCATGAGCACACATGCTTCACTTTATCGGTTATTTGATCATTCATCATTTGATGTGGGTATAGTATACCTTTATCAGTTAGAGGATTCTTAAGGCTTGAATGTAATGTTAAGAATTTAAATGATCTTTCTCAAGTAAAGATTATCATCTTCTACAATTGCATGGGGACCATTTTATTCTATCATCTATCTTGTTTTATTCCATCTTGCTGTATTTTCAGGACATGACCAATGGAGGTATTCCTGGGCTGGACATTGAATCTAACGAGGACAACAGTGTGATCATGTGCCTGATCTCTAAGGGGGCGGACATCAATGCTCGAGATCGCTACAAGTCCACGCCCCTTCACTACGCCTGCATGAGAGGAAATGAAGTGGCAGCCAAGGAACTTCTTTCTCACTCAAATATACAGATAGAGGTACGACCTAAGGATATTTCTAGGGGGTTTCGGCATCGTAGAAGCCATCAACCAGTGCATATATAGATTTGTTGAGTATGGCAGAATTACATGTGAAACTTAACAACAAGGAGAATTGATATTATTTTATGATTTTGTATTTTTCAGAAATTTTATATCTTTTTACATTTCAGTTAAACTTTTCAAAATGAAATGTCATTTCCAGATATCATTGCATATATTTTTGATATATATTTGGGGGGATTTAAATTGTTGATAACAATGTGCTATAGGATCTCAAAGTGCATTATTGAGTATATTACAATTCTACCTTTTTTTCCGTGCAGGACAGTACAGAGCTGCACCTGGCTTATATATTTGTTGGGATTTAAATTGTTGATAACAATGTAATGTAGTATGCCAATATATGCATCATAGTACATCATAGTATATCGTACCTTTTTCCCCCTTTAAGCGACTGATCTTCAGAACAGCATTGATAACAATGTAATATAGTATGCCAATATGTATCCTAGTATATCGCAATCCTACCTTTTTCCCCCTTTAGGCGACTGATCTTCAGAACAGTATTGATAACAATGTAATATAGTATGCCAATATGTATCATAGTGTATCACAATCCTACCCTTTCCCCCCTTTAGGCGACTGATCTTCAGAACAGTATTGATAACAATGTAATATAGTATGCCAATATGTATCATAGTGTATCACAATCCTACCTTTTTCCCCCTTTAGGCGACTGATCTTCAGAACAGTATTGATAACAATGTAATATAGTATGCCAATATGTATCATAGTGTATCACAATCCTACCTTTTTCCCCCTTTAGGCGACTGATCTTCAGAACAGTATTGATAACAATGTAATATAGTATGCCAATATGTATCATAGTATATCACAATCCTACCTTTTTCCCCCTTTAGGCGACTGATCTTCAGAACAGTATTGATAACAATGTAATATAGTATGCCAATATGTATCATAGTGTATCACAATCCTACCCTTTCCCCCCTTTAGGCGACTGATCTCCATAAAAGTTTTGATAACAATGTAATATAGTATGCCAATATGTATCATAGTATATCACAATCCTACCCTTTCCCCCCTTTAGGCGACTGATCTCCATAAAAGTTTTGATAACAATGTAATATAGTATGCCATTATGTATCATAGTATATCACAATCCTACCTTTTTCCCCCCTTTAGGCGACTGATCTCCATAAAAGTTTTGATAACAATGTAATATAGTATGCCATTATGTATCATAGTATATCACAATCCTACCTTTCTCCCCTGCAGACGACTGATCTGCAGAACAGTACGGCGCTGCACCTGTCTTATGTATTTGTGGGGATTTAAATTGTTGATAACAATGTTATATAGGATGCCATTATGTATCATGGTATCTCACAATTGTATCTTTTTTTTCCGTGCTGGTGACTGATCTTCAGAACAGTATTGATAACAATGTAATATAGTATGCCAATATGTATCATAGTATATCGCAATCCTACCTTTCTCCCCCTTTAGGCGACTGATCTTCAGAACAGTATTGATGACAATGTAATATAGTATGCCAATATGTATCATAGTGTATCACAATCCTACCTTTTTCCCCCTTTAGGCGACTGATCTTCAGAACTGTATTGATGACAATGTAATATAGTATGCCAATATGTATCATAGTATATCACAATCCTACCTTTCTCCCCCTTTAGGCGACTGATCTTCAGAACAGTATTGATGACAATGTAATATAGTATGCCAATATGTATCATAGTATATCACAATCCTACCTTTCTCCCCCTTTAGGCGACTGATCTTCAGAACAGTACGGCGCTTCACCTGGCTTATCTATTTGTGGGGATTTGAATTGTTGTTAACAATGTAATGTAGTATGCCAATATGTATCATAGTGTATCACAATCCTACCTTTTCCCCCTTTAGGCGACTGATCTTCAGAACAGCACGGCGCTGCACCTGGCTGCGACCCACGACGAGGTGGAGATTGTGCGCATGCTGCTGGAGAAAGGTGTCAACCTGCGCTGCTGCGACGAGTTCATGAGCACGCCCCTCTCCCTCGCCGCCATGGAGGGCAACCTCAGCATCGTACAGCTGCTCTTTGATGCCGCAGAGAAACAGGACGGATGGGTCACAGTGCAATCGGTATGTTCATCATGTCTCCTCCATAACTCTCCCTAATGACCAGAAAGATTGTATTGTTTTGGGCTTAGTTCCCATTACCATCCAGTTTGATGTATTTCTACAAGATATCTCAATAGCCCTTTGATCAAATCATCATTTTATGGAATATTGCTTTCTTGTCGTAGCATGGACCTTTTAAGTTTTGATGACATTTGCTCTGCAAAAATTGGGACTTACCATTCCAAGCAAATCAGGAATTATTTCTTCCCTCCCATTTTTCATAAGTTTAACTTATTCTTAAGATGAGGGTTTGTTTTGTGTATTTCAGATGGTGTCAGATCAGGACAGAGAAGGAAACACAGCCTTGCACTTGGCGGTGGAGAACACACACTTCAAGGTCTCAAAGCTTATCCTTGAGAAAGGGGCGGATGTGAATATCCACAGAGAGGGCTACAACACTCCTCTTCACCTGGCTTCAGCCGCCGGAGACGTGCGCATCGTAGAGATCCTCATCGACAACAAGGCCAGGATAGACGTCCTCAACAGCACCATGTCCACCCCGCTACACAGAGCCGCAGCCAACGACCACGGCGATGTGGCCGAATTCCTGCTGGAAAGGTAAGCTCTAGGCCTGTGTATTCAACAGCACCATGTCCACACCGCTACACAGAGCCGCAGCCAACGACCACGGCGATGTGGCCGAATTCCTGCTAGAAAGGTAAGCTCTAGGCCTGTGTATTCAACAGCACCATGTCCACACCGCTACACAGAGCCGCAGCCAACGACCACGGCGATGTGGCCGAATTCCTGCTAGAAAGGTAAGCTCTAGGCCTGTGTATTCAACAGCACCATGTCCACACCGCTACACAGAGCCGCAGCCAACGACCACGGCGATGTGGCCGAATTCCTGCTAGAAAGGTAAGCTCTAGGCCTGTGTATTCAACAGCACCATGTCCACCCCGCTACACAGAGCCGCAGCCAACGACCACGGCGATGTGGCCGAATTCCTGCTAGAAAGGTAAGCTCTAGGCCTGTGTATTCAACAGCACCATGTCCACACCGCTACACAGAGCCGCAGCCAACGACCACGGCGATGTGGCCGAATTCCTGCTAGAAAGGTAAGCTCTAGGCCTGTGTATTCAACAGCACCATGTCCACACCGCTACACAGAGCCGCAGCCAACGACCACGGCGATGTGGCCGAATTCCTGCTAGAAAGGTAAGCTCTAGGCCTGTGTATTCAACAGCACCATGTCCACCCCGCTACACAGAGCCGCAGCCAACGGCCACGGCGATGTGGCCGAATTCCTGCTAGAAAGGTAAGCTCTAGGCCTGTGTATTCAACAGCACCATGTCCACACCGCTACACAGAGCCGCAGCCAACGACCACGGCGATGTGGCCGAATTCCTGCTAGAAAGGTAAGCTCTAGGCCTGTGTATTCAACAGCACCATGTCCACACCGCTACACAGAGCCGCAGCCAACGACCACGGCGATGTGGCCGAATTCCTGCTAGAAAGGTAAGCTCTAGGCCTGTGTATTCAACAGCACCATGTCCACACCGCTACACAGAGCCGCAGCCAACGACCACGGCGATGTGGCCGAATTCCTGCTAGAAAGGTAAGCTCTAGGCCTGTGTATTCAACAGCACCATGTTCACACCGCTACACAGAGCCGCAGCCAACGACCACGGCGATGTGGCCGAATTCCTGCTAGAAAGGTAAGCTCTAGGCCTGTGTATTCAACAGCACCATGTCCACACCGCTACACAGAGCCGCAGCCAACGACCACGGCGATGTGGCCGAATTCCTGCTAGAAAGGTAAGCTCTAGGCCTGTGTATTCAACAGCACCATGTCCACACCGCTACACAGAGCCGCAGCCAACGACCACGGCGATGTGGCCGAATTCCTGCTAGAAAGGTAAGCTCTAGGCCTGTGTATTCAACAGCACCATGTCCACACCGCTACACAGAGCCGCAGCCAACGACCACGGCGATGTGGCCGAATTCCTGCTAGAAAGGTAAGCTCTAGGCCTGTGTATTCAACAGCACCATGTCCACACCGCTACACAGAGCCGCAGCCAACGACCACGGCGATGTGGCCGAATTCCTGCTAGAAAGGTAAGCTCTAGGCCTGTGTATTCAACAGCACCATGTCCACACCGCTACACAGAGCCGCAGCCAACGACCACGGCGATGTGGCCGAATTCCTGCTAGAAAGGTAAGCTCTAGGCCTGTGTATTCAACAGCACCATGTCCACACCGCTACACAGAGCCGCAGCCAACGACCATGGCGATGTGGCCGAATTCCTGCTAGAAAGGTAAGCTCTAGGCCTGTGTATTCAACAGCACCATGTCCACACCGCTACACAGAGCCGCAGCCAACGACCACGGCGATGTGGCCGAATTCCTGCTAGAAAGGTAAGCTCTAGGCCTGTGTATTCAACAGCACCATGTCCACACCGCTACACAGAGCCGCAGCCAACGACCACGGCGATGTGGCCGAATTCCTGCTAGAAAGGTAAGCTCTAGGCCTGTGTATTCAACAGCACCATGTCCACACCGCTACACAGAGCCGCAGCCAACGACCACGGCGATGTGGCCGAATTCCTGCTAGAAAGGTAAGCTCTAGGCCTGTGTATTCAACAGCACCATGTCCACACCGCTACACAGAGCCGCAGCCAACGACCACGGCGATGTGGCGGAATTCCTGCTAGAAAGGTAAGCTCTAGGCCTTCGTATTCAACAGCACCATGTCCACCCCGCTACACAGAGCCGCAGCCAACGACCACGGCGATGTGGCGGAATTCCTGCTAGAAAGGTAAGCTCTAGGCCTTCGTATTCAACAGCACCATGTCCACCCCGCTACACAGAGCCGCAGCCAACGACCACGGCAATGTGGCGGAATTCCTGCTAGAAAGGTAAGCTCTAGGCCTTCGTATTCAACAGCACCATGTCCACACCGCTACACAGAGCCGCAGCCAACGACCACGGCGATGTGGCGGAATTCCTGCTAGAAAGGTAGGCTCTCGCCCTGTGAATAGAGGATATATTGCTTTCCCTAATACCACTTTATCTGTTTTATCTATCATCCATAGCATTATCTACCTGTGTCCGGCTGAAATAAAAAAAATTCACCCCTTGAATGTTGTCTGAGCCATGTTAGAAAACAATTGTAATTAAATGAATTGGTACTATTTGAAATATTTGGCCATGTTTGGCATTAGAAACAACTGCCTATCTTGATTGCTCATCGCAGGTAGGTGCTGTACCTATTGCAAAGGCCCAGGGTGTCATGGGTTTCGAAGAGGTTATAAAAATAGCAAGAGTCTTAAATGTCAGTTAGACCCATTGTTAAATACAGTGCCATAGGGTGATTTACAATATTTCTGTATAGACTATGAATTAGTGTCTCTGACATATTATACCATTATTTTTAAAATGGTATTTCCTATTGCTTACTGCATTTACAAATCACTGATTAACTTCCCTATTTTCATTGCTACTTAAAGACTTTTCCAAGTTTAGGATTTTGGCTTTTGCAACTTAAAAGCTTAATGATGGAAAATATCAAAGATGGTTCTAGCAAAGAGCAGTATATGTTTTCCTTACTTGATGTTTTCCCCTTTCAGAGGTGCTAAGATTGAGAAGCGTGACAAGGATAATTTCACCCCATTGCTGTTGGCAGCCTGTTATGGTCATGCCGACACCATCAAGCGGTTGATAAAGAGGGGAGCTGATCTGAAGGCCGTGGATAAGGATGACAAGAACGCCATCTATTGGACAGCAGAGGAAGATCACCTCGAGGCATTATCGGTCAGTATTACTTGATCATATGCTAATAGCTTTGGGAGGGAACTAGGGGGTAGAAGTCGTATTGCAGGAAAGGAAATACTCTTGTCTCTTGTAATTCAGCTATTGCATTATTCTAGAACTGACTCAGGCATGATGTATAATGCATCTAGTTCTTCGCATTGTCCAGTAGTGCTTCTTTCTTATGGTGATTGCTTGACTGGATACTCTAGCGGAAGATTTGTTTTAAGTAAAATATAAAAGCTGATAGGTATTCTCTGATGAAATAACACAATATAAGGATATTCCTATCAGATGCATATTTATCTTAGAATTATGTAACTGATTTCCTGGTATTCTATTTTGTCGATGTTTTCTAGGGTTGGTAGATTAGGCAGAATTGTTGACAGGGCAGAATTTGCTCTTATATCGTCTCGTAGGCCAATACTTTGGACTACCTATACAGATGGATATAGACTCAATTTTTCATTATTTTTTTGTTTTGGGCACAAGTATTCTATATTTTTCCCCCCTCTAAAACAAATGTATGCAAAATGTCACAGGTGTTGTTTGTGTTGTTATTTTCAGGTATTGCTGGCTCACCCACGCGTGATGGATCTGATAGATACTCCTGATCGCTATGACAGCAAGCCCCTCCACAAGGCAGCCACATCCGGCCACGTCAACTGTCTCAGGGTAAGTGTTGCCTCGCACCTTTTACAGTGAACCATCCTAAGGTGAACACTATACTAATGTGAGCAGAATTCAATGCTCCATTGAGGAAAGCCTCAAACTTATTTTCACCTCCTACATTATGAATACTTCATTTCATTTCCTTATTAACTAATGAAAATATTCAAAATGAAAACAATATTCTCCCAGTATGGCCATAAAACAGTTCCATAAACCAACATATATTATCCCAGATGAGAAAATATAGGGTGAAAACAACTACCCTGTCCCATTTATTCTCCAAGCCATTGAGGTGAACCCCTGAAATGTGAACACTTCATAATATGAACACTTATAGCTAGGTACACTTAAGCCTTCACAACTCAGATACTATACACGCCCCCCAGGACAACTCCATTCCAAAAACTATTAGATATTAAATGTACTGCTGGTTGGATGTTAACCCATTAATGCTCACAGCGGCCAAAAGCAGCCTCAGGAAAACATTTGATGAAGAAATGTCAATTAGAACATTACCTACAACTCTTCTTCAAATATTTTTTTAAACGATTCTCAATTTCAAAGCTATTGTCAAAAGCATCATAGATCCAGACAACAATTTCTGTATTAACTCTTTAGTACTAATGGGTTGTTGGTTGTGTGCATTCCAGGCGCTGCTTGATGCTGGTGCTGACATGGACAACAAGAATGAGGAGGAACAGACACCACTTCACTTGGCAGCTCAGCACGGAAAGACACTGTGAGTACATACACACCTGGTACATAAAACTCACCACCAGCAAAATCACACACTCCTTAGCAAAGGGATTTTCTAAATGTTATGTGCAATTCAGGTTTAACCCAGAACAGAACAAGTCTCTAAAGCTCTGGTTGTTACCAAAAAGAATGATGATAATCCCACATTCTAGTCATTCAATCATATGCAGTTTAATTATTCATATACATGTTTGTTATTTGATAGGTAAAACTTGATGTTTATCCTGTCATTATCTTTTGAACTCGTGTTCCTTTTTTCCAACAATGGCCAATACCAGTTCCTACCTTTGATTGCTGCATCCCCACTACATGCCTATACTGATGCTGTTTTTTGCAGGTGTGTGCGAGAGCTGGTCAAGCGGAACAAGATGGTTGTGAATGATGAGGATGAGGACTCAAACACCCCGCTCCACCTGGCATGCTTGGCCGGGCATGCCAAGGTGGTGAGAACCCTGATCGAGGCGGGCGCCGACATCGAGGCCAGGAACTGCACCCTGTGGACCCCTCTGGACTGTGCCGCAGCCAGGGGCTGGCTCAAGACAGTCAGGGTGCTGCTGGAGGCCGATGCCCCAGTAGATCCCTTGGACAGGTCAAAGGTATTGTATGGCAATTTTTTACTAGAGAAGTATTTGGCCAGGATCAGCAAAGGGCTGAAACAAGTGAGGCAGGGTGTCAGAGGTTAATTCCCATGGTTATACCCCCCCCCCTAAAAAAGATAAATAAAAATGAAATAGAACCTTTTTTAAAAATCAGTGTTCATTTGTAATTCTCTGTTTATTTATATAGGTCCATTTGTAATTCTTTGTTTATATAGTTCCTTAGCCTGGTCCAACAATAGCCCTGGCCTTAATATTATGTTCTGGGGGGAAAGAGATAAAGCCCCTGGTGTGTTGGTAATTATACATTTCAATGTTTTATCATCAAATTGTTTCAGGTCTTGTATGAATTACTGTTTGACTCTGCCTCATGTAACCCCCACCTTGTTGTTGCTTGCAGACCACGCCCCTCCATCTGGCCTGTAAGAACGGCCATGTGGACGTTGTCATCCTGCTGCTTAAGTGGAACGCCAGTGTCTCACAGCGCGACACAGAGGGACTCAACGGCCTAGATATGGCAATAGAGAATGCCCATAGGTAGGTGGCGCCACTTGACCATACACTTAACAGGGAGGTCCAAGTATATAAGTCTTGGAGCTCAGCATTTTTAGAGCGACAAATGAGATACAAGATTTTGCTTAGGTGACACAATAGTATTAGCCTTATATGAATGCTAGAGGCCTCTACTGATCAATAGAGTAGTCACCACTGACCAGTAAAAGGAAGGAGTTCATATGTTAAAAGAAAATTGCATAAAATGATACATTTGAGAACATATAGAAGACTACTGGCTATGCAGTCCGATAATTTGCTGAATTAAACAGTGTTGTTTGGATTTGGCTTGTCGCACGTTTTGAAATGTCGCATGCTGGTGCAACAATGCGATAGTTGGATACCCCTGAATTACAACTCCTCTTCTAGATGTTGCTTGGCTTGACAAAGTATAGCTCATCACTACGCAATTATGCTGACATATTTCACAAAGATATGTAAGTCAATAGATTTGATATGAATACGAAGAAAGCTGCTAACAGTTTGTGTGGTGCTTTTCTCAGTAACAGTTTCTAAATGCATTGTGCCTCATAAAATGATATATTCATTTTTTATTGTAAAAGCTTCCACTGAGAATTGACTTCAAATTTCTTAGCTTTACCTGATTTTTCATATTATTCTAGTGATGTTGCCATGGCATTAATGAAAAGTTCACACTGGGAAGAAGCTCTGAGGAATGAGAATCTAAGTCTCGCCACCAAATGTAGGGATACGCCCATGAGGAAACTGATACGCAAAATGCCAGGTAGGTGCAGAAATATAGTTGCCAAACTTAGCTGTGCTCGGTATAAGACGCCCATATACTACAGGTGAACTTGGATATGACGGACCACTGTACGACAGATTTTTGCATATGATGGGCGATATGCTTGGCCCCAGTCCGATGCATATCAAGTATTTGTCATAAATATACGCCGGATTTTGAATACGACGGACCAATTTTCCTGGTCCCATTGAGTCTGTCATATCCAAGTTCACCTGTATCAATTTATTTATAAAAAGATGTTAAGAAGTATTGTAGATTAAATCAATAGAATTCCACATGAATTCTTTGGTCAGAAAGACAACCCCAAAACACCCACTGATTTTGGTTTGGTGTAGGCATGAGATATATGTGCTGTAGTACCTTTTTCTTAGATGAAAATATACAATCACTGCAGTTCATATATTTGAAAAAAATATTTTTGATTTGAGCTATACCTAGGACTCGTAGCATGTGAGCGCTGTGAGGGAGTGATGGATCAATCTCGTATAATAATAATAATAATAATAATAATAATAATAATAATGATAATGATAATAATAATGATAATGATTATAATAATAATAATGATAATAATAATAATAATAATTATAATAATAATAATGATAATGATAATAATAATGATAATAATAATAATAATAATAATAATAATAATAATAATAATAATAATGATAATAATAATGATAATAATAATAATGATAAAAATAATGATAATGATAATATGATAGAGGTCTGTTTTGTTATCAAACTTACAAGCACATGTATATGAACTATTTTCTCTGTATTCTTATAACAGATGTTGCTGAGCAGGTTTTCTACAACTGCACTACGTCCAACATGAGCAACCCTGAGCATCCTGACTATGAGATCACCTTCAAGTACGAGTACCTTGATGACATGTACAGTAACTGGAGGGAGAAGGGGACCAGTTCCTCAAACTCCTCGTCAGGTCAGTAGACTGGCAGCTACTGCTAAAGGCTAATAATGCAAAGGCATTGTAAATATTATAGAGGGGGAGTGTAATACCCTTATGCTGGCGGTGGCTAATTTTGCCAATACAAAATGATGCAAAAAACCTGAAAAATGACTGAAATCCTGGCACATTGGTACTCGTTTGAGAGTACTCATTAAGGGCTATACAGTGAGTACCAACATGACAGGGTTTATATTAGAAAGTTTTCAAAGATATTGTGTCTTTGTGCTTTTGATGAAAGTAGCCTTAGCATTGGAAGGGCTGAAGGCTAAGAAAGCAAGGGCATTCTTATTATAGAGACGGGGTGTAATACATGAAATGTAAATCACTGATGGTTACCTCCAGGGTAGAAATAATTGTTTTCTGAAATTCAATGGGATGGACATTTCTTTCAGAAAAACCCCATTCACAAAAAGGGTTGGTGGAAGGATCTTTCATCAATGCCCTGCTCTAATGGCCATAGCCACATATGACAACAACAAATCAAAGAATTTGAAAGGCATAATTGTAGACCTTTGGATAAAACATATTGTTTTATTATACCTCAAGTGAAGATTCTTGATTCTGGTTGGTCAAGGGCCATGGATTAATTGTCATGTTTTCCTCACCTCTTAGCGACAGACTGTCCTTAACAGCTTATGAACTAATTGAATAGTTCATGGCAACAGCCATAAACTAATTGATTAGTTACCGCTAGCCCGAAGAATACCCATGGAGTTTGCTGAATGAGCTACCGGTGAAACTAGTTCAACAAGGCAGACGAGTATTATTAGAGTATTTATCCAAAATCTCTGGTGTTTTTAGTTTTTCCTCCTTTTGTGTTTTGTATTTTGTTTGGTATAATAAAACAGATATGACTACCCTATGGGGTGTCCACCAAGAGTAAGTTCCCCTTGAGAGGATTGTCGCCGACGGGCTACGCCCTCGAGCGACAATCCTCTCTCGGGGAACTTATTCCTGGTGGAAACCCCACAGGGATGTCATATTTGTATTATATATATATATATATATATATATATATATATATATATATATATATATATATATATATATATATATATATGTATATATATATATATATATATATATATATATATATATAAATATATATATAAATAAATACATATATATATATATATATATATATATATATATATATATATATATATATATATATATATATATATATATATATATATATATATAAATATATATATAAATAAATACATATATATATATATATATATATATATATATATATATATATATATATATATATATATATATATATATATATATATATATATATATATATGTGTGTGTGGGTATATATATATATATATATATATATATATATATATATATATATATATATATATATATATATATATATACATATATATATATATATTTATATATATATGTATTCATTTTCGTCCTCAGAAGTCTATGATGAAGATACCTACAAGGTCCGTTCTGGTGCCAAGCCTTACAGTACAGAGAACACTACCTTGAAGAAAAATCACCCTCTCATGATTATGGTAAGTCAAGGTTGTAATGCACATCTGCCTATGTAGAAACATAGAAAACCATGGCAAAAAAGTGGTTAAAAGAGAGATTTTCTGCTAGTTTCTACATCTGCACTGTGTATTCAGTGTATAGGACAAGAACACTGGCCAGACTAGCCCAGATTAGTAAGATTGTAAAAAGTTAATGAAGGCTCTATATCATGCCTGTAGCCAGAACAGGCTAGCGAAAATATTCAAAGCTTTCACTATTTTTATAGACGAAGGAGAACACTTACTGAGCTATCCCAAGAAAAAGTCATCTTTTCCAAGAAAAGTATGATAAATTCCTATAATGGTGAGAAGGGAAAGATGGTCTTTGTATTTTCTAGGACGGGCTAGAAGTAGGTTAATTAGGGCAACTAGCGCTACATATTAGCTTAGATAACCAAACACAAGTGGATGTGAAACCAGTCGGTCAACCTGAACAAGTTAGCCTCAACCAGTGTCAACTAATAGCCCAAAATAGGTGCTCTCCCACATGCCCAGCTGATGGTGGAGATAAGGTTTCTCTGTAATGAAATTGATACGAGAGCCCTGATAGGTCCTTGTTCCCATGTGACCTCGTGCTGGTGCCATATCTGTGATTCCTGGCATGAGTCCAGCTCTTCATTATAGCGCATATAGTAATTGGTCTCTCGCTACATATCCAGTCTTTTCTTCATCTAAGATATAAGAATGGAAGTATTTGTTTCGAGTGGGATGCTGGTGTGGTGAAAACTTGTGGCATCTAGGGCTGGGCTCGATAAGCACAATATCGAGTGATCGGCAAAGTCGTAAGATCGATGTTCAACATGAGAGGACATCGATTGCCAAACACGATATGGCCCCCCCTACCCCCAAAATACAAAAAGACCTACCCTATTCTTTAAAAAGACCGCGGCACTGAGCCGGCCACAGCCGGTCGCCATTATAACTGCACTACGATAGACACTATCGCGCGCGGTAGTACTTGGAAAAGTGTGGAGAGGGCCACGCAATGTATTTTATATGGTGATGGTCCGGCCCCCACCACACTTTTCCAAGCACTACCGCGCGTGACAGAATCGAATCGAGAAAATCGTCATTGAGAAAAATTAGGCAATTAATCGGATTGCAAAAAAATGGCTGATGAGCACAGCCCTAGTGGCATCCCATTCATACCTGAGCTTTGTTCACAAATGTGCAGCCACTTTGAAGTATTGCAATTGGTGATTGAACTACCAATATTTCACTACCGATTATTGGATATTGGCAACAGCTTCTGTTTTTAGCTTAACCCATTTACACTCAGAGCGGCCAAAAGAGGCCTGACAATTTTGGAAATATTTTACTTACAAAGTCATTTTCTTGAAAATATTTGAAGGAGTATTGTTGATCAGAAGTCAAACAACAACTCCCCTTCAAATAGTTTGTGAATATTCACTTTATTCCCAAATTATTTTCAAAACTATGAGAGTAGCAGATGATAGTTTTTAGAGCACCTCTGAGTGTGAATGGGTTAAATGTACAAAATATCTTCAACTTTCCAATCCATGTTCAGTCTTTTATTTTCCAGACAATTTCATAAAGATCCATTTAAGGTGGCTGTAAACGTTTCCGGTGGAGAGCAGACTTTCCCTCAAATAATGGCTGATTTCTCATTATTTGTACACTAAACCCCTAGCAAACTATATATTTTTAGAAAGCTGAGATTCTAAGGAATACATAGGATATGGATAGATTGTATGTGCTCCAAACATTTTGAAGAAATTGGGGTCAAAACTTTGACTAAACAATTTTCAGTATATATGTCACGGCTGACGCAAATCTAAGAGCAGGATCTAAGATAATAACCTGATTTTTTAAAACATTGAAAAAAACCTTTGTCTCTACAAATCTAGACAAGGGTTTTGTAAAATATGGCCCCTAACTTTTTTTATGGCCATTTATCTAACAACATTTTAGGGAAAAAATGCTTTTTTGGTTTCTTGATTTTTGACTCACTATAAAAAATTAACCAGATAAGATATTGCAATATCCCCGTCTAGATTTGTAGAGAACATGTTTTAGAATCTATATACAAAGTTTGAAGCTAATTGATTAAGATTTGTGTCTAAATTCACGTCAGCCGTGAGAGTAAAACTATAGAAATCTAAGCTGAGAAAATGGCAGTTTTGCGTTTTACACAATAATTGTAACTGTGCAATAACTTGCTACTACTTTAATGTGTTTATTTTAGTCCAAGTGGAAAGATAAAGTAACCTTCCATTGTATTTCACAACTGTCAACATTTTTTTCTTCTGAATTACCTCAAAAATAAGTATAAATAAGCACATTTCTGCTACTGCCTGTAGCCTGTCAAAATAGTTGGTATGCTAATGTTGAGTCCCTTCCATATATGGGCATCATGTGACCTCACCCTGGGATCTTGTTTGCATGCTAATGTAATCCATCATAGTTCTAGATTTCTTAATCATTCAAAGAACTGTGCCATCAAAATCAATTTTCGGCTATCTAGTTTGTAATGCTAGCAGCCTATTTGACTGCAAGTTTACTAATTTTGCAAATAAAAGCTTGAAATACTTTATCATTTATCTAAAATAAGCATTTTGCAGGGCCAAAAGCTTAATACTTTGAAGCTATCACAAGCATAGTTTTCTAACAAAGTGGCTTGTTTTTGTTCATATTTTTGGGCCTTATTCGTTGAAGGGGATATGTACCTCTTTCAATATTCCACTTGGTACCTGAGTAAATCAATCTATCTGTTTATGTGGGTGCTGCTATTGAGAATAACTTAATGCTATGGAGTCATGAAGTAAAATAATTTTACAAACCTATTTTGCTGTATCTGCTTCTACTCTAGAGACAATCCAGTGATCCAAGTTGAATAATCCTGAATCAGATAGCTGCATAGTTTCTTAGATGAGCAACTTATGATCCAAGATAGTTTACAGAAGAATGGGCACTTTCCTTAAGATCCCACACAATATATTCCTGTGTCTTTACTGCTTGAAGTGCTCAGGGCAAATGACCTGTTCTACCCAGAGAGCAGTAATTCCAATTGTTTGGTACTTCCTCTCAACTCCCAAAACCCTTGAGGGGATTATGTGTGACACTACACACTGAGCGGAGACCTGAGGGGATTATGTCCAATGGACACAACACAGATACCTGTATCTATTTCCACAGAACTGAAGCCACAGTGCTAATCAATCACCTAACCCAATTGTTCACCTGTAATTCCAATCGTTTTTGTTTCTCTAACTGACTGACAACATTGTTGTGAAAAATACAATCCAGGCTTCAATTAGTTGATAGCTGAATTATATGGATGTAATTGTACTTATATGGGTGTGATTGTCCCATTTTAGTATTGTTAATTACACAAAGAGCATGGAGTGTCTGTTCAAGATGGAGGTATGAGAAGGAATTACTCAGCATGCAAAGCCCAAGTTTTCCCATCAAATACACACATTGTATTACCTGTTGCCCAAAAACTGGTATGTTTCCTGTTTTTCTCAGACAGCCGGAGCCACATTTTGATTAAGACTAACCCCCAATACACTATTTTTGAATTAATCAAAACATCATTATCTGTGATGCCATTCCATTTCCTGCCTCATCTTCACTTGGCAGGTGGGAGGGGCTTATCAGCTAATTAGTCACATGACCAAAACATTGCAGCATGCTCTCTGATTCTCAGCTGTCACACAAACAAATTTCACAATTCATGGAGTTTGGAGTGGGGTAGAGGTATGGAGTTTTTTTCATATGGAGGGTAAGACCCGGTTCATTAACATAATAGATATATCTCAAAACAGGCCTTCCCTGAGGACGAAACGTTTACGGCCACCTTAAGTCTCCCTGACTGTGAACATGTCATCCCTATAGATGGGAAAAATACATAGTATTCCCTTGGCCAATTATCAGGTAAATTATGGTATTGCTAACCAAGTAATGTACATAGTCAAATTATGTATGTACCTTGATATTTCCCTTTCAGGTGCGAAATAAGAGAGAGGATCTGCTGGCTCATCCCCTAGTGACATCTCTGCTCAGGCATAAATGGAACAGCTTTGGTCGTTACTTCTACTACCTGAATCTCATCATCTATTGTGTCTTTGTTGTCTTCCTGACTGGCTTCATCATATGCACACCTGCACCTTACCAATTGTAAGTACACTGCTGAACATCAAGGTATACAGTCATAAGTAGTATGAAGATTTTTTATGAATGAAAAGACTTTTGTTTGAACAGGTATGTATGCCATGAACTGCCGCACATTTTACACACAAAGTAATGTAGATATGTTGTTTGACTTTATGCATGATTTATTTATTAATATTTGATAATGTATATTAAAGGTTTTCCCTCATATGTGATTATTTTTTGTTAATTATTGAAAAACTTCAGTCGACTGTAATATCATTATTTGTATATGGACAGAACATAATTCAGCTTTACATTGATATTTAAACTAAACATTCTTTTTCTTTCAGCGAACATGACAAAAATAAAACTACCTGTCCGACACTGAGACCAGGAGTGTATCAGCCATTTTGGAATGAATTATCTAAGAAGGTCTTCATTGATGTAGGCAGATGGATTGTGGTAGGACTGGCAGCATTCAATATAGCTCGAGAGGTAGGTATAAGTTGTAATTCAATGGCTGTTTACAGGGCTCACCTAGACATCCTGAAATGAACTGTATACTTTCGTGATAAAACATTCACCTCCGAGGTGTACACAAAATTTCTTAATAGCAAAGCAATTTTTTGAGCAATATAAGACTGAAAGTTGTTCTTGTTGTTTTTAGATATTTGTTTTGTATTTGATGAGTTAAATTGTTTTCAAAGTTGTCAGATTTTGTAGCCTCACCAGCTGTTAAGGGTATGAATGACTTATCAAAGAACACATTAGCAGCAGTGTGTCTTTACATATGAATTTCATCTAATTAAAGTTTTTTGGTAAAATTCTTGCAATCTAACGTAGAAAAAATATTACTTTGAGGTTTTGAAACACTTAAGATTATATAATCTCTTTGGATAACATATACGATAGCATATTGCGATGAAGTCTCCATTCTTCTATGAAAATCCTGAATACACATTGAGAAAAGTAACTTCAGAAATATTGTTGCTTGAATTGTGTTGTCATGTTATCTCCGTTTTGTAGTGCTACCAATTATATAAAGCGAAATGGAATTACATAGGCTGGGAGAATGCTATTGAATGGATCTGTTACATAACTGCCTTTCTGCTGGTGATTGATTTTGTACCTACCTGTCCCGAAGTCAGATCGGTGAGTTGAGAGAGCCACAGCATGCAAGATAATCCCATTGTTTTACTCACTTAGTTGAGAGAGGCACAGCATGCAAGATAATTCCATTGTTTTACTCACTTAGTTGAGAGAGACACAGCATGCACGATAATCCCATTGTAGTACTCACTTTGTTGAGTTAGTTCTGTCTTCATGTAATAGCCCCACTTTATGGTTGATCTGATGCTACATATTAACACTTGTTGAATGGATAAAAATTATGAATTTTACATCATTATCAGTGTTTTAGTAGAATTGATTTTACTGTTAGAGTTAAGAAATGCCTAGGAACTAGATTTTCTCAATGATGATATATATAACTTAAGTTATCATAAGTGATGATGATAATATCTTGCTATGACTACTATGTCACTCTTTTAAATATGTTTGCAGGAGATGCTTTTGTCGGAGAGTTATTCTCCAAAAAAGTCACTGTTTTGGTACTGCAGGTGGGAATGTCATTCAACTAAGTTCTATTTTAAATCTCTCTCCTGTGAAGGTGTGGCAGTGGCAGGCTGGGGCTGTGGCTATCTTCCTGGCCTGGATGGACTTGGTGCTGTTTATCCAGAAGGTGCCGCGCTTCGGTATTTACGTGGTCATGTTCACAGACGTCCTCAAGACCTTCATGAGATTCTTCCTCGTCTTCTTCCTCTTCATTGTCGCCTTCGCTCTCGGCTTCTACACGCTGCTTCAGAATCAGGTGAGCTTTTGGTTGGCGCTGTAGTAACCTTTTGACTGTGCAAGTGTCTTTGTGCACAAGGGGAACTGCTGCACAAGCTATATAGACACTCAAAGTAGTTCATTTTCATGATTAAGAATCCTTTTGTCAAAGTTCTAAATTGACTAGATAGAGGAATGATTTTCCATTTGTATTCCATAATGATTGACACTTAGATTTTTGAAACTGTTCTCTTTGTTGATTTTCAGTATGCCTTCAGGCGACCAGAGAATGCACTGATTAAGACAGCTGTCATGATGATAGGGGAGTTTGAGTTCGGGGACGTTTTCCTAGCGGAAGGCTCGAGCACAGATCATGATCAACAGGTGTACTATGAGCAGATCACGTACTGTCTCTTCGTCTTCTTCATGGTGATCATGAGCATTCTCATCATGAACTTACTGGTGGGTCTGGCTGTTGATGACATCAAGGGCGTCCAGGAACAGGCTGTCCTCAAGAGACTGGCCATGCAGGTAAGTCAACTCAACTAACACTAGAAAACATTCTCATCATGAACTTACTGGTGGGTCTGGCTGTTGATGACATCAAGGGCATCCAGGAACAGGCTGTCCTCAAGAGACTGGCCATGCAGGTAAGTCAACTCAACTAACAGTAAGAAACAGGCAACAACACCTAAAGATGATAACACATATAGGTGATAACACCCGATGGTAACCATCCCTGAAGTTAACAATACCTGATAGAAACAATGCCATAAGGTAACAACACCTAAAGATGATAACACATATAGGTAATAACACTCTATGCTAACCATCCCTGAAGTTAACAATACCTGATAGAAACAATGCCATAAGGTAACAACACCTAAAGATGATAACACATATAGGTAGTACCATGCAATCCCTGAAGTTAACAATACCTGACAGTAACAATACCTAATGGAAACAATACCATAAGGAGACAATACATTATGATGACAATTCCTGTAGTTAATAGCACCCGGTGGTAACAATACCTGATGGATGCAATACCATAAGGTAACAATACCTATGACAATGACAATACCTGTACACAGGTAAAAGTGTCCAAACTTCGATCCCTCAATATATCGACATTTCACGGCTTGAAACCCCGTAACGGTCCCATTATTTTTATTATTTATTATTTATACGGGCCCGTTATAACGGGTTCTGAGCCCGTTACAGGCCCGTTATAACGGGTTCTGAGCCCGTTACGGGCCCGTCAATATAACGGGCCCGTTTGGGCCCGTCAATTTTTAGCTGTGTAGGTGATAATAACTGAAAGGTTGACAATACCTGAAAGTAACATTACCTGATGGAAACAATACCACAAGGTTACAATACCTACAGATGACAATACCTGTAGGTAATAACACCCGATAGTAAAAATCCCTGAAGTTAACAATACCTGAAAGTAACAATACCTGATGGAAACAATACCACAAGGTAACAATATTTAAAGATGACAATACCTGTAGAATAAGATTATAACACCCGATAGTAACTATCCCTGAAGTTAACAATACTCCTTTTGGTAACAATATTGGAAGTTAACGGTACCTGATGGTAACAATAGGTAAAGCAGGGTCTTAGCCAGGATTCAGAAACTGGGTTCCCATAATTGGTAATTGTAAAATCTTTGGGCATCCAGATGTTTAAGGGGGACCACAATATACTCATATTTGAACGATGAACATGTATAAATTTATCAAAATAAGATATAGTATCCTTTAATATAAAATCTCATGGGAATCATATATGGAGATGAAAAAATTCAATTATATGCTTGAGATCAACAATTTAAGTAATTCCTCACAAAGAAATTTGGGTGTCCTCAGGGGTGCTTTTTAAGGGTTTGGGTGTGCAAAAGACGTCCAGACGCCCTGCTGGCTAAGACTAGGAAGTAAAGATGAAATTACCTTAATGTAATATTTCCTGAAAGTAACAATGTCGAAAGACAAAAATAATTTAAGGTTACAAGACATCATGGTAACAAAACTCCCATTATGAGAAAGTATGGAGATAAGAATTGTCTGTTGATTGGATTCTTTAGGCTATCATTGTGTCAGTTGATTCATTCATTTCCTTAGTTCTAAACTTGGATAAAGAAAAGAATGGATATGTAGCGAGAGACCAATTACTATATGCCCTATAGTTACATTCTGGACTCATGCCTGGAGTACCAGATAAGGCATCACAGCGAGGTCACGTGGGATCAAGGACCAATCAGGGCTCTCGCATCGATTACATGACAGAGAAACCTTATCTCCACCACCAGCTGTCGGTGCCCAGAGCATAAATTTTGGCCTATTAGCAGCTATTAGTTGACACTGGTTGAGGCTAGCATGTTCAGGTTGACCGGCTGGTTTCGAATCCACTTGTGTTTGGTCATCTAAGGTTCTAAATGATTGCTTATATTTTTGAATGCTGTTTTGATGGGTTTTGATGTTCTCTTTCCAGGTTGACTTGGCATTAGATGTGGAGAGTGCTCTTCCTGGCATAATGCGGAAATACTTCATGGTCATGTGTGAGACGATCAAACCCAACCGCCAGGTGATGGGCTTGAAGCGCATCCTGCACATGGAGAGCTCCAACCTATCAGCACAGAGTATCGCGGGCGCACTCAATCCAGAACTCGTAAGTCAGCTTTCATTGTCACTATTTCCCGTAATAGCGACGCTTTATCGAAGTTTATTTCATTGTCAGTATCACCCGTCTGATAATAGGGCTAAATCATGACTAGCGCTGGGCACCATTGAGAATCAGACAATATGATGCTACTATTCTTACTCACAAACTGGTCCATTAATGTTACTGGTGGCTAATTTGGCCAGTACAAAATGATGCAAAAAAACTGACTAGAACCATGGCATATGGGCACTCATCTGAGAGTACTCAGCGAGAGCTATCAAATGAACATCAACATGATATGGTTTAGATGGTTTTCGAAAATCTTTGCGTTTTTGTGCTTTAGACGAAAGTAGCCTTAGCATAGGAACTGTTAAGAAATCTGTTACATGGTATAGATAATATTCAGTGGTTGAGTCTACAGATGATTCGAGATGAATAGTTTGTTTTGTATTTTGTAGGATGAGATGGAGAAGGTCCAGGAGGCTCAGGAGAAGATGGCTCGCGAGCAGAAGGCCACGAAGGCGCGTCTCAAGAACATCGCAGCTCAGAACCAGAAGATAGAGGCCATGCTGGTAGCACTTCTCAAGCACAACGAGATCTCCTTCGATGATGAGGATGAAAAGGAGGAGGAGGAAATGACAGCGGGACTTTTCGACTGAACATGACAGGGTGGATGAAGAAGAAGAAATAAAATCATACATACTTAACCCATACCTTCTTTACAATTCCGCGAAAGGCTGGATTATTGGTCTATGACTTTTTGGCCACAATGTTTTATGGAAAAAGCCTAGATACCTGTAATTAGTGCTCAATACCTGTGTACATCTGATATGATGCCTTATCCATTGAATACCTTGGATGAATCTTGTTGGCATATTTGAATAGAAACAATATTTTTGGACTTAGTTGCATGTAACCATTATGGCAGGATACCTTGCGGAAAATCTTAAACTAAGAAATTTTCTTAGTATAACCAAATCTGGATATGCTTCATTAAGTTGAAGGAACTAACTTACCGTAGCATGCTTTTGGAGACAAGGTAGTTGATTTAACATATTTGATTATACAACAGTGGAATATTCCTGAGATGGAAATGATATACTTAAAACGTTTTCTGTGCATACATTATATTGATATCTTGAGAGTTCTATTTTTACACCATTGTTTTGTACAGACTTAAAAAGCATGTCTTTGAGATGTAGTATAGAAAATTTTTCTACTAAGATATAGGAGGTTAGTCATAGATAGAGTATACTTTTATTACTGGCATGTGACATATAGCCATGGCCCAACGATCTTAAGAGATATAACTTTAAAAAGTGTATATATTAACTACATATTATGAAGAATACTATTGATTGAGTAGATGTGTTTATATACAAGTCTCTCAGGAGTCTAGACAGTTTCTATGTAAAAAAATCTATTTAAAAGTTTTCATTGGAGAAGCTTGGATTGTATGTTGTTTTGGCCTGTGTTGGTTCATACTGCTACATTCCATAATTTTGCTGATGATATATTCTATTAGATTTTTGCCAATTAGAGATTAGCACACTAGATAGGGGCAAACTGTTATGTAACAGATGGTGATTTAAGCCATCAGCTCATAATGGAGACGTTAAGGGAAAAATCATCATTTGGTGATAAGTATGAAAGTCAACCTAAATAGAACACTCATATTTTGAAGTCCTTTTTGATCCGACTTAGTGAATCATACAGTATGATCATGAGTATTTTAGAAGAATTTATGAATGCAGAGTTTGCACAGTGAGGCAAAATGATTGACAACATTAAATTAGCTCTGAATTAGTGGTAGGTTTTTTCTACAGTGAGATTATGTAACATCCATTTTGAGGTGCCTACTAAGTGAGGTGGCTTCACATCATGATCTGGTGTTATCATGTAACTAATCAAGTCTGAATTGCTGCTGATGATTATGGAAGACGTTCATGTGAGGCCTACTATGACATACTTCACTGATGACCAAATATGGCATATCTGAGGATACCCATGAAGGCAAAGAGATGTCATACTGCTTTAAATGTTGGTTCATTTGTGCTTTAAATGTGTATCATTTTCAAGCTACGCTCTTCATTTTATTAGTATGTTACAGCATAAGGCATATCTCATACTCATGTAATCTGAAAATACTCAGTTATTCTGCTATATATTAGGGCTTGACATAAACACTTATTACATTTATATAACTGTATATAAGATCAATAATGGACATCACTTAAACTTACATTTTCAAATATTTTCTATGGCTTTTCATTTTGTTCAGCACCAGCAAATATCAGGGTGACTTATACAAGTGGACATCCTTTATGAGTTCTTGACGTCTGTGCATATTTTCCTGTGCGTATTTTCCATTTCATTTGTGCCCTTTTGATCATGCCTTTCTCACTTTGAAAAGACTTCAGGTTAAACCATATTACAGACTTATTTTATAGAACATATATCATATTGAATAGGTTGCATATATCATAAGTTAGTAAGATATGAATTCATTATGTGCAATGTTTGAAACCCACCTTTATGAGACTGTTTTCTATTCATGTATTGACTTACCATTTATGTTTTATATAGGGCAGCTTTGTTGTGCCCACATGGACCATTGTTGTATGAACTTCAGTAAATGATCAATCCTGCTCAGAAAGACCACAGACAGGATGGACTTAATGTGGTCAAGTGGACCACAAAGACTTAGATAACTGAATTAATATGTTCACCATGACAATGAGAATAATCCAATTTCATAGTATTTTCATAATAATATTGCAAATGAGTCTTGCTTAGCATTTGTTTCTTGAAAATCACTATAAAGGAGAGACTTGAGACTATGTTACCATTTACAATTCCTGAATCTTGTAGACCTGCATATGTGTGCTAGTTGTTACTTAACTGACTATTATTGATAAGGTTATCTGATTTTCTTCTCCCTATATATTTTCTGCGAAATGTATGTCATTTACCTGAACATTTTGTGAATGTTTTGATAGGATATTGAGACCCTATTTTTGTAGAATTCCTGTTGTATATTGTTATTGACCTGTGATATTAATTATTAAATAGTTATCGCTATATACTTGTTCTTTGCTTCTTCACTTTCCATAGACACAAGAGGCTGGAGTTCAAAATGTTATGATTTTGTAGATGGATTCATAATGCATAAAGTATGCCTGTATAATCAAGAACTAGAGATTATCAACATAACACACATCAGCGCTTGTCCTCATAATTCGTACCAGATTAATTTACCTTATAGACCAAATCCTGTTAGCCAAGATCTTGACTTCTGAATTCAACCTAAGACATAGTATTGTCCACTTATGTCATGTATCATAGCTTATTGGTGCTATCCAGACCACATTTTCAACCCTGTGGTTTGAAAACCATTTAAACCCTCTCAGATGGGTACCCACGTTTCAGTCATATTTCAGGGTTTTTGCATCATTTTGTATTGTCCAAATTAGTCACCAGCAGCATAAGGAACAATGTGTGATTGCACACTCAGCAGATGGGAAGTCTAAGTGTGTATATAGGAGGGTTAGTGGAAATGAACTTTCGATTTTATAAAAGTTAATAAATATGAGTTGAAAGTCAAAATGCCACCTTCCTTAGACCCTGATTGAAAATGAGCTGCTTATTCTGCAACTGTCCCTGAAGACCAATTGAAGGAAAACTACGCAGTCAATATATTCTACAGTCAATATATTCTGCAGTCAATATATCATGACTTGCATATAGCATGCCAAGTCAAAATGCCACCTTTCTTAGATCCCTTCTGAAAATGAGCTGCTAATTCTGCAACTGGCCCTGAAGATCAATTGAAGGAAAACTGTAAGTCAATATATTCTGTACACAAGCAGTTTTATTTGTTCCCTTATCAAATGAAGCTGTGTACAAATGAGTGACAATTATGCAATTTGCCTGACAAAAGCCATTACAGTACATTCCAGCTAGCCACATGCAGCTACTGAATGGAGCACATACAAACCTGTACACTATTATAAAACCGCCATGCAGCAGCCCATGGCTTTTACTCCAACCACTATACTTTTAAGGCAATCGGTGTGCAATGCAGTGCACGATCTTCAGAGTGGTAAAAAGTCACATTGGACAAGACAAGTTCCCATTGGCACAAGGATTGGGAATATACTGTTAACTGTTTTGAGTACTGGTTTGAAAAGATGTTTGACTATTCTCGAAAAAAAGAAATCCATTTTTCATAGCAGACCTGAAAATTCCCATCTTCATTTATTTCATTCACTAGAAGAAAACCAGCTCTATTTATAATGATGAGTATCCATTTGAAGCTTGGTGACAGGTAATCTCACATTTCTGAAAGGTTTGAGGATAAAAATAATCACCAGGCTCATGACTTGGATGAGATTGAGTGGAACGTTTCCAATTAATAAAATTTCAGCAACTTAATTTGCATTTTTATATTCGATGGGAAACAGGTTAATTGGTAGAGCTATGTTTTGTGAAACCTATATATACAACCGAAAATTGCTGCCCGAAGCATATGTTCTGTGATCCACCAATTGGCCAATCATCCAATAGTGAAAACAAAAGGAATACCAGTGGCCACCTATCAATTAAGTGAGCATCACTCCTGTTCTGCATAACACACTCTAAATTGAGCACTTGTGCTGGTACCCAACTTCATACCATGAAGAAAACTATTCCATATCATACCATTGAAACAGAACCAAATGGAACGGGCATTAGTGTACAGTCTACAAGAATCTTAGTTGTCTTGTCCTAATGTGTGCTTTTTATGAATGAGCGTTCTCATACACATTAATTTCTATCCTGTATACAAGGGTCAAAAGCTTTAATGGCGAGTTTTATTATTCTCCAAATGTGTTATTTTATAAATGTGCATTTTTGTTTAAAGTATATGCAATCCTGCATACCAATGTGACAAAATCGCATTGCGAAGAGGAGCATAGTATCTGGACCATCCCTTGCACACTTTCAATGCCAATTACTAAATGCTACAATGAAAGGGTCTGTAATTTCACCACAGCAGCAAAATGGAAAGTACTGATCATCTACAACAAGCCAGTATAGTCAACTACTATGCCCTCAATAAAGTAAACCATCTGTTTAGAGTGAATATTTACAAACTCCAGTATCAACAAGAATAAAATGCCAATTCAATATAACGCTTACATAACTCAACTGTACAAATTCATTGCTGTTTATGGCAACTTCCCAAGTCAAATGACTCCTAAAGCCACTACAACTATTTCTACTACTAAATGCACTTCGAAGCAAGCATGAGTGAAGAAAAAAATATTCATTTTTGAAGTGTTGTTTTTTTGGAAAATATTGATTTCTATAATATCCCAATAGAATGGCCCACCATCAGTAGCTCAAGACACTTTGTGAAAGGTGCAAAAAGAATATCATCCCAAGGACTTAGGTTTCTGAAATAAGATGATTTCTATCCTTTTACCAAGTTACTGAAAAGCATTTTTTTTATCATTATAGAAGATTTATCCACCTGCAAACTGTACATTGCAGATTTGTGAGTACAAGACTGGTATTCAAGGTAAATGCACGGGAGAAACAATAATAAAGTTGAACATAATATGCTGAATATGTATATATGATGAATGTACAGGCAACAGAAACATACAATGCCTAGCCAATAGAAGCCACCAATTATCTGCCTATTTACACGAAATGCCTGCTGAAGCAAACATTGAACAAAGCCTTCTTGCACTTTTTTCACCCATCCCAATTTTATACTGTACAGATACAATGTCTAAATTCTACTTTTTAGCCATCAGAATCATCCTACAGGCATTGGTTCTTACAATGGAAATAACCTCATTTTGTACAGATAAATGGTTACACAATTGGTATAATTTATATTCACCTATTCAGGATGATAACATAGAAATACTAGTAACACAATAGCTATACCTTGTCAGTCCAGACAGTCTAATAACTGGCTTTTGTATTGCCAGAGAGATGTGCCCAAACATAGGCACTCCTGTTTTTGTTTAGAAAAGGAATAAGTGGTACAAGTGCACTTAGTTCACTTCATATTATACATTTTAAGTCGCCTTTAAAGGAGCATGCACAATAAAAGAGTTTTTGATTAACAGTCAAACCTACCCAAGAGACCACCTATTCATATACTGTATACAGTGTTAATATTACAGCAGTTCTACAAATGCGTGCTTTGCACATCCCTGGAGTGTGTTTTTATTAAACACCAATATTTGGACATCCTATCCCTGTGCTAGTATCCTAAAACGCGCTGACATGATAGCTTGTCATTCAACACCCATATGCAATAATTAAACTGCACATCAACTATAGATGCCTGCCAAGTGCATTTCTTTATATACGCAAAATTAACATGGTATAATGTATAACGGTATACAGTATTACAGTTCCAAACTAAAATTCTTTTAATTCATCGATTATGAAAGATCAAGTTTGTTTTGAAATCATTCTGTTAGTCATCTAAATGAGCAGATTTGACTTGAAGTAAAACTTTTTTTGCACCTCCTAAAATAAGTAGATAGCACACTACCAAGAAATGTAACCATGAAATATATATAATTTTTTGAGTAAAGCATCTTTTGCAAAACTTTATGGTAGAAGGAATGAAATATTCAGAGGAATGTTTATATTTACCTAGCCATTGACGCTTTTTCAAATACTTTTTATCTTTAGTTACTGTCAAAAGTTTCAGACACTTGCCAATGGATACTTACGGCATGAAATGATTAAGATAATTTTGAGTTACACACAAGACATACATATCCAATATTTTCCCATACATTTCAGCATGACCTAATGTGGCAATCAGTGGAAGTATCATGTCTGCAAATTACAAGTTGTCTATGCTTATTGCAGCTCATTGGCCATGTCTGAATACCCATGCATGGTCTATGTATCATACTGGAAAGGAACTCCAGTAAGTCACATAACACGCAAAAAGCATGTTTCTATAAAGATATCAGCTTAGGTCAACGAATGGTGTCTTACAAATGGGATATAAACTAATTTAATGAAACAATTAGATACAACTAACAGAAAATTATCTCAATTAACAATTTGAACTTTTGGATTAAAACTTAGAATCATTCGGACGATATAATGGTATAAGTGTATTAATCTGTAATGATTTCTTGAATTGTCTATCTTCCTTTTTACTTGTGGAAAGTATAACTTGATTCCTAATAACATTGTACGTATCAATCTAAGAATTCACAACCATCATAAAAAGAAATGCACAACGCAGAAAGAAAGCTATTTTCTAATGAACAAAGGAATTGTAAAAACTTTAAATTTTTAAAATTCAAAACTATTTTTCACTATAACGTACTTCAATATATAATAAGTGGCAATTCTTTATTACCCATACATTTAAGGCATTTGAAATGATTCTACAACATAAACGAAAATAAAAATATCCCACCATATTTTGTGAACCATCAAAATAGAAGTAATGACACACCAGAATGAACCTTGAACAAAATCTAATCTTTCTGGAATGGTAATTCATGTGGAGACTGGAATTGATGGTCATCATAGTAACCAAACTAAGTAAATTTAAGCAATCAGATGAAACAGGTTTCCAAAGTGTTTTTAGCAGAATGTTCTATACTAACTTTACTAACCATACAATGATATGTAGATAGATACAGCGACAATTGAAAAGAATTGTAGAAAAATAAATAAAGATATCGTCTTAAGACTATTATAAGGATTCCCGCCTAGCATGGTTATAGAAATACTGAACACCTATGAAAATAAGGCAAAAATCCATAAGACAATATAGTAACTTTCCTAAGTTCATCGCAAGGATAAACAAAAATCACTTTCCAAAATAACTAAATTCAGCCTAAAACCTTTTGTGTAATTGATATTTGGCTCTTTTGCTGCTTTTTTGTCGGTCAGTTTGGGTGTAACAGTTGGCTAATTCTCTTGCACCCTAAAGTAATTGTGATCTATGCTAGTTTGCACTTGCACAGACGTCTTGCCAAGTGGGAAGTCTTTCAAGTTAGGGATTGTTCTGATAATGAGATACATGCAAACGGTTACCCACAACATGATACAAAACCATCCCTTTGTGAATACCTCAAAGAAAAAGGTTGCATTTTTACATATGGAACTGTACATTTGAATCACTTATGAAAAAAAAAATGTTTAAATAATACATGCAACTATTTATTAAACTTGCTTATGATAAATTTCATTTTTAAAAGGAACTTATATGAATTTCTGTCCTTTGCGAAATATGAGAAACAAAGGCCCTGGAAGTCAAAATTATCAATACAAGCAACACATACACATACCCATTTCACCTTTATGAGATATCCATACTTGGCACTTGCAAAAAGTGGTCCCATTATTACATATAAACAAGGCAAAGTATTTCCCTCTAATACAATGACCACCTGCATGTAGGATAAATGCACAAGTAAAAGTTATGGTTTTGATATTATGATATATACAACCAACCCTGCAAAAACCTCAAGTAGTAGTAGTACATCAGGGGTAGAGAATCAGTCATTCTGGACTCTAAATACATTCTAATAAACATTACAAAATGGCCTTTCTATCAACCTAAAATTTAGTCCAAATTGAACCCCCCTCCCCATTTGTAGTATCTTATATATATATATATATATATATATATATATATATATATATATATATATATATATATATATATATATATATATATATATATATATATATATATATATATATATATATATATATATATATATATATAGATCAGTAGACACAGTGTTTGTCTCAACTTAACCCATTCACAGCTGGAGCATAACCATAGTCTGGAAATTCTGAACAGAATATATTAGAAAGAGGAATCATTGATAGTGTTGGGAGAGGGAACGTCAAACCTGATAGGTAAGATAACTTTCAGTCAAATATTTCACAAAATATCTTATCAAGATATTCTCATAAGAGCCAGTGTGTATATATGCTTGAAGTGAATGTATTAAACATTCTTCACGGCAACCTCTACCAGCTGAGAAGAAGTATAATCCTATTAATACATGTATAGTTTAACTCTATATAATAGAGTTACTCACTCTATGATCATTATGACATTGACATTCACAGGGAAAATAACTTGTCAAGTCCACTCATTTTCCCACTAGTCATTATTATGTTTGTAAACTATGCAGGTTCAGTTGGTATCGATAGAGTAGTCCTTAAGCTTCTTGGAATGTGCTTTAGTCAATTAGTCTAGCGCAGTGCAGTTTTCAGATCGTAGGAATGTGTGCTGAAGTTCATTAAGTACACTCGGCTGTAGAAAAGAACAGACTGCAGAAACTCCGTACACAACCGCTGAATACTAACCCTGGTCCTCCGTCTTGATCCACTGATCTGGAAGAGGTCCTTTGATGATTTCACTTCACTCATAATGGTTAATTCTGATCCAGATGCTCTAAGAGCTTAAGTACAAAGTCCACCATAGAAAAAAATCAAACTTGAGAACAAGTTTCAAGAAGGAGTCTATGTCTCAACCCAATAATCTACACGAATGACAACACTCACATCGAATTGGGTGATTTTGACAAGGACTGCGATTGGAGTCTTATAGCACCATATAAAAATAACCAATATATGTTTGATAGAGGGCCATATGCTGTGTACTTGTTAGAAAAGGGGGCAAATTATAAAGTATACTAACAGCAAGCAAGTTCAAATCTGGATCATAATATGATCAGGGTAAGAGTTGGGGTTTGGATGAAAATTAGAATCAGGGCCAAGGATCTGGATCAGAATTAGAATCAGGGCCAGACTTAGGATCAGGATCAGAATTAAGATCAGGGCCAGAGTTAGTATCTGGTTCAGAACCAGGACCAGGACCAGGATCAGAATTAGAATCAGGATCAAGATGAGGTCTTCACTGGACCAGAATCAGCTCCTAAATATGTTCATCTACCCTGCATCCAGATAAAATGGAGTTCTGATACAGTGAGATTTCCACAAGAAGTCAGGTCACCACAATTTCCTAGCCGGACCCAGACCTGGATCATGTTGTGGTGACGATCTTCTTCAAACGATCCAGCTCAACTTGCATAGTCAGCCTGGTTTTCTTCTCCTCATCTATTTCAGTCATGAGTTCCATGATGCGCTTATTAAACTGGCTGCGCAAGCCGTCCAAGTCCTTCCTTAGTGAGTTATAATCTGTCTTGAGGGCGTTGTAGGTGTCTCTGCTGACAGTGTTGTCGCGTAGAAGCTGCAGCTCCTTCCTGAGTTCCCTCACGTCCTCCGAGCTGGCCCCTACCCCTCCACTATTTATAGGACTCGATACTCCCACCACTTTAGGCTCTGCAACAAACAATAAATATCCCAGTATTAGAATAATTATTATTCATGGAATATTTGAACAGTTTACTATATCACATTAGCAGAATCAATCAAAAATAAAGTGACCACAACTAAACTTCTACTTTCTTACTCAATATCTCATTATTGTCAAAAATGTATCAAAAAGAAATTAAGAAGTAAGTATGCAGAATGAAATATTGTTAACTTCCCTATGTCAAAATATTTATAAGCCTATACCAAATAAAGGAAAAAATAAGGAAGGTAAAAGGGTGGATTGACAGCCATACAAAAGACGTAAAGCAATAACTCAGATGTGTAAACTCCATTTTGACTTGGTTTAAACAGTTTGTAACAGATATTCACATCAAAAAGGTAATAGGAAAATTTAGACAGCCAAAAAATATTCAAAATAGATGTTCAATCTTTTAACTGAGTGGTAACATAACTCTTCCAATGCTGAGACTATTTTTGTCCAAAGCACAAGGACGCAAAGATTTTTGAAAACCATCCAAACCCTATCATGTTGGTATTAATTGTATATCTCTCGCTGAGTACTCTCAGATGAGTATCCATGTGCCAGGGTTTCGGTCATTTCCAAGTATTTTTTTCATTATTTTGTATCGGCCAAATTTGCTACCAGAGGCGTAAGGGATGAGTTGAAAGTGATGAAGACTGACCTTCACTGGGCGACCGTGGAGACTTGCTGTCAGTGATATCCTTGGGCGGGGATTTGTTGGAATGTTTGGGGATGGAAACGGGAGGTGGTGGCCTCTGGACCTTTGATGGTGCCGGCTTTTTCTTCTCCTCTTCAGGCTGAAAAAATAAGCCAAACAATAAATTATCATACTACCAAAACATTAGTCCATCCATAAGACAGTAATTTTCAGTTTTCTTCTTTCAAGGACAAATATAAATCCAAATTCTAAAAATGGAGTTAACAATTATTCAGTTCTTTAATTACTCACTAGGTGCATGCTAAAATATCTTCTCAAGACCACACCTAGCTCTATCTATTTTCATACTAGGAAACTACCAGTTGGACATAAAAAATAATTAGATTTAGAAGAGGACAGAATTTACGGGGTGGGATCTAATCTACCATGACACCAACAAAAACATGCTGTAAGAAAATGTAGATCCTCTTTGTAACCATGCAACTTTTGACAAAAGTTTCAGTAAATATGGACATTTCAGTTCCTGTATGAAGATAACACAAAAAAGTTATTTCAGAACCAACATACATGATATCAATAACCTGTATGTATTTGTAAATGTATTCATATTTGCTAATAGGGTATGTGTTCACCTTAATTCATATCAGTCAATCATGAAAAGATATGTGGCAGAATGCTAAATATGTCAAAATTATTCATTCAACTTAAATACAATTAAAACTGAAAAAGAATCCTTTATTCAAAATATGTTAAAAATAACAATACCTACATAATGATATAGAAAATCACATTCCACCTAGAACAAATCTTACATTCATCTCCATGCATCATAATAACTATTCACACTCTTATGATTACATGCATATCATATCTAGCTAAGACCACAATGAAACACTCTATCTTCATTAAACCCATTCATGCCCGAAACCCCAACCAAAGGGCCTGAGAGTATCTAAATACATAAATGTAATACACCTCTGAGTGTTGTAGTTGGAAAGGGCACTATATCAAATGTCCTTCCGATTAAGCATCAGTTGGAAACACTTACAGAGATGCTGAATACAAACATCAACAAACATTCATCGATTATTTTTTGATAATGTGCTTTTTTTCTAAGTTAATACTTACAAAAGGATAATAAATCCAAACAATATGTTTGAAGGGGACCTCTTAGTATGAATGGGTTAATATTTGCTATATATGGTACATATAGTGAGAGCACATGTCTGAAGGCTGGTGCTCAGGTGAATGAACAAAAGCTATTTTTTCTGTTATATGATAATTGTTTGATCAAACTGCAATAGTGCTTGGTTATTGACTGTTTTTTGACAATTTTACGAGTTAATCACTTAATAAAAGTTTAAAAAGAGTTAAATAAAGCAGTGGTTGGCAGGTGAGTCTATCACAAATATTTATGAGTAAGATGCAGATGTTGGAAATTTCTGATCAGCATAATGTTGAAATTATGAAAAGTTGGCACTTTATATAGGAAGGGCTATGAACAGTTTTAGATGATCATCATCAGTGCACTTCCATACTTCTCAGTATTCTAGGTTTTGTGTGTCAAGACATTCATATAAGAAAGTTTCCAAGCTGTTAGTAAGCTGCATGCATTAGGGTGCAATCTGGAGTCAGAGAGAGAAACAGTGCACAACAACGAGAAGAACCAGAGACAGAGGGTGTGTACGACTAGAGGGCTATCGGGCACCTTAGGGGGTTCCTTGGGTTCCTTGGGTTCTGGTTCGGGTGCCGGGGGTGTGGTACCACGTTTGAGGGATGTTGATTTTTTAATATCCTTGGACCAGGGTGGTTCGGTGGCACTAGAAGCGGTATCTGGGCTGTTTTCCTCCTCCTGAAGCAAGAGAGTAGAGCCACACATATAGCACATACATACACACACACACACACATACATACTTATGTACGTACATATCCTGGTGTCTGAGCACATACATCATCTGACGACAAGTGATATGCATAATTGCTAGACATTATAAGGCAGAAGCTTTCTTCACACATTCAAAAGAAACGATGCACTTACATATAGAGAACTTCAAAAAGGTTTATTCTTATCATATAAAAGAGGTTCATTATAAAGCATTATGTCACAGCCTGGGTCTTGGCATGAATTAATAGAAACATTCTCAAGTTGATTTTTTTATCAAAGGGGTCTTCATCCATACAGACATACACAAGAACCTTTTACTAATATCTTTACTTTTTTATGTGAGGGGGAATATGCAGCTGTTAGATGAATACTGAGAAAACAGAGCGTGAAGGACGCAGCAAACCTAAGAACAAGGGGTTATGGCATACAGACATCTCCCTATTCATCATCTCAATGCCCGCACATTCTGACAAGTTGGTTTTCCAAGAAAAACCACATTCACAGTCAAAATTTATATTATAAAGGAACAACTTTAATTGTTTTGTTTTTTTCTATGAAAAAGACTATGAATATTTGCATATGAATCCCACCACCATGGCACTAAGAGCATGAATGGCAGATTACTCAGCCACTTTTCAGCGAGGCTGCGGGCTGCAAAGAGACCCCATGTTCCAAAGGGTGGAGTCGTGAGGCTATTTCCATATATGTGAATCATGGATTTGTTTATACAAGCAAACTTAAGTAAGAAAAAAAAAGAAATTTCATCATGGATAGATTTTCCTACATAAAAATAGCAAAGACAAAACTTGATACTGTGTGAAACATATACTGTACGAATCTGAAAATGATATCAGTGAAAAAAACCTATATTTCATCAGCATTATAGTATTATTAGTAATGTTATATTCAGAAATCAGAATCTAGTCAGCATCACAATAACTAGATGGCAGCACATGTAATTTGGCCTGCTTCTACCCAAAAACTGGGTCAAACTAAGCATTTGGGAGTAAAAAATGGAATATGCTTATCTAAACCACCAAGTCTTAGTAAGATGAAAATACAAAATTGAAAAATAAGAAGAAAAGTACTTAGCATTGAGTAATGAATAAAGTGAATTCATATATATATATATATATATATATATATATATATATATATATATATATATATATATATATATATATATATATATATATATATATATATATATATATATATATATCATAAATATATATATATATATATTATAGATATATATATATATATATATATATATATATATTATATATATATATATATATATATATATATATATATATATATATACATATATATATATATATATATATATATATATGTATATATGTATATATATATATATATATATATATATATATATATATATGTATATATATATATATATATATGTATATATATATATATATATATATATATATATATATATATATATATATATATATATATATATATATATATATATATATACATATGTGTGTGTGTGTGCAGTGTAACAAGGACATATAGATAAAGGCGAACACTAAGCCTGAAGGCAAATTAAGATATATGAGTGCAACTACATTTCTATATTTCAATTCGAGCAATTGTGTTATCTAATAAAGCCCAAAAAATGTTCTGCTTGTTAAAGTTATTGATCGTGTAACCACAAACAGAAATTTTATTTTTTGGCCTATAGAATATGTTGCTAATTTCTAGAATAAAAGCATCATGCAGTAGTATGAGAACACACAGTTTCAAAGGAAGTTTCAAGTGTAAAGAATTGGACAGAGGTTAAGGGTGGATCAGGAGGGAAAAACAGAAGATACAGTTTTATAAGGGGTTCATTTTTGCACTATGAAAAAGGGAATTTATTGAGAAAATCATAAGAAAATTGGTATTTAAGGGTTGAATTGCTTAACCCGCTTTGTACCTGTAGTGGATTTCTAATTCATTCCTACTTATATGCATGGGCATTAAGTGTCTTAGAGAAAGATGTCAAAAATAGAAGAGCATTTTCAACATGTATGTTAGAATTTTTTGATCATTGTCAATATGCTCTAAAAAGCTGATGAGGGGAAAGGCATGCACTACGGAAGCAGGCCATTTCTTGCCAATCATATCTTGCCTTATGAGTGGATAATCGTGTAAAATGATTATCTTTTGCCATGCCTCGTTGTGCTAGTGGCCTTATAACATATTCCGCCTTCCAATCCTAATAAAAACAGCAAAGAATCAAACAAAAATAAACCCAAAAACAAGGAAGTATACATCTGAATAGCATCAGACATACAAACTGAACAAAAATGAGTAAGGATAAGGAAAACTTAATATAAGGCAATGAAAATTCCAAGATCCAATATGGTTTAACCCACTCATGCCCAACTTCCTCATGACAAAAGTAGCCTGGGACTAGTACTCTTTTGCATAAAAAAAAATGCAATCAAGGAAGAAATTCAAATATTATCAAAAAAGAAAAAAGGTAAATAAGGGGTCCTGATCCCCGTCAAAATATTTTTGACATGTTTTAGGATGATATTTCCAAAATTATTGGTTCTTTTTTAAGGTGCAATTGGCATGAATGGGTTATCAAAACAACAAAAAAACTGAGTGCTAGTTGAAGCATTAGTGCAGTTAATCCTGAGGAGGACAGACAAAGGTAATATCCCCGAGTCTGGCAGGGTACACCATGCAATGTCACTAGAAAAGGAGGAAAAAGACTTACGCTATTATCTTTATGGAGTAAGATTTGTGAAGGAGGTCTCTTGTTAGGTCGTTTTGCCCGGTGGGCCGTTAGATGAGTTAATTTTTCAGTAGATTCTATACTATCGAAACCGTTGGCATCCTGCGGTTTCTCAGGGGCATCTTTCTGCGATTCCTTCACCTTGTGGTCGTCAGAGGGTGCCACAGGTTTGTGGTCAGAGGGTCGCGGGGGGTGCGGTTTCTTGCTGACCGGTGGAGGCAGCATGGGTTTCTTGCTAGGTAAAGCAGGTGCTACTTTCTCAGGCTTATCATCTGAAACAGACAACAGTAAATAAGTACTATATCTAAATGTACTAAAGCATTCTGGATGCCATAAGAAAACACCACTGGATACCCCAAAATCCACCTGCATTCTGGATGCCATAAGAAAACACCACTGGATACCCCAAAATCCACCTGTGGATACCTAAAAAAAAATTCTTATTTCCCCAAGACCAATATCAGAATGCTCCAAAACCTATATCTGGATATTGTATGACCATTTCTTGAAAATTCTTACCCCAAAACCTATTTGCCTATACCTCAAAACCTATTTCTAGATACCCCAAAACTCTAACAACAAAGTCAAAGTGTGGCTATCATAAATTATATGAGAAGTCAGAAACCAATAAGGGATGGGTATCTTTCAGATTTGCTAAATACAAATTGATACTGGTAATCGCTTGGTAATATTTGCAATATTCGTAATATTTCTCTTTTCATTAGTGAAATTTCTACAGCTGAAAGTGCTAAACTTAACAAAAATAAGGTTCTGGGATGTTTAAGAAAATTGGTAAGATGTTTTATTGTTAATGAAATATACTGTGAAAAGTTTAAAGGTGCCACTCCCCATACTAATGATGGGCAGACTGGCTAGTATGTATAAGTATAGGGTCAAGTGAACATTATGACAGTGAAACAAATATATACAATACTAATATAGTGTGGGTGCAGAGCTAGTATTTATAATATGGAGGCCCAAAATTGGCAATTAAAAAATTTGGGGGTGTCCTATATTTCAAGGGAGACTGCATTATACTCAAATTACAACCAAAACATGTATTTCTTTATTGAAATATGGCATATTATTATATGCCTACTGCTCATTCTCTGCTGTGATTGGTCAGATCATGGTCACATGACCACCTTACAAAAGTGATATTGGGGTGCAATATCACTTTCCAACACTCTGACTCAGAGCTGTCGGGTTCTGGTGCTCAATTTTCAACTTCAACTCTTGAAAATGAAGCCAACAGAAGTGAATTGAGACAAGGAACTCAGAAGCTTTTGGGCTTTTTGTTAAATCATGATTAGGAAGGGAATTACTAAAACGCATTTTTAGATTAAATAGATAAATTATTACATTTCTAAAACTAATGCATGTGACGTTTTCAGGTATTTATAGTATTTTGATTACGATATTGCAGAACTAACACAAGAATATATTACAAGAAATTTACAATAACTCAATGGTTTGTGGTAAAACCTGGAAATGGAAAAACAGACTAGTATCAATAATATTTACATTTTCATAATTCGTTAAATAGGTAGATTATTCTATTTGAATGAGCAGTAGTCATATAATAAAACAAATATGGCACTTGGGTTTCGTGCAATATCAATTTTTATTGCACTCTGAAAAAATGATATTGCACTCGGCGCAAGCGCCTCGTGCAATATCATTTTTCAGAGTGCAATAATAATTGATATTGCACTCACCCAAGTGCCATATTTGTATATTATCATATGCCTACAGCTCATTCTCTGCTGTGATTGGTCAGATCATGGTCACATGACCACCTTACAAAAGTGATATTTGGGTGCAATATTACTTTCCAACACTCAGAATCAGGGCTGTCAGGTTCATGTGCTCAATCTCAACTTCAACTCTTGAAAAGGAACCCAACAGAAGTGAATTGAGTCAAGGAACTCAGAAGAGTTTGGGCTTCTTGTAAAATCATGATTAGGAAGGGAATTAGGAGAACACACTTTTAAAACTAAATAAATAAATCATTACATTTCTGAAACTAATGCATGTGACTTTTACAGGTATTAATTTATAGTATTTTGATTGCGATATTACTGAATTAATACAGGAACATATTACAGCTTAGAAATTTACAATAACCCAATGGTTTGTGGTAAAACCTGGAAATGGCAAAACATATCAATAATATTTACATTTTCATAATTCTTTAAATTAGTAAATTATTTAATTTGAATGAGCAGTAGGCATATAATAAAACAGATATGGCACTTTGGATTCGTGCAGTATCAATTTTTATTGCACTCTGAGAAATGATATTGCACTCGGCGCTTTGATATTGCACTTACCCAAGTGCCATATTTGTATAAGGCCACTCCAATTTATTTACTTGTCTTACGTGCTCAGGAGGTAGGAAATGAGCCATTTTGGAATAAAAAAAAAAGTTGAAAAATGTGACTTTTTTTATTATTTTATTTTTTTTAGAGTCTGCCGACTAGGACTGGTAGCGATAAGTTTCTACCAGCCTATTCTCAACTATATAAAATCAATCAATCAATTAATCCCTGTAACCTGAAGGGTGGGAGGACTATACCTCCTCAAGTCTGAGGCTCTACTACAGCAAGGATAGCTTCCTGTAGTTGACTTCAAATCACCCTTACAAAGAATATTCTTAAAACTTCCACTTTTTTTTTTTTTTTTTTGGAGTCTGACAGAAAATTTCAAAACCACTTTCGTCCGTAAGACACCAAAAGTGACTTTTTTTTTCTTTTTTTTTTGGAGTCTGACAGGATTTTTTTTCCAAAAAAAACTCGTAAGACAAGTAATTAAATTGGAGTGGCCTAATATCCTTTTACAATGTCATGGGCATCATATTGAGGCGAAAAAATAATAAATCAAATTACATGCTTTAAATTGACAATTTTCAAAATTCATCACAGATATTGGGTGTCCTGAGGGTTGATTTTGAAGGGTTTTGATGTCCAAATCTATACTCTATTACTAAAATAAAGAGCTTCCTAGCACACTAAGAGCCATATGAATAAGTGTTACAAGACAAGACAAGCACAGTACTACAGGCAGCAGAAGAAAGGCTTCCTGTACTACCTTCGTCCTCACTAGTACCTCTCTTTTCTTTAGTCACATCTTTCTTCGGTCGTATCTCTAACGGGGGAGGAGTCTTCTCTGGTTTAGGCGGTTCTGGAGGTAACCGTTTCTCAGCAAACTTGTTAGGTTTGGTTACAGCAGACGGTGGAGCTGGCCGCTTGGGCTTGGGCTGAAATACAAAATGTGTAAATTTTTAACTTTTATGCTGCTGGTGGCTAATTTGGCTAATTCAAAATGATGCAAACACCTGAAGAATGACTGAAACACTGGCATATGGGTACTCATCTGAGAGAACTCAGCGAGAGCTTTCCATTGAATACCAATATGACCGGGTTTAAATGGTTTCAAAAATCTTTGCATCCTTGCGCTTTGGACGAAAGTAGCCTAAGCATTGGAAGGATTAGACTCATTTGCCTCTGAATTGAAAACATTGCCTGGCAACTTTGAACATAACTCATCAACTAGACTTTTATTTGAAAATATTTGAAGACGGCTTGTTAAATCTAACAGGATTTAAGGCCTTCAATCAAATATTTCGCAAATTATTGGTTTGTTTTCAAGATATTGCCATATTAGTCAGATCATGTGTACGCTCCTGACGTGTATAAGGTAAAGAACTATTTACAGTCACTACATCCACCTAATGGTAGCAAACTGATATTTCCTTTCTATCAAAGTAGAGCTGCACTCACCACTCACGAACTCGAGTGGCTCGAGCACTGGAGCAAACTCGCCGAGCTCGAGCTGAAATGTTCTAATCGTGAGCTCGTCGATGTTGGGGACACAAACGTAACACAGCGCACAAAACACACATTATCAACATACATAACTGCTTATCGCTGTCATGTCTTCTGTACAATCTCCAATGTATACATTCGTGCGGTATTGAGTGTAAAACTGACCATTGTACCTTGTCAGCACGTTTTGAAATTAAATAAACATGGCATGTCCGTCAATGAATATTTATTTCTTAATGGCTGGGCTGGAAAAATAAATATCTTTTTGGAAAATCAGAACGTCCGTGAGCTCATGAGCTCACGAGTCAAACGGGTGGTGAGCTCATGAGTTGATCTCCCTCCGTGAGTGCAGCTCTATATCAAAGAAAGCAGAGCAGAGGAATTAGGTTTGTTTTGTTGCCTGGCATTCCTTATCAGCTTCTGCTACAGAAACATGGACACACATGCAAAGTTGAATTACTTTTCATCTACATGTTAAGAGCAAACACTATCCGACATCTATGAAAATAACTCATTACATACTGAAATATTTGACTATATATGACTATTTTAGCCAATCACTAATTCTAAATTGTGTTCTTTTTAGTACCCAATATTTCCTTGTCTAGTGCAGGTGCCATTGGTCTAGTATCACTCACAACAGCAAACAATCATAGAAACAGGTATCTAGGAAGTGGTCCAATACATTGAGTTTTAACCCTGACAGCGCCCTTACCTCCTCATGTGGCAGCAGCTCCACAAAGTTATCCGGGAAGACGCCGACCTTGCCGTCCATTTCTCCTTCCACCAGCCGCTGTCCTCCAGCTCCTTGTCAAGCACCACAATGGTGGCGCCCTCTTCCAGCGACAGCTCATCCTCATTCTCCGCACTGTACGAAAACAGCACCCGCGCACGCTCAACTGAAACAACAACAAAACAATACACATGTACTGGGAATTGAGTTTTCACATTATCTACATCCGCTGTACAATGCTTTGAGAGAGAGAGAGAGAGAGAGAGAGAGAGAGAGAGAGAGAGAGAGAGAGAGAGAGAGAGAGAGAGAGAGAGAGAGAGAGAGAGAGAGAGAGAGAGAGAGAGAGAGAGAGAGAGAGAGAGAGAGAGAGAGAGAGAGAGAGGGAGAGAGAGAGAGAGAGAGAAAAGAGAGAGAGAGAGAGAGAGAGAGAGAGAGAGAGAGAGAGAGAGGAGAGAGAGAGGAAGAGAGAGAGAGAGAGAGAGAGAGAGAGAGAGAGAGAGAGAGAGAGAGAGAGAGAGAGAGAGAGAGAGAGAGAGAGAGAGAGAGGGAGGGAGGAGGGAGGGAGGGAGGGGAGGGAGGGAGAGTGAGTGTTTATTTTTAATGGAGATAGGAGAATACTAACCATTAGACAACATGGCCAAAATAAAACTCCAAATGAATTAACCATACAAATATCAATATTTCCATATTCAGCCTAAAAAAGAAATTATTTGCTGCCTGTAAGGGGAGGAATGTAAGGATTTTTTCCAAAAGTATTCACTTCATGTTTTACTGCTATTATCTGCTAAAATACTCCCAAAAGGGGTTTGAATAGCACTTATAGTGAAGTATTGTTCACAGATATCATTTATCAGAGTGCTTTAAAAGTGGCGGTGATAACCATAACCATAAAAGACCATCCTAATGAGTCCCCTTGCAATTCAGATATCTGAGGTATTTATGTTGTGGGAGGCACAACTATCAAAATCTTGAGAGTAGGCCACTCCAAACCAGGGTAGGTAGGGTTATAGCTAACAATATATTTTTTAGGCCTTACATTTACGATTTTGTTGGTCATTTCATTATCAACATTTAACGTAATTAAGATGAAAGGCTACTAGGGATTTGAGTAGAGCTTGTATATTCCACTGTCTACTAGCCCTAGCAGACTGCTTCACCTCTTCAGTAATAATTTGAATACAACAACAAGGAATATCATCTAATCAAAACAACAATAACAACAAACAGTGTAAGTGGATCAGGTGTAAGTAAGAATTTTTTTCTAAGGTACAACAAGGGAAGAAGTATTGATAACTGTATAAGATGATTGTATAATTTCCTGCCAGGCTAAGAAAGTGAAAATCTCTATAGCCAGGCCAGATACGCAGCTATCAATATCAATATACAAATAATGCATGTAATGTTGATGATGATGATGATGATAATTATGAAAATAATAATAAGAAGTAGAAATAATAACAATAATAATGATTAATGATGATGATAATAATAATGAAGATAAAAATAATAATAATAATAATAATAATAATAATAACAATAATGATAATAATGATAATGATAATAATAATAATAATAATATTAATAATAATAATAATAATAATAATAATAATAATAATAATGATAATTATAATAGTAATCATAATAATAATGGTCATTATCGAAATGATGGTAATAATAATAAGAACAATGGCAATGATGGTTTCCATTTTGTATTTCATTATCTAAACACTTTTCAAACACACCTTGTAAAATTATTCATGAAAAAATCCATTGCAATTATAATATTCAATGCTTAGAAAAATTGGAGGTCAGGACAGGCCAGTGTCAGTTTCGGTAGGTAAGCATATTTTAGGTACTTCCCCCAAGCTGATCCAGCTTTGTTGAATAATCTTGATTAGATTCTGTAATCTACCACATGGTCTTTTAACGTATCCTTCTGACCATACTGTAGGGTGACCACAGGCGCTGACCTAGTCTTTGGATTCCCAGCTCACTAAGGGAAGTTGTGATCAACTATGTAAGACCTACTAATACTTCCTTAGAGCTAGGTGTAAGCTTATATATTAGTACATGTACCAGAGACTTTCTGCAGAGCTCCAGGACTTAATAATCACTAAAGCTGCTAAAAATAGACAGCTAAATATGTAATGTTGGGAATGCTGCTCTATAACGTTATTACAAGGAAATTACTAGAAGATGAAATGTTAACCAGAACCAAAACACCTTTCCTAGAAACATTTTCCATTTTTTTTATTCCAATCACAAAGTCTAAGAAAAGCATCACAGAATCCAGCTGATATTTGTATGGGGAACCGAAAGAATGAATTGATACATTCACCGTGAGTTTATCCCAGTGAGCAATAACTAGATAATGAGTATATTTAACTCTGCCTCTTAAGCTTTAAAAACAAATGGAATAGTTTATTTATAAACCCTTTTACACCTGTGCCAACTTTTTTGACAATATCTGTGAAATGTTGCTTGTTATCAAATGATAACTCTCCTGCCAATATTTTGTGAACTCATGATTAATCCCAAAGGATTTTCATAAGAATTATAATTTCAGATTACATTCATCAATATCTTCAGGCATGAATGGCTCAATTTCCATCATTTGATTTTCATGAATGTATGGTTAGCATTGTTAGTGTGTTAAAATAAATGAACAACATTGTAACAGTCTATATTTCTTACCTGTTATGAAATCAGCTGTCTACTTTAGGTATGTGGGCAAGTGAAAATTAGCTAAATAGAATATCACATTTTGGTACACAATGCCTTTTAGCTATTTGAACAATGAAGTTTGTGTTATAAAAACGTTTATTGATAAAACATAATCATGATGCCATGTGGGTGATTAAGGAAGCATTTCTATAGAAAATATAGCATTATTTTGCAAAAATAATTCAATGAGAATAAGGAAATATGTTATGAGCTTCATCCAGGAAGTTATACAAACCAAAAACCTAATTACCAATCTATCAAGTACTATTCAACACAAAGTGAACATTTGACAGAATTAAAGGGAAAAGTTCTTCACATGATAAGATAAAGCAAGAAAAAAAACAATTTTGAACTAAATTGAGCTTAAGTTTAAGTAAATGCTTAAGAATTTTATAGGTGAATTCATTGTTTTCACATTTTCTAAAAAGAAAAAAAACTGCCTCTGTCCTATCAAGACAGGTGGTATTTCATGGTAGGGTGGACTCTACCTTATATTGTCCTTGACTAACTATTTCAGCTGTAACTGCTAATAAAAGACAATTTCTCTACAATGACCACTTTTGACTCATGTGACCAGTGGTGATTCTCAGCATGTCACAGTTGTCAGGAAAGACTGTCTATAGGCACCACTTTTAACTCACAATAGATCTTTCTTGACTGGTTTCACTATATTTGCCCAGAGGCTTTATATTGCTACTGACATTAACCCCAGTGAGATAAGGTGTATAGGGGATAGCTTATAGTAAGTGAACCAGTCTAGGATCTAGAGGCGGCACAGAGAGGCTGTGAAGAGCATAGGCAGAGGATCAATAAGTTAGTGCGATAACAAATTCCTGATTAAATTTCCTGCCTGGCATGGGAGGCTCGGTCTCTCCCAGTTCACCACCCTAGAGCAGCGGGGCTCATCTAATTATCCCAACAACCAGCTAGGTGGAGAAGCCTAGGTACTTGCCCTCACTGTGTTTTAGCCTATCACCTTTTGGTAAATGTGTACACCTACATGTAGACATGGCCTGCTATCTGTGAACAGCTATAGCATTGTAGACCTTATTCTAGCTACCTACACTGACTGTGTTTTAGCCTATCACCTTTTGGTCAATACGTACACCTAACTAGGGGCATGGCCTGCTATCTGTGGACAGCCATAGCATTGGAGACCTTATTCTAGCTACCTACACTGACTGTCACCTTTTAGTCAATACGCACACCTTAAACTAGGAGCATGGTCTGCCATACAGTACTTACCCTACTGGATGTAATTTTCAGATTTAGGCCTGGATGGCAGGGAAGAGAGGCCCTAGCTATTTCTTACGACAATTTATCAAAATTGGTTATTACCGGGGAATTCTTATATAATGGTGAATATTTGACTGTTCTTAGAGCAAATCAGTCATACCTTCACTATTTCCTTGTTACTTGCAAATTAAGGAGTGTTAACTTTTCACACCAGAAAATAATCTTTCTTTTTACAAAAAAGGTACAAGTATAGATGTGAGACTATCACTGAGCCAGTTTATTATTTCTAATCAGGACATTCGCCAGAAATGAAATGAAATGAATGAAATCTGTAACCACCCATGTGCTGTCAAATGGTCAAGATTCCAGGACCAGCCACACGAGTCATAAATGCTTTATAAGGAACAATGTCTGATTCCCTTCAGAACAAATGCATTTACTGCATGCCATTTTATTTGCTGTGTTGAGCACGCGAGGGGCCAAGTGGAGTGGAGGGCCTGCCTTTACTGCTGCCTGTAGCTGTTGCTGCAGCTGAGTCAAGCACCAATCCCCGCCACTCATGTGACCAGTAATTGCTCTCACACAAGGATGGATGGGGAATGTGTGGGCTGCCAACAACTCATAATCACCAATAAACGCACTTCATATGCAACCAGTGTAAATATAGACAGGACTAAAGGATTTACAATTGCAAATATAGACGGAGCTCAAGGGTTTATTGTTGTGAATATAGGCTAAAGAACAGCTACAGGTTTATAATTACAAATACACACACATCAGTAAGGTTTACCATTGCAAATATAGACTGAGCTGAAAGGTTTATTGTTGTGAATATAGGCCAAAGAACAGCTACAGGTTTATAATCACAAATACAACTGTAAATGCAGTGTGGTTTAACATTGCAAATATAAACAGGCTGGAGGGTATACCATTGCAAATAAGATGGCTGAAAGGTTTATTGTTGCAAATATTGATGATCTTGAAGTGTCTATCATTACAAATACAGGTAGAGTCATGAGGCTACATATATGCTGTCCAATAAAACAATGTGAGAACATGTAGTTCTACACTTCCAGAATGTGTTGTGTCAATTTGGGAAATAACCTAGATCAAATCAAGACATTTCCAGTGACACCATCAGCAGCTTTGTTAGGCTAATTTTTTTTGCAAATTTCAGTGCAGAATCTTTCAAGTGCGGATAACATTTGTTGATGTAGAGCAGATCCCAATAATTTTACATATTAGTTGCATCTCCTATATTTTCCATTACTGCAAAACACAATCTTCCTCATACCAAACAAGCTTGCCAAGGTAATTTTACATCAAAAATGTATAGATAATGAGATACATTTTTCAATCAATTTTTTTTAGCTTTGTGAATGTGAGATGGGATATTTTGTTGATCCGGGAAGTCATTTCTATGTTCAACACTCATTTGTACCATATTTCATGTGATAGGTTCCTTCTTTGTACTGTAATATTGCAATATGCATTAGACAATTATGGCAGTCTATTGTCTGATACATAACTACAGGTTTGCCCAATTAATCTAACGATCTAGTTGGAGTGATATGCAAAACATAGAAATATAAATAAATGAGTGTATTCTATAAACAAGTTTATCCATCTATCTATGTGGGTGTGTATGTACATGTGTATGTATTTCCATGTGTGTGTGTGTATGAGCGTGTGTGTAACTTTGGAAAGTTTCAAAAATCAATATCGCAGAAATATGGCATTTACCATGATGTTCTGCACATCCATAGCATGGTTTTAAAACTATTTATGTATTGTTAAAATATCTAGCCATCCACAAAAATGTTTTACTTTACTGAGGGATAATTTAAAAGTAAAGACAAAATATGACTCTTTATTAAAAATTTGAATTTATTGAAATCAACTAGTAACATAGAACTCGGGGTACATTTTGTTACGACTCTAACACATTCAGAGCACACTGTCTTCCAATCAGGAATCCTTATAAAAATATAATACACCTTGAGCTGTTTTACCATACAGAGGGTAAAATAAGTGAGTTTATGAATCCATTAATGGCCTAAGACATGTCCTTCAGATAATCAAAATATTCATAACAATTATTGCAGTGGACCGAAATGCTAGAAAATAGTTCAGTGATAGGCTAATATGATTAGCACTGGTTAAAACTGAAGAAATAAATGGTATCACTTTCCACAAACTGGAAAACTCCAATAAGTATTTGCTTTAAATTAAACCTTTTTTTTTAAATTTAACTTGTCCAAATTTACCAGAGAAGGTAGGGATAAATGATGATAGAGTGACAAAAACAACTTTTCAGACTGCAGAAAAAATCTTACAATATCATTCTTAATAATATGGTAATAAGGCTGCATGGTTTCAAAAGTTGCTGATAAAAAATATCATATTCACATATAAATTTTCCCTGTAGATTAGAAAGATTCAAAAATTCAAAAAGTTGCTTTGGTATGGAACAATTCTTCTATTGAGCAGGTGATTGATCAACATCTACTTTGATAAAGAGTTAACACAATTACTTTTCAGATAATACTACTGCTCTGAGGAGTAACCTTGTAATTGAGCGTCTAACATTAATTCATTCAACACCAATGGAATTTCCTTGATTGTACTACTGTCACTCATATGCGTATACATATAACTTCAACTTTAGGCAATGAAATATAACATCAATTCTCCAACTGTTGAAATTCCTTCTTGATTCAAAGAACATTAACAAGAATAACAATTCAGTAACAGGTAACAATCGCACAATATATAATTCATTTCATTTGATTAATATAACAACCCTCATCATAACCACTTCAACAATGAGGCTGAGCTCAAACATTTGACAGATAGTAAATCACAGATAATAAAAGAAAATCAGGAGACTAAAATTTCAATTAATCATTCGATGTATTTGCATGAAATGTAGAATTATTGACAGAGCTTAAAGTAATGAGACACCAGGTGGCCTGGCGCATATTAAATATTTTCATTTTACTTGTGTATTTTCCATGAATCTACAAGTGACAAAAAGCTTGTTTTAAAGATTGAGGGCCTTAGATATTGCACAAGTTGTGGTCAATATGCTATTTGACCTTCCATATCATATATGGAGGCCCACATAACTATATGGGGCCCACAGAAATTTTCAGACGCTAATTTCCCTAAATTAAATGTCAACTTTGTCTACAGAAAAATATTTTAACTATGGTTCTTTTCAATCATCCACAACTTTTAGAAAATTTTCTTCATTTTTCTGTATGATAGAAAATATGGCCCATTTGTCAGAGCGCACATGAACTTGTGAATGAATGGGCTCATCACTTCTTCTATAACCTAGAGACAACAGAAGAATCGTGAATCTTCTATTTCACAATAGAAGAGCAAGTCAAAAAAACATCTCATCATTACTGCATATAGAATAATGCAGGAGAGATTTTTTTCATAAAAGCCATTTAGAAATCACAACATAGTTGATTAACTAGGCTGATGAGATATTCCTATTTGATGATGGAATATAACTAGCTCTAAATATAAAACATAGCCAATCAGACACATAATAAAGCACATAATTCTGCAAAATCCACTTAGTTCAAGTTACCCATGCCTCACTTAAGCAGTATAGAAATCACCCCATAACTGACTTACTGATAAAGTACAGTACAGATAACGGAATCAGTCCTGTATGTAGAAAATACAGAATCAAGCAAAATAATTGAGATTGTTGCCACAATGTAGCATGAAGGTGTATGAAACTTCAACAGCACAAAAACGCAACATCATAATGCTGAACAAATATAAGCCATCACAGACCTCACTTGGTTAATATACATGTTCCTTTCAAGAGTATGACAAAGCCATTGTTTTAGTTACACCATCCTTTTTCTTCCCATATCACATTTAAATGATACCTATCATCACTACTTTTTATGTAAAGCAACACTAGAGGTATGTAAAGTTATGCACTGGTAATCATACCGTAAATTCTCGCAAATCCCGACCGCCCTAGGAAACTCGGCCACTATAATTCATTTACAAAATAATTACTGGGGAATTTTGCCCACCCCCGATTCATCCAAGGACACATTTCACCAAATATCGGCCACCAAGTAAATTTCATTGATATAAGAATTTTTTTTTTTAGATTTCCAAAGTTTACGATTGATTTTAAATTATTAACGAGCGGCCACAGTGTCTGAGCTTTGATCGCTATTTTCGGAAAATTTCGGCCACCATCAGCCAACGAAAATTGTAATTAATAATGTGTCCGAGATTTGCGAGAATTTACGGTATACCCAATTCTACTTGAGAGGTATTAGGTCTTGTTGGAGTAGGGAGTATTACACACATATATTAAAGATCATGGAAAAGAAGATGGCATGTCTATAGAAAGACTTAAAATTAAGCTAAAAATAGTGTGGCTAGAGACACCGGAATGACAGTTGCTACGTTCTCAATATGGTCGCAATTCATTTCTGCTATGTAGACTTCCTATGCTTATGCTTTGAATGTAGAAAAAGTGGGGATGAATAGAGGAGTGATCTGAGGCGTGAATGTCAAGTAAGCTTCTGATGCCTTAAAGGTGATATCTGGACTCCACTATGTCTATATATATAGAGAGAGAGTCATGGTGATTAGTAGAATGAGAGATTTGAAGCATAAATGTAAGGTTCTGGTGCTTTGGCCTCACTATGAAGCTATGTGGACTCCACCCTGTTTACATATAGAAATAGTCATGGTGATTAATAGAATGAGAGATCTGAGGTGTGAATGTCAACTAAGCCTATGGTGCCTTTGTCTCACTAAGAATGTGTGGATGTCTGGACTCCACCATGTTTACATATAGAAAGAGTCATGGTCGGGACTTGAGAGAGAGCGGTCAGAGATCTCAGAGTAGACTGAGCTGCTACTGCTATGTCGCTCTATGCGATGATGGTAGTTAGGTTCCACATGATGGTGTGACGTCTCTGTGATGGATGTGTCCTCTGTGGGGTTCATGAAGGCTGGGTACCTATCAGTCTCACTGGAGGAAGGTGAGACCAGGCTGACGGGACGAGCAATCAGCGGTGTCAGCAGATTGGGGTCTGTCGTATCATGCATCTCCTCCTCAATCTCTCGGAAAGACTCTTCAATAATGCCCTCAACAAACCTAGAAATGATGCGAATAAAGGATGCAGCTGCATCTTCTGGATCCTGCGCTGTGCTAGTTGGTAGACTGCTGTTGGCGCCTGTTTTAGATGGTGTCTCAGTTCCAGCAAACCTGGCAAAGGGGATGAGGACAGAGGACTGGTCCATGCTGGTGTCTGTGCAGGATGGCTCTGATGGGGTCATGCAGGCACTGGTGATTGAGTAGAAGTAGGACATATCCCGCGAGCTGTTGTAGGTGATATCAGACAGATCAATGGGGCTGGCTGAGGGAGTGCTCATGGAAGGAGACTTGCTTGCATTCCTATCATCCCCCGAACAGACATTCTTCATAGGACTTGATTCAGCAGCCAATTTCTCTGATGTTTTGGAATCCTCAGCATTGGTGGAAGAGTACATGCCGCTGTGAGCATGGTCTTTGATTGGGAGATGGCCATCAGGACGAGATCCTTTCTGTTTCACCTCTGTGCCCACCACAGGCTCTCCAGATCCTACCTTGGGTGGAGCATCTTGGTCACCGGTGCCATCTGTTTCCTGATCGTTCCCAGCAGTGGTGTTGGGACTAGGTGGTGGTGTTATGCCTGGTTCTGGAGTCCCATCCACAGCTCTGCCACCAACTTCAGATGAAAGACATTCCAATGGTTCCTCGGAACCCTCTTGGCAGGAATCTTCTAAGCTTGACTGGTCCTTGCCTGATTTGAATGACTGGTGTCTCTTGGCTCTCTGCCGGAGTTTCTCCAGGGTGGTGTCCAGCGTGTTGTCGTTCTTCAGCATCTCCTGGAGCAGCATCCAGCTGGCAACGTATGGGGAACCAGGATCTCCATTCACGTTCTCCGCAGCAGCAGCGCTGATTTGGAGCTCGGAGGCTTCATCTATGATACCGGTATCTGCCTCCACACTAGTGGGCAGCTTCTCTGCACTGTCAACAGCAGGCAATGTTGCATCTTTAGAACTTTCAAAGCTGGTATCCACACTTTCGGCAAGGAGATCCTCACGTTCATTTGTATCAGATGTCTCTTTCTTCTCTGATGTAGTGCTAGCAGTCTTCAAAGGTGTCACTATATCTTCAGGTTCGCTGTGGCCAAAGAACATACCCACACTTGAGTACTGTTCAGAATCAGTCAGGATCTGTGAACAGCAGCCTGGAGTTCTCTCAGTACTACTCACTTGCTGATCCTTGGACCTATCTGGGGTAGAGGTCCCAACTGCTGGATGGCGAATCAATGAGTTCCACATCTGTGCACTGGGGCCATACATGTGGCTCATGATGGACTGGGCTAGTGGACAGGCGCTGTTATCTGGCAATGGCAGGCCAGTGTGTGGGCTGAAGGTGACTTCGGCTGTGCTCGCATTCTTCCTAGCTGAAACAAATGGATGTTGGACCTCACCTGGGGAGTAACCAGGGTTGACTAGCTTAGACTTTGGTAGATGCGTTGGAGATGATCTTAAGTCTGGTAGGGTAGATGACCTGTCTTTTACCTTCCCTGGGCTACAAGCGGCACCGGGGAGATTCATTGTTGCCGAGGACTTTATCTTGGACTGGCCTCCTTTTTTTCCAGCTACAAAAAACCAAACTCCTTCATGACTTTTAGTACCTTTGTCTCCTGAGGCAGATTCTGTGAGACTTGCTGTCTCAGTGGGAACTGGACAATCAACCTCTTTGAAGTTGAACTTTCGGTTTGGTGAGACAAACGCGCCCTCAGCCTGTGGAGGTGGTGAAGGAGATTTCTGCTTCCTGGACTTGCGATACCTGAAGATAGGTGAGGTCTTCTTTGACAGCCACTTCCTATAGCCATGTTGAGCTGATAACTTGACAGCCTCCCCTTTAACTTTCTTAGGCGGTGGAATGTTCTTGGGGCTTTGTTTCACCTCTGTCTCTTCATCAAAAGCTCTGGAGAAGGTGGGCGTGCTGACCTTAGAGTGACTTCTTTTCATTCCTGCTTGCTGGGCGGAATAATCCAAGACTTCATCAACGACAGAGCAGCGTGAGGCAAAGTCTGCCTCCACTGCAGCCATGGCTCCAAGATTATCCTCTATGTCCTCCGCAACCTCAGGTTCTTTGGGAACTCGCAGAGGCTTTCCATAGCTCTTCCTTGAGTCAGTGGATTCATTGAGATCACTCTCCTCAGCTCTCAGCTGAGAGGGTGTGGACCATGCTGTAAGTTGGACAACTGGCTTTCTGTTGGACTCCTGGTTGCTTGGCACGCGACGTGGTCTCCCAAGTCGCCTTCGGAGGTGACTTCTACTGTGACCTCCATGCATCATTCGAGACAGAACAGTCCTCTCCAAACTGCTCTCTTCCTCAGACGTGTTGAAGGATGCGTTGCCCTGCTTTGTAGGTGAAGCATTGCTGCTTGGTGAGGAGGAGTCCAGAGCATAATCGGCTGAAGCAACAAAGAGGAATTCATTGGTGCCCATAGCCTTCAAGTTGACTTGTTTATCGCCATGCTTCCATGTGACCTGAGTGTCTGGACGGCCACTGCCCATGACTCCATACTTGTCATTGATGTTCCTGATCATGGGGGAAACAAAACCTCTTTGTTTCAGACTCTGAAGGTAGGTTACTTCATCAGCTGCGACGGTTTGTGAATCTTGTGATGGGCCCACTTTGTTTGCTTGAGGTGCCTTCAATTGCTTGGCCTCCGATTTCATCAAGGCTGGGTCACCAGGATTTGAATCGAAATCCACCTTTTCTACCTCCTTGCTCCCTTTGTGGTCTTCCAGGTCAATGTCTGTATTATAATTCCTTGCAGGCAAGACTGGCGCACTTGTTGTTGACTTCAGCTGGTGGGGAGAGGCAGGACTTCTTGCGAGTGACCACCTCCATGAGGATCTCTTGTTTGTTGGAGGATCACTTAGACTCGCTGTGGGCAGAGAGGCATACTTGCTTCTTTTAGCAGGAGACAGAAAATCCCAAAACCTGGAGATGGGGAGAGTCCTCTTTTCTGGGTAAACCACAGCTGCAGCAGCATGTTCTTCAATACTTTCCACCTCTTGCTTACTCTCCTTCCGTCTAGCAAGCTCATCAGACACCTCCTTCATACTCTGGTTGCCCAAATTCACTTGGATACCAATAGATTCAGTGGATTTGGCTTGAAGGATTGCTTCCAGGGCATCATGATAGGCTGAGTCCGCCTGAATTCCAACATCTGCCACATGGACCGGGGAAGAGGACTTAGGTTTGCTCCTAAAAAAATGTTGCTTCAAGTCTTGTAACCTGGACAGCCTCTTTCTGTTGACCTGCACACTGTCAGGAATGTTCTCAGGTTCGATGATTTGGCTGTTTCCCTCTTCCAGCTTACTGGGTGCCAAAGATTCTGGTTTCAGCTCAAATGAGTCTGAGAGGGATGTCTCTCTTTGCACATCCTCCTGGATATAGGAATCCTTTACCGAGAAGGACACACCTTTCTTACTTGTGCCATAAATTGAGGCTGCAGCACTGGTGGCATTCTTTGATGACTGTAGTTTGCATGCACTCTCTTGATTTTGGGCTCCAGCAAAGGAAGGAGCCGATTGGTCATCTAAGAATGAGTCATTCAAGCAATGTGACCAATAGGGGCTTGGTTCATAGGTGTAGCTGTCTATATAAGATGCTGGTGTCTTCCAGCTCACAAGGGAAGGCGATTCCATCTCAGGACTGGCAAAAGACTGCTCCTCTCTGTCGCTAGATTCTCCGGATCCTGAGGCGTCAGGTCCTGTTGGGGTGCTGTGTAATTGAGGTGATCTTGTAACTCCTCGCACTACAGACTTCTGGGCAGGTGCCTCCACATCCAGACTATCCCCGTTGTCCTCATGGTTCACTGCCTTCTTGCCGACAGATCCCTCTGCTTCACTTGATGCTCGTTCTTTGGGTGTTCCTAGAGACCTCCTCTTGTTGAAGGTGAGTTTTGGAGGTGGTGTAGGATTGCTCTGGCTGAGTACGCTATCATTAATTGGGACTTCAGAGCAATCACTTCTGGGACTACGCATTGCCTCTAGACCAACAGTAAGGGTATTCTTAGCTGTCGAGGAATTGGATCTTGAGGAGGCAGGACCCTCTTGGAGCTGATCAAACTCTATCATCTCACCCTCCTTGATCACCTCCAGATCGGTACCGGAAAACGACGCATACACCAGCGGTGGATCTGACATTGGAGACTTGCACGCTTTGTTTCCTGGTTCTCCCCTACTTGGATGCTGACCAGGTGATGTGAGAATCTGACTTTCAGTAGCATCCACACTCTCTTTCAATTCTGGACACTTATCCAGCAGTCCGACGTCTTCCTTCAGATTTAAGGATTTTAGGATGGACGATTCCCACCCAGGATAATCCACAGTTTGGCTGGAAGCATTCTGACTCTGACTATCTGATAGAGAAGGATTTGTCATAGGAAAGCACGGCATGGCAAGGTCAGTTTGGCTAGAACTACTTTGACGTGGACTGAGGCTGGCATCAGTATGACTATCTGGAGTTAACCTATAAGACACAGTTGTCTGACATGAGTTATTCTGTCTCGGACTGATCATGGCATCATCATCATCATTATTATCCCCACCATCTTTAGAGACCTCACTTCTACTGTGTTGATATGATAAAGAGGTTTGGCAAGATGAATTCTGCATGGTTTCGGTGAGATAAGAGATATCTGTCTTGTCCTCCAGGGGCGGCATCAGCTTTCCGTGGTAGTTCCTCATGAACCTGGCCACCACCAGGTCGCGCTCTGCCATCAGGTCTGTGCCCCAGGATGAGGAGAGGTCGGGTACAGGGGTGCTGCCAGGAGAGGGTGCTGCTAGAAAGGGTGCAAGAGAGAGGAAGGGAAAGGTCATGCAGAGGACAGGGTGCTGAAGCAAGGATTAAGAAACTAGGGAATACCAATAATGCATATGGCGCTTCTTAAGCTTTTCTGACAAGAAAAGAAACTAGGAAATTCTTTTTCTCAAAATTTTTAGAATCAAATAATTCAATAAAAGCTTTACAGCTAACATGCTAAATTATAACGTTACATGGTGTACATTTTCTGAAATTTTTCATAAACATTTCACTTGTATTTACCAAACTTAGAATCAAAATCTTATCATACTAGTAAAAGGGGCTAGATTGTCTGCAATCCGAATGGACTTCAAAATTTTCAGTAGCAATTAGAGTACTGAAACCTGAACTGATGTATTTTTAAGACAGAATGACTAAAAAATTACTTATATTGGTAGTCCCTGGTTTAGAGAAATAAATGTGTTAGTGTCTTTAAGTTAGGAAATTAGAGTGAACAAAATTGAAACTTGTAGCATTGAGAATAAGATCCACCTAGGAGACTTGTGAAGGAAGCAGGTCAAAGTCAGCAAGTCAAAGCAGGTGAAACCAAGCTGTGGTAACCAATGGTCATACTTATAGGAATAAAGGTAGAGAGTTATAAGTTCCATCAGTTTCCTAGCCCATGGCTGTAAGTCCCCAAACCTAATTTAGGCAAGAATGGATCAAAGTTATGTTCTTCTATGTTATTTGCTGCCCAAATTGCATCTTGTATCATCTGTTTCTAAGGTCCTAAGTCCTTGACCTATTACTTTGCTTTAAGATAAGTGTTAGATGGGAGGATTAGATTCCCCAAATATAATTGGTCTATTCAGACTACAAACATGGCACTCTCTACTTCTTGAGCTTCATTTAGATAATGAGAAATAGGGGTGAACCTCCCACATTCAGAATTCCATGATTGTCCACAAAATAATGTTTAGGAATATTTTGAAAAACATACTTGCATCTATTGAAAATCATCATATTTTTAAACAACCTTTTTTTCATGTCAGGCATGGTCCCTCTGAGTATGAATGGGTTTAACTGCTCTCCCTAAAGCAATCTGATCAAGTTAATCACTGGGCACAGCTCGTTCCCTTCAACTCCTTGTTCCAGAAAGCCACTCTCAATGAACTGCTCAATTCAAAAACTATTCACTCGCTCCTCAATCGATAACTGCTCCTCTGGAAGGCTAACTGTGATAATTGAGATGAATACAGTTCTCTGCTGACGTCGTCGCAATGCTAGAATCCAGGAATCCAGCAGCAGCAGGCACAGCGCAGGCACCACGCACCACGCTGGAGATATTTTACGAGGAGAGATGCACATCAGTAATGACACTGTCTGCCTGGGCCAACATGGTGCGCAGCCATTCTTTGATCTTCACTAACAACCTTACTCGCCGCCACAGCCCCCTCATTACGATCAAGCTGTCTAGCTGACATGTCCCAGACAAGGCTAGGCAATTGGCAGAAAACTGATGCATAATTGAGGCTGCTTTTTTGCTCCTTGGAAGGAGCTCTTCAGAGAGTTATTAACCTATTCAAGTTCAATGCACACAGATGATACGTCAATTTAGAAAATAACTTAAAGCTTTGGCCAATTGAACATTTATGTTCAAAAGAATTTACTCGGTAGAAAAATGACATTTTCTAAAAAAAATATTTCTATACATTTTTTTTCAAAATGGCAGATAAAATCATGTTAAAGGTCACCTTGTCCTATTGTCCTATTGGGCTTTGATCGTTCTGACTTGCCTGGCAAATATTTGATCTTGTACTGCAAAACCTTGAACTAGGTGCTAGCACCTCTGAAACTGACCAGTGCATGGCAATACTGCGAGGCATATTTTAAGCATTTTCCACTTGTTGATTTGTATAAGCCTTATTTTGCAATTGTCAATTTTGGATACCTTGGATATTCTAGTAGTCTGAAATGAATTTCAACCACTTGCCATTGCAAGTGGGAAACTTACAATCGTTAGTACCTGTAAGATATTTGTTGGAGAACTGAGTGAAAAAAGGTTAATTGTGAAATGTTGGGGAGTGAACGATTTCTTAACGATCATGTCAGATGCCATGACAGCAACAGAGTAAAAATGGAGCAAAAATAGAATTCATAACACAGAACTAAACGAGAGTGAGAACTACACACAATAGTAAAGTAACAAAGAGAGCAATCTGTTCAATCCTCCTTCAGGTAAAATGACAAACACATGTATAAAATATTTTTGCAACTTCACTTTTCAGTGATGCAATGCTTATGCAATTTCAAGGGACAACCTGATTTCAAATATGAAAAAAACTTTAATCTTCAATCAAAATATCAATATAGCGAAAAATGCAAAATGGTACCCATTTTCCTTATTTTTTTCTAAAAAATCATTTTTATATTTTTCAGTTGACAAGGTTCGGTAAGCCGCCTATTTTTTGCAACCCAAAACAATCAAAATATCAATATAGTGAAAAATGCAAAATGGTATCCATTTTCCATATTTTTTCCTAAAAAATCATTTTTATATTTTTCAGTGGACAAGGTTCGGTAAGCCGCCTATTTTTTGCAACCCAAAACAAAAACCTTCAAACCTGAGAGAGAACAGTTTGCCCGGTACGTTTTAAATAGGGCTCAGAAAGAGGTTCAGTTGTGATCAGCAACTGGCCATTCACTATACAACCCCTGTGGACTATGTGGTATGAGAGAGCAAATGAAAATCCATGTAGCTCTCAACCTGATCTCTCATCTATTCCTCACACGGTCCCTTGGCCTTCTATCTATCGGTTGGTTTTTAAGAAAAGAAATGGGAATAGAAGAGAACAGTTCACATACTGGTCTAAAATAGATGTTTAACGCTTATGCTGCTGGTGGCTAATTTGGCCAATACAAGTTAATGCAAAAATTCCTGAAAAATGACTGAAACCCTGGCAAATGGGTACTCATTTGAGAGTACTCAGCAAGAGCGTTCTAATGGATACCAACAAGACAGGGTTTAGATGGTTTTCAAAGATATTTGCGTCCTTGAGCTTTGGACAAAAAAGCCTCAGCATTGGAAGGGTTAACAAATCAAGGTGTCAAAGACCTACAAATCTCCAGATAGCGATTTCCTACACCAAGATCAGAGATCTCATCTTGGCTCCTACAATCAAAGTTATTCCATTTCAAGAGCCCCTAGCCTGTATTATGGAGGTCTCTCTTGAGCCCCAGCAGTGGATACATGAAGCAGTGTAAAGAAGAGTGTGACTTACTTGGTTTAACTTCCCGCGGTGGCAGTGAAGGTGCAGGGTCTGGTGGCGGAGGAGGCAGCCTCTTTTCTAACACAACACCCTGAAAAACACAAACAAAACACTACGTTCAAAACTGGAACACTAGGATTTTCTATACCAGGCAAATGTTTAACCTCGCCCTTTCATGACTTTTTTCAATCACCACTTTTCACAGCTAAGCATATTGCTGATGCAGTACTGGTAACTGTTTAGAACAAATATAAGAAGAGGAAAAAGATGCCCCAATACACGTAAGTAATATATCAAAGTAGGTTGAGTTCTTGGTATATTGCAAACCTGAAATTTTTCAGAAGCAAATGTTTTCATTTTTTATTTTCATATTTTCAATCAATATTTTCATGTATATTTTGAATTGGACCTCTGAGACAAAGGCAGAAGAACACACACACACACATACGCATACACATATATATGTATGTATGTATGTATGTATGTATGTATGTATATATATATATATATATATATATATATATATATATATATATATATATATATATATATATATATATATATATATATATATATATATATATATATGATGGTAAATTCAATGAGAATGCAACAAATGACCCCACATTATTCTCCATTGATCAAGCAGTACATGTAATTATCATTCTAGTGGCAATAGCCATCTTTGTTTTATGACCACATCAACTCTAGAAATGAGAATAAGCATTTAGTATTGGCATACTCCTGAACTTAACATCTGGGTGCCCTGGTATGTGTATTCATCAAGACTCTAGGTCACCAAACCCTCAAAACTCATCAGTCTAAATTCCAGTACATTATAAGCAGATTCAATGATTCTGATAGAGCAAATCAAATAACTGCCAATATCTTTCTCACCTTGCGCAAAGGTTTTTTCTTCCAATCTCTCACCATTGCACAGATTTCAGCCTGTAGGACAAGTAGTATCCAATCTGGCCCCGCTCACTATTCTCCCCCACTGGCTGCTGCCTATGGTATAAACTGACAATTGCTGGGAGAGGGAATGTATGTTGTCCCAGGACACACAGCTGTAGCTATCTGGTGAACCAATGCTTTGAATCTAGGGTTATATTATCTCATAGCCGAAAGAACAATAGCCAGATACAGTCTGCTCTGGTGACAGGCTTGTCGGATAGGATTCCATATACTGGATATGAATGGGAGGTTTTTTTCATCAATAAACAATCTAACATCCTGGGCTTGCAAATTCTCTTGGATCAAAGCTGGTTGAGAGTTCTTTAATACAATCATGAAAACAGCTTGAAGGGACTTTCCTAGTGAAAATAAATAAGTGCTCACAGACATTTTTTAGTAGAAGTTTTATATCAAAATTGTTTCTGGCTGGAGATTGTTATAAAAGGAAAGGAAAAAATTCCAAAAATATCGGGTGATTTTGAGATTTTAATATATGTTCTAAAGCCTACACTATTTGACTAGTAATCAGACCAACTGTGAGTGTGTAGCCCACCATGCACTGAGCACAGGAAAAGACCACATATCACAGAACCTACCACATGCTTGCTCACAAACAGGCTCATTTCTTCAACACAAATGTCCCCAAAAACATGGTCGCTTCAAACATGCCCAAAATTTGGTACACTGATAGCTAAGAGTATTATGGAGGGTCAGTGTGTCACATTTTTTACTCTGGGCCAAAGTAATGCAATATAGAAGTAGAAAAATGCACCTTTTTCTCATTTTCAACATTGTAGTGATATTTCCTTCACATTTGTGAAACATGATGGTACTGATGCATTTTTACGTATAGAAGCTCCATTAAAAAATATATGCTTGTTTTTTTCAGTTTTTCATCCCTCATATCTTATACCCTGCTGGTATGGTACTTTTGTGAAGTTCAATGAATGCCTCGAAGAAGACCTGCATTACAATAGAACAGACTGCATTCTTCATCTGACCATAATAGATATAGAGCAGTTGTTTTTTTCTTACTAAAATCAGATTTTCTCTTCAAACAACAAAACCAGTTGGGCACATTTTGACTGCACGTCACACACTTACTGTGATAATGATGACATGCAGTAACCTTCCTATAAACCAACTTTTAGCCATTGTCATTAGAGGCATAATGTATGTGATGTGCTGCCATTGACATAGAAAAAACCCTAGTAGTTAGTTCTCTGTGTTGGACAGACAACTGAAATATGTAGTGCTACATATATAAGTGGAGGGTAATGATCCAGGGCCTCAGTCAGTTGTGTGCCTGAGCATGACTTGTACATTCTAACTTCTGAAAATCACACATGTCACATAACTGAACGGTCAGGTCCCTAAAAGCATAAATTTCTCCAGTTCTCCAGAGCCAAGATTGAACAAGACAAAAATGTGAGACTATTTATCAACTGATGATCGATTAAGAGATCCAAGTACATATACTGCATTTAGTACAAACTTACTCTGCTTAAATTGTTTGACTGTTCAGACAATACAAAATATATATTATGGGCGAGCAGAAACGGAGTGCTGGTAAAATCAGGGTTTAAAACCTGGGTTCAAACTTGTGACACCAAATTTTGCCTGCGAGTTGCTACTTTGTCTAATTGTAATGGGGAATTGGACAAAATCAATTACCAGGTTGGTTAATATTCTCTTTTAGAAAATATAAGTTGCTTTACCATAATCATGTGACATACCATGCTACAATCAGGGACAACATTCTGACAGCCAATTTGCTTATCTATCAAGCCTTTTGGATGCTTTCTTACTCATTAAACTGGTTGGTCTCTTCTTCAAATGATTTGATAATCTTGCATGCATATTATGCGTGCATGGCTCTCTAGTTTAATGTTCCTACAAAATTATATTTGCATATAATAATAATAATAATGATAATAATAAAAATACTACTACTACTACTAATACTACTACTACTACTCCTAATAATAATAATAATAATGATGATGGTAATGATAATAATAATTATGATAATAATGATAATAATAATAATAATAATAATAACAATAATAATAATAATAATAATAATAATAATAACAGTAATAATAATAATAATAATAATAATAATAATAATAATAATAATAATAATAATAATAATAATAATAATTTCCTGTATTTGATCCATGCATACACATGATGCAGGTTATTTGCTCCTACCTTTTCCTGTGAAGACTTGAGGCAGGATTCTGAGGTACCCATTTGGTCTAGACAGAGGACCATTCTTAGCAGCCACTTTCCATCATTTCCCAAATGAGCAGCGCTAGGACCCTCATCACATACCCACAAACATCAAGCAATGAGCCATTCGACTCTTCCTGAAACTCCTCTAAACTCCTCTAATATCCGGTCCCGTCCATCTGACCGTGATGGTGATAATAAAGCTAGATTGTCACAACACCACAATAAAGACCTACACATGAAACGTAGTTTATATATGCAACATATTACCAGATCAACCACCACCACAGCTCAGGCATAGTCACAGCGTTAATGGTGGGAATTACACCGAGCAACAGCATGGTGAAATCTGTATTCTACATGGAGATGAATAAGTGAAGGCACCACATGTCCCCCTTGGGTCATGAAAGATAGATTCAAATGGAGGGGATGCCTTCTATGCTCCTTAACATGACCTCCACCAAATTCTGATCATCTGCTGGCCATCACCTCTTGTTAGTCTGCATTCTAAAAACCACTGGACCACTGCAGAATACAATGTTACCTCAAGAAACCAAATAAAGGGCGGTCTAAATCCCTTCCTATGCTAAGGCTACTTTCATCCAAAGAATAAGGACGCAAATATTTTTGAAAACCATCTAAACCCTGTCATGTTGGTACTCATTGGATAGCTCTCACTATACTCTTAGATGAGTACAGATATGCCAAGGTTTCAACCATTTAAAAGTTTTTTTGCATCATTTTGTATTGGCCAAATTAGCCACAATTTAAGGGTTATTGCAATTGTTTTTGGTCTTGTCTCAGTGCTGAGAATAGTAGTTGTGGGCTGCCATATATGACTGTGATAGATGGTAGTGTTTTGCTCTTAATACAACGTTACCAGTTTATTACAAAGAGGTTGGCTTACATACTCATTACCCATACATGTCCCTATCCTACATGACACGTGTCATCATTTCTTTAAATTTCTTTGGAATAAAGCATACATTTAAAATATATTCAAGAGATATTGATAGATTTTTCAAATATTTTCAAAAGATCCTAAGAAGAGAAGTATATCATCAAAATAGTAAGGTGTTTTCTGCTGCTCGATGTGTTAACCCCTATGCTGCTAGTAACTAATTTGGCTAATACAAAATGATGCAAAAAACGTAAAAGATGACTGAAACCCTAGCACATGGGTACTCATCTGAGAGTACTCAGCGAAAGCTATCCAATGAATACCAACAGGATTTAGATGTTTTTCAAAAATCTTCACGTCCTTGTGTTTTGGATTAAAGTAGCTTCAGCATTGGGAGAGTTAAGGGCCAACTTGCCATTTACCATGGCAAAAACAGTGAATTTTTGAATTAACAAATCTTATTAATTTGAATTGCAGTACTATTTTGTTAGCTAACTATCTATCTATCTAGATTTCCACCGTGACTAAAACTTGAGCAATTTATTGGACAGCTTAGGGATAAGGTACCTGAAGTTGCTTCAACCAATCAATGGTATCATAACATTAAGGTAGCTTTTCACCTAGTCTAAATCTGCACTTTTGTAAAAGCCAATACAAAAAACAGGACCCATATATCAAGCAGCATTAGGGATACAGTACCTAACAGTGCTTCAACCATTCAGTGGTAAATGAACACTACGGTAGCCATTCATCTAGCCTAAATATGCAGTTGTCAATGCCAATACAATACGTAGGACCCATATATCATGTAGCATTGGGATTAGGTACCTGACCTTGCTTAAGCCATTCACTGCATACATATTCCCTGACCTAACACTAACGCAGTGCTGAGCTTTGCTACGTCTGAATTGTGGTCAGTGTGAGTGAGAAACAGGACCAATTTATTGCACAGCATTAGGGTTAAGATCCATTCTGAGTAATAAAGATTATCTTTTCCTAACACTAAGGCTGCTGTAATTCAGTTTGCTACATCTACACTGTGGTCAATGCCAATGCAATATGTAGAATCCATATATCACACAGCATTAGGGGGAAGATTCCTTAGCAGGCTCCAACCAGTGCAACCACTCAGGGTAGCATATATTCTCTATCCTAATAATATTGCAGCATTGTGATTTAATGTATTTCCGCCACGGTCAGCACCATTGCAATATAGGACCCATATTGTACGTAGAGCACTTGAGGAGCTATCTCTGGCCATGTGAGCTGTACAATCAATAAAGCACTGGGAGCGTCCCTGGTGTGGGACTGTGATGTACGGCTCGGCAATTAATCTCATGATTTAAGCCCTGTCTAAGACCATCGCCCAATTGCTATGTATTATGCCAGGGTGGAGGAACCAGCACTTGCTGCACATGCTCTTGGTAGTAGATCTCCTCCAATGTGGGAGCTATTAGCCATTAACAGACATAAAGCATGCATGCCAATAGCCCCCAAAATATAAGGATATTTTGATGATAAATTTCTGACCAAATATTTTGAAGGGGGAATGTTGATGGGGACCCACCCAACAACTCCCTTTGAAATGTTTTATGAATTTAATCTGAAATCTTAATTATTTTAAATACTATCATAGATAACACTGATAAAGACACAAAAATGCTATACAAGTCTGTAGCACCCAAACACTGTGTTGCATCAGTGGTACCTTTTCACCATGGGGAGCTGTTACCCAACTTCAGACTGGCAGGTCAGATATTTGCCCTAATCACATTTATTATTATCAAATATATGTAGAAAATGAATCTGGCTTTAAACGGCAAAGGAAGGGCTACACAAACTAAGTGATTCCACCCATATTTGACCTTTCCGAGGCTTAACTAATGGTGTTAGGCAGGATAAATGCCAACTGAGAGGGATCCTTCCCATCCCCCCCTCAAATCTCCTAAAATGCCAAACTACATGTGAGCAGACATCGAGAGATTGACTGCTCTATAAACTGCTATTAGAAGTAATATGGATCCTTCAAATGGCATCATCAAGATCGGGCTAAAACTCCTAATCCTGTCCAGGCTCTGGCATTAAGCCACCGATCATTGTAAATGGGATTGGCATAAAAAAGCTAGCAGAGCCAATATGCAGCGCCAATCTCAGTGGAATTCTGTCACGCTACGCGGCTGACTGGCTGGTGGTTGCTGATGGATACAATGTTGCAGTACGGTATTCCCCATATAGCACCAGTTAGCCCTGGAGGCTGCTGCATCCAGTCTACTCCATCAACCATACTCAATAATCAATAAGTAAATTTAATCCTGTTTGTATTTGAAGGTTTCACTCAGAGAAACATGGGAAAATTCCTATCAAGTAGGAGTGATGACAGGACATGAGGATTTTAAACAGTGGATTTCATCAGTAGCTAGCTACCATACCTGTGCAACGCATATTCTACAACTACAGTGATACCTCTGAGATGCGAAAACTAGGTACCTGAGGTGTTCACATCTCTGGGGTTTTTCTAAATGTATTCGGAATATATGGGATTGAGAAAACTGTTCACACCTCTGAGGTTGTGTACAATGAATAAGGAATGGGATGAGTTTTGGCTATCTGATCACAAATGGGGTTCACATCTGGTAGTTAAAACTGTAGCGCATATTACAACTTATACAACATGTCATATACCTTTCTGAACATGTCATAAACATTTCTAAATACCACAATCTGACATACATTATTTCAAAAATTGAACTAAAATATAATTGTTTCTGCATAAGCATATTTTGCAGTGTAGGGTCATAATAGAACCCCACATTTATTTTATCACAAGAGACCTTAACCCATTAACGCTTAGGAGTTCCTCCAGAAACTGTTGTCTGGAATGATGATACTTCCAACAATAACTTTGAAATTGAGAATGGTCAAGTATTAGATGGAAGGTAATGTTCTGATTGACATTTTTCCATCAAATATTTTCCTGACTTTGCTTTTACCTGCAAAATTTCTTTAAAATAGTGAGGCTGCTTCTTGTTGCTGTGATCATTAATGGGTTAATTCATTTACATAACACAATAACAGGCCTGTGAGTCTCTGTTGACCTGAGAAATGTCAGGGAGAAAACCATATTTCATTTGAGCTCGTTCGCTGGTACCACAATTCTCTCCTGGTTTGAGCTCTGGGATATTCATCAGAATCAGGCAATTACTGAATCCAGGGCAAACAGAATTTAACCTTTTCATGCCTGAGCATCATGAGGATCAGCATCAAAATTACACAAGTTTCTAATATTAAACAAAGAAATGTCAATTGCGCAGTTCCTAATAAAACAGAATTTAACTGTTTGAATCAATAAATATCTTACTGAAAGGAAAAAACATGAAATATTTTTTTCTTTTCAAAAACACGGGGATTGTATGGATTTTCTAAGCCCAAATTTGAAGAAATTGAAACTATTCCTTGAGTAATACAGTTATTGAACATAATGCCTGCACATACCAACAATCTAATATTCAAAGAGTCAACATTGGGTTCTATTGACTGGGAAGCCATACATCAAAGCTGCCATGAGAATCTATGATTGCTGGAACAGGAGGCTGCAGGGAGGTCTATATGGGGCACCTCTCTATGTGTTATCAGTGCATGGCAGCAAGAAATCAGGTTCAATAGTAATACAAATAAGCTTCAGGCAGAATGGCGAAGAAAATCACACTGCCAGAAATTCAACTGACTGTGTACCCTTTAACGCAGTGTTCATTTTTCATTCTAAATATTCAGTTAACCAATTTCAAATTCCTCCCCCATCTATCCCAGTTAGGCACATGCACTACTTATAACAGGTCCAATCTGTTCCTAGCCTCTCGATGCTGATTTCCATATTGATCAGTAAGAAAGGGGTGTGCTCCTAGCCTGGCATCTCAATACTACTGTGCCTACAACTGACAACTCCTTCCCTTAATATGCCCCCTCTCTCCAAGCTAGTGACAAACACTAGATATAAGACGACAAATCTGTTCTTAGATTTATATTTTCATTGCTGATTTGTATATCAATCAGTGACAGATAAAAGGGATGGACTCCAGACCTCACCTTTCATTAATATAAGGCCTAAAACCAATCACTCCCTACCCTACCCCACCAGTCAGTGACATACAGTACAAACAAAGGGACCAATCTGTTCCTAGCCTGTCGATGTTGATCTCCATATTGATCAGTGAGAGGTGGGTGTGCCCCAGGCCTGACCTCTCACTACTATCGTGCCTACAACTGACATCTCCTCAGCATGTAGAACTGGCCAGTCATCAATAACTCTCTGCACAGTACTCTAAAGGCAGGCCGACCCAAGGCCTGGTATCTTCAGGAGCTGCTATGTACAGTACTGAGAGGCTGGCTGGGTAAACATAGTAGCCCAACGCTGCAGGATATCAATAAACCATTCATTCAACAATTCCAAAACCACTGTGAATAACAGCATATAGACTGATTGGTTCAAGCCAATCACACATCTTCTGAAATCTAGCCTTAGTTTCAAAACACAAACTGAACTGATAATAACATTACAAAATATCTATCTCTGAGATCTTCATAGTAATTTTGTAGTTTAGATTATGCATGTATCCCAGCCCAGGACCAGGAACGCATATCATATACCTTTACTCTTAGAAAGGGGAAAAAGTGTCAACATGAGTTGTTTTCATCTAAGAGGTTGTCCAAATGTTTTAGGAGAAAGGTAAATTATGCTCATATAAGGAGATGCCCATATGTAGGCAATGTAGTTCAACAAGCAACTGTACCTTTGTGGAAGCCATGTCCAAAGAATCTATCTTGAATTGGAAAAATGCTCCTTCCAAGGCAGAAATATGTACATCCGTCAGGTGGATTAAGGTGGATTCGTCCTCCTGTGAAGAAGTATGTATATCCAATCTGATAAGCTAAGATGGATTATCTTTCCAGGTTGGAATAATAATGCCTAGGCAAGGATCTATGCTACTTTCAGAGTAGAATGATAAGCTATGGTCGATGTGGTTTCCGGGGTAGATGTATATATCAGGTCTACTATGCTAAGATGGGTGCTCCTTTCAAAGTAGAATACTATCCAACTGGCCAGGTAAGATGGATGGAGGCTCTTTCAAGTGTAGATCAATGTACCCTGTCAGATATGCTATGGTGGATGCTGTATCCAGTCAGACAACTAATAGAGGATGGAAGCGCTATCCAAGGTTGGAGTAAAATAGCCACTACATGTACTGTCCATGTGGCAGAAATCCTGTTCTTTCCTTATCTCACACCAGTAAGGAAATCCTTGAAAGCTACTCTAAACCAGGAAGAGGTGGTGAAGTGGCCAACACCCATGCATGGCCTCTTAATGCATGACTGGAGTGGTTAATTGGAATCAATATCAAGGAGGAAATCAAAACATACAGGAGCCAACCAATCGAATCTGATTCATAATTATGCCAACGGTCTGAACTTTAAACGAAACATACACAGGAACCTACCAATCATAACTATACATTTCTGCATATATATATATTCATATATATGTATACATATATATATATATATATATATATATATATATATATATATATATATATATATATATATATATATATATATATATATATATATATATACATATATACATATATATATATATATATATATATATATATATATAATCAGAGTCATCCAGTGCTACACACAGGATGCATAGACCGGGTGCAGGTATTCAATATAGGCAGTAACAACATGCAGGCAGTGGCAGGAGAACCTGTACGAGGCACCTAGTGCAGCATTCAAGATGTATGCATCAGGGTAGGCATATGATACAGGTTGTGATGGAAAGACAGCGTTAGTGTCTTATGGCATTAAGTGCATTGTAGTACAAGATGAAGACACGTTTGCATATTGCCTCCTCCTGCTCTCCAGCACACATTGCAATACATCAACTCTGTCCTGCCTGATCTATCAATCAATACAGGACTGCTACTACTTCTACAGCCGCCACTCACCTTCCCCTTCTTACACACATCCATGCTGGCTGGCCTCACCAATATGTCAGCATCATAATATTATCAACACTGCTGCTCTGTCAACAGACCTGTGCTGCCATCTGCTGGTGTGCACAGAAACTAAATGCCATGGGCTGGATGTGGCACAAGTTCATAGATTTCCTGGATACTAATCAGTTCAATGGTTTCTACTGGGATGTCTTATCAATATCTTTTTCAGAATTTATTTTGATATGACTATTTTTGTACACCATGAAAATCCCACGGACCAGCTAATGCTACATGAAACTGAATAATATTGTCTACTTTTCACTTGTAATAACAGTGCACATGTACCAACACGACTCCTTAGTCACAGTCAAGGAGTTTAGCACAAAATATAACACTTGAGCATATGAGTCATTATGTTTTACAGGTGTGAGAACGTGCTGTTTTGAAAAGTTCTAGACAACTTCCTGGTTCAACGTTCACAAGCACATGTCTTTGCGGCAGGGGCTGACAGCTACTGAGTTGACAGCTTTTTTGTTTTTGGGTACTGTCTGGCCCCAAACTGATGGGATTTAGAACCCAAATAATCTAGAGCCCCTCACATCAATCCATATGGTACCTAACATTCCAGTTACAGCTTTAAAAAGCCTTATTGAGAATTCTTTTTGACAAAAGCTCAGGAAAAATCACTGAAGGACTCAACAACTCCTTCAAATAGTATGCGAATTTATGCTCCATGTACTTGCTATTTTTCAGAAGTATCATAGAATGCAAAAAACAACTTCAAGAGGAACTTAACACATAAAAGGATATAAAAGAGAGCTGTAAATCTCATCCAATCCACAAAAAAAAAATCTTTAAATATTGGTAAAGAGAGAATGGCCCTTATCTTATAGGTAGGTTGTTGTTCAGAAGTTATTGGTTTATCTGTCTCTGACTTTAAAATGTCCATGAGCAAACTTGAAATTCTCGTTTTTGGTCAGCCTGATACCCTGTTTACAAAGAATATCAGGAACATTCACTTTTAAAGTTTAGTGTCCCTTGGGAGTTGAAATACTGATCTTTTATTTGCATGCTCTAATATACATCTCAGAACATCTAACAATCAAATTTTTCTGAAGAGGATATAGCCCTGGATCCTCTGAGCAGGGCATGTATGCATAACACATACAGTTTCAGCATTTGCCTTGCAAAGATAATATCTTTTCAGCACACAAGCAAGTCATTAAAAGATCATCATCTGTAACAGCCATAAAGACCTTGCAGCTTCAGTAATTGTCCACTAACACAATCTTCTATTGGATAATATCAGAAATATCTATAGATAAGAACTTAGCAGTAAAACTCTCCTTTCAATTATTTTGTAAATCTATGTTTTACTCCCAATTCATTTTCAAAAATATAACAGCTCCAGTTGACTATTTTCAAGGGGTGCTCTTTGTAAGAAGTTCATGCACATTACCTACTAGATGGTTTGAAGCAAGGAACGTAACCTCACAAATGCTCCACTCGCATTTTTACCAAAATTCATGAGAACCTACACTACATCTTGGATAAATAAAAACAAGTGGATATGAAACCAGGCGGTCAACCTGAACAGGCTAGCCTCAATCAAAAGCCCAAAAGTTGTGCTCTGTGCATATTGCCGAGCAGGTTTCTCTGTAATGCAAACGATACATGAGTCCTGATAGGTCCTTGTTCCCTCTTGACCTCACACCAATGCCAGATCAGAAACCCCTGGCATATCCAGCCCTTAATTAAAGCGCAAATAGTAATTGGTCTCTCGCTACATATCCATTCTGTTCTTCATCTAAGACTTTATCTTTCAAGTATTGTCACACTCTGACATATTTTTTTTTGCACAAAAAACCCCACAATATCTTAGAGTTAATCTGTAAAACAAAGATTTAAAAAAAAGGGACAATGCTATTTTACACACTACTGGCTTTAGACGCCAATGTTTTGTAATAGAAAATAATTCATAAATGAGCATTACTTACCACAGGTTCTGATTCTCTGTTTAAAGGCCGTTTTGTTTCAGCGTTGACAGTTCTGGTTTTAGATTCTGGTTGGTTATTGTTTATCTTAGCTGATGTGGAGCGTAGCTTGATTGGTCCTCCCTGGAATATATTGCCTAGACCAACACCTTTAATCTTCCTGCCAGGTATAACATTACCATCCACATCACCATCTGAAACACACACAAAACAAGCAATTAAACGTACATATCAATATCATCATCTCAGAAGCAGGGAAAACAATTGCATACTGTTTTGAGGTGCTGTCTACAATAAATCAGCACTGATTACTTCTGAATGATTCTGAACCTATTGAAAGACCATAACCTGGTACCAGCTTTTCATTTATATGTTAATATATCATCCCGTGATGAATGTGATGGATGAACTTAATAAACAAAACGATGATAAAAACAAATTTCTGAACTACTTTTGCATTACAATTAATTTCATAGCTTGTCAAAATGACAGTGGAAAGGTTAGAAAATATTTTAGTTTTAAAACAATTGTAGTAAGGGTGTTTAACCCAGGAATTCTTATAGACAGCTATACCAGTTAAAGATACAATGTATTTCATACCCTAAGGACCGGAATAACCATCAGAAATAATGTTGCTCAAGAATGCCGTACCATTGGATCCCCCTGCCTTTGGTCTTCACAAAGATTTTAAGTTTATGGGGACATCTCATTCATTTATCAGTCAAAAAAGATAATTCCTCTTTTAGATAAATTCAGAACAGAGACAGTTCTCCATGAACCTTTTTTGAATCCTCATCTGATAACAGTCTAACAACCAGGTTATTGACAAATTACTTTCTTACCTTCTTTTTCATCAGGTGTTTGTTCACCATCTTTTATGACCTCTACAAAATTGGATGGAAATACTCCTACTTTCCCATTCATGGTGCCTTGCCACCAACCTTCTTCATCCTGAAATCAAAAACACATTTATAAAATATTGTATATCTATGTATACATAACATTATCAGCATACATCAGGTCTATTTTAGGGCCTGCCCTGATGGCCATGTGTCTAAGAGTTGCCACTGACTGCTAGCTGACTCCCACAACTGCTGAGTTTGAATTCCAGCAAGGGTATGTGAAAACAATTCCAGTGACTAGGGATTATGCGGAGGTTTGCACTGGGTACTCTGGTTTCCTCCACAAATTACAACTGGATAGTAACAAGTTAATCACAATATGGCTGAAAAAGTGATGAAAAATTGAAATTCAATTCAATCCAATTCAGGTCCATTTTCTAGAAATTTCCAATGAAAACATAGGCATACGTCATATCAGAATATGAAATGCTTATCTATAAGCATCTTCATTTCTAGCTAAATGTTGAGATCAAAAGCATCTTCCAAGAAAATATACATAATGCAGATATAGGATGAAACTTGGGAACTTAGATTTATCAATTTCAATTTAGTAAAATTTACTATTTCAAGTTAGTACATAATCCTTACAATAGATGGCACCATATGTAGGCAACTGATGACTATCAGGATGTCGGATGGGATATTCTTTGATGGACAATCTACTTTTCTGCTACAATATTTCAACCCATTCATTTGCAGTAAAAAATAAACAATCAAACACATCTGTGTACAGATCATGGGCAAATGATTACCTTGCTATTCAATATTCATATAAATATAAATATAAATATAAATATATTTAATGCCAGTCTTGTTTCCATTTCCTCTCCTGTTCTTTAAATACTGTCTCTCATTCTATAAGTGGCAACCCATAAAGCCCAACTATATTGCTGATAACTCTTTAACTTAAATATCAGAAATAAACCTACATTACTCCTTTAAGAGATTTTTTGTGAGGGGGGAGGCATATTTAATTTTTTTAGTAAAATACATGTCTGAGATACAAACTCTAAGCAAAAGTATTTTCAGATCTTTGCAAAGAAGTCAGTTGGCCTAGGACAAGCAAGGATAATGGATTGAATGCAAATACTTTAAAGTAAGTGAATAACTCTCACCTGTTTGAGTATGTCTAGCTCATCTCCCACTTCTAAGGCAAGTTCATCCTCATTCTCTGCATTATAACTGTAACATGCTCTACAGCGCAACTTTTTTGGCACATCAGAAACTGCAAAAAGAAACAATGTCAGTTAGCTACAGCATATGGTAAAGAAAAAATATACATAAGGTTTATGAATTCTTGATTCACAGCACAAAAAGTTCAAAAGCCCTTTATATTCATTCCCTTGAAGGCTTGTTTATTTTATTAATTATGTATAAAACATGTCAAATCTGATAGCATTAAAGATATTTGCTAAAGATAACAGACATGCCCAGAAAGCTGAGAGTTCTGAGGCTTTGTTATCTAGATATAATGCAGTGTCCTTTGAAAAAATACCTAGAAATATGATTGTCCAATTTGTAGTGTTGGGACGATCATCGATTATAATCGATAATCGATCGTTTGCCTCTCTTATACTGATTAATCGATTACAAAACGGGCAGTCGATAATAATCGGAAAATGTGACACCTAGTGGCAAAATATAGAACTAAATGACAGGCAAGTTGTCAGCTTTCTTGCTATGAAACTAAGCCCCATAAACACTTCAAAACAAAGTTAAGGTAGGTGCTAATAGCAAGTAATTGTCATAGACTATCACTTATTATTGGGCTCTAGACCTCTAGTGCCCAATTACTGCGAAAGTGCGAAGAACTGATTATGATCGATAATCGATCGATTGGCTGCAACTGATTATCAATCATGAAATTGCAACTGATTCCCAACCCTACCAATTTGATCATGGAGTGATAATTTTTTATCTAATACGGCTGTGATTTCAAAATACCAATAAATTTAGTGAAGTACTGAAAAATGAACTACATCTACTTTTGTACAGGAAACTTTATGATTCAATCAAAATGTGAGAAATTGCCTTGAAATCGAAGAATGGATTACACAAACATTCCTCATTTAGTTTATTTCAGCAAGCTGTGCAATAAAATCAATAGGGACAGAGATTAATATTGAATACACATCCTGTCTAATGTTTAACCCTTCTCATGTTGAGGCTACTTTCATCTATGTTGAGGCTACTTTCATCCAAAGCACAAGGACGCAAAGATTTTTGAAAACCATCTTAACCCTGTCATGTTGGTATTCATTGAATAGCTCTCGCTGAGTACTCTCAGATGAGTACGCATGTGCCAAGGTTTCAGTCATTTTTAATGTTTTTTGTATCATTTTCTATTGGCCAAATTAGCCACCAGCAGCATAAGGGTTAAAATACAGAACAGCTGTATGGAATGTCTATTTCAATCAGAATCTCAGTCCTCAGGACTACTGAACTGCACACTATGCAAGCTGACTTTACTGCTTGAAAATAACCAGCTGAGAAAGCAATACATACATCATTGATTACATGTCAAACTCATGATATTCATTTGAAAATAGTATAGGAATGTCACTGACATCATCCATAATTTATGAGTTATTGACATTTTCCATCAAGGAAATACCACGATTGCATAATTAACCCAACCATGCTTGAAAATTTCCTCGAATTTTGTTGTCTGTACCAGCGACATTTTTGAAAATAGCTTTGGAATTATGGATAGATTGGGAAAATATTTGAAGGAGAATTGTAAGTTAGATTCTGATTTACATTTCTCCCTCAAATATTTTCTGAAAATTGCTTTGGTTTGAGAGATATCGCCAAAATAGTCGGGCAGTTTTGGGCTCTACAGTCATGAATGGGTTAAGCCTTCCAATGCTGAGGATACTTTCATCCGAAGCATAAGGATTTCTGAAAACCATCTAAAGTTCTAAACCCTGTCATGTTTGTACCCTTTACTCACCTTTTTCTCTTTTCTTTATGGGCATTGGCGCCCCCATTACTCCCACGTTCTGGCTGACTTTGTTCATAAGTTCTGTGATATGTGAACTCCTCTGGGTAGCTGGTTTCTTAGGGATCTCCATCGGCGGCGACGACGGATCTTCCTTAGGCTTGGGCTTATCTGACATCACCTAAAACAATAAAGGATCACATGAGAGAGGTACACCAAGTAAACGAGGGAATGAAGATGGGTCTTCCTTAGGCTTGGGCTTATCTGACATCACCTAAAATAATAAAGGATCACATGAGAGTGGTACATCAAGAACATGAGGGAATGAAGATGGATCTTCCTTAGGCTTAGGCTTATCTGACATCACCTAAAATAATAAAGGATCACCAAGAACATGAGGGAATGAAGATGGATCTTCCTTAGGCTTGGGCTTATCTGACATCACCTAAAATAATAAAGGATCACATGAGAGTGGTACACCAAGAACATGAGGGAATGAAGATGGATCTTCCTTAGGCTTGGGCTTATCGGACATCACCTAAAACAATAAAGGATCATATGAGAGGGGTACACCAATAACACAAGGAATTGAATCTATACTAAACGCTAAGGTTCATTTTTGATATCACGCAATCAGGTTATCCATTCACATCTGAAGCAAACTTATATAGTATGAAAATAGTGGAAATATCTTGATAAAAAGGGACTACTTTTAGAAAAGAAATTGATTGAAAGTTGTTCCTGATAGGTTTACTAATTCCTAGATCCAATAAGTTTCCATACTTTACTCTATTTGATCAGTAATGTTCCAAGATGTAAACCCATATGTGCACTCAAGATCAGGGTCTCAGCCAGGATTTTTAAAATGCCTGTCTAAAACTGCATTCATAGTCCTAGCCAGCAGGGCTTCTGGGCATCACTTTGACATCCAAACCCTCCAGAAGCATCCTTCAGGACAACCCATAAGAAATGTTAGAAGTAATTTCTTAAAATGTCAATTTCAAGCATATAATTGAATTTTTTTCCACCCCAATATTATCCCCATAACATTGTACAAGGATATTAAGCCTTATTTCAATAAGTAAATATATGTTTTGTATTAGCACCTTTAATCTGCATGAATCATAGCCATCCCAGCACCAGAAAGTTATCTGGGCTTATAAACAATTGTTATAAAAGATAGCTGAGCGAATATATCCTCATCTTTCTATATAACAATTATTGCCACCTAATATATATTTTTACAGCCACACAAGTACTTCCTTGTGATACCAGCATCTATCTCGTCCATTCTAACCTTCTATTGATCTGGTACAAGTCAACCACTATAACCAACTATACTGTTATCATTCTGGGTATTTTCAAGCACTCTAAGGAGTACCTGAGACCCATGTTGCTGTTCCTAATAACCTCTGCAGTATAAGGGTATGAATTAATTGTACCTTATTAAACCTCACGTGAAAATTCTTGATTCTGGTTGGTCAAGGGCCATGGATTAATCGTCATGATTTCCACACTCCTTAGTGAAAGGCTGTTGTCCTTAACAGCTTATGAAATAGTTGAATAATTCACGGCAACAGCCATGAATTAGTTGACTAATCACCGCTAGCCCGAAGATTACCCACGAACACCAACAGAGTTTGCCGAGTGACCGACCGGTGAAACTAGTTCAACAAGTCAGACGACGAGTATTTATCCAAAATCTCTGGTGTTTGTAGTTTTCCCCCTTTTGTGTTTTGTATTTGTTCGGTATAATTAAACAGATATGACAATTTAATGACATCTGTGTGGGGTTTCCACCAGCAATAACTTCCCCTCGAGAGGATTGTCGCCCTCATGCTACGCCCTCGAGCCACAATCCTTTCTCGGGGAAGTTATTCCTGGTGGAAACCCCACACGGATGTCATATTTGTATAATATGTTATGGGACTTCACCGAAGCCCCACAAAACCAGCACCAATATCAGCTACGGATGTTTCTCTCCCACCCAGAGCAATAATTTTTTGCTCCCGATTCTCACTCAGTGTTTCTGAAGAGGGAGCTTCAGTCGCGAAACCGTTGAGAACAGACCATTGTTGGCCTGTGTATTGTTAGATTACGTTACTTATGGATTGGTACAGTTAAAACTTTCATCATCCAAGAATGAAATTGTACTGAATCTTGAACTACCCGCATAGAGAGACCATAGATAAAAAAATCAAAAATAAATGGAAATGGTCTTTAATTAGCTGTTGTGTTTACTAAAAAAAGCAAAAACTGCAAAACTGATGAACTATTCAATTAGGGTTATTTAGTATTTAGCTATATACGAGCAGATAGTCACTCTAAATGGGTGGTTTGAATGTACGTAGAGTGTACATCAATTCTCAATTCCCTTGATGGTAATGGGAGATGGAACATTATCAGATTGATGACAGTAGGAAACCAAGCTGTGTTACTATTTACTTCCTATAGATGGCAGTGCAGTTACTTCAGTCTCATCTCTAGCCAAGGCTTACAGTCTCTACAGTATGAATTATGGGTGAACATCTGATTGACTCATGTCAGTTTCTGATAAATAAATAATAAAGCCAGGCAAATTCAAATAAATAAATGATATAGCGACCTAAAATCCTGGCTACTGCACAGAAGCCTCAGCAAACATTTTCACAGAATACTGCTTCATCTTATCAAAACAAACATCCTAAGGAATGCTGCAGTCCTTGAAGTGAGGAGAGAGTATGTTATCACATACAATCTGTCTACTCGTTCAGTCTTACAAACACATACCACACTAAGGATAGTTTCTACAACAAAATAATATACAAACATTGCTTTATCAAAAAAAAAACATTTGGCCGTCCAAAAAAGAATAATCAATTGCTGCACTCAATGTTACCAATTAAATGTTTGAACATACTTATTTGGTACAATTAACTCCCCGACAGAACCTTGTCCCATAACAAATAACAAAATTGATTTCCAACTGAACTTTGGTTTCAATTATTAATAGAAATCCCAAAAATGTTAAAGTTAACATACTTAAATTAATACATATCACCAGAGGAATATGAAAACTGCGCATGAAAACTATACATCAAAGGATAACCTTAGTGAATTTTTCACTTTTAGAGACACTGTATGTATGTAGCAGCCAAAGCAGCCAAATTTATCAGTAAATTCCTCAAGGTATCATTTTGGTATCATATGAACCAGTAGTGCTTATAAAGACTTTACCTATCTCTTTTCTTGAATCTTGATGTAGTTTCAAATTCAAAGTCTATGTTTTATTATCAAGATATTACCATAAGTAATAAAGATGCAGACAATACTTTTATGGATACTCTTGGTTTAATTAAAGAATTTAGTTTTTTTGCTCAGTAAGATTATCTTTTGCATGTCAAGACTATGATCAACTTCTCAACATGACAATAGGCTGATAAATCTAGGGAGGACCATATTGATCAATGTCGTGATGCTAAATATTTGTATAGTTTTGGTCAGGAAAAGGAAATCAGTCAATGGGGCAGTCAGGAGAAACACATACGTCACCACACGGGGAGAATGGAAATAACGGTAAACCACACTGAAATCTATACTTGTGCCGCCTACATAGTGCTGACAAGTAAAACCAGAATGCTACTGATTTTATGATACTTAGGCCACTCCAATTTATTTACTTGTCTTACGAGCTCAGGAGGTAGGAAATGAGCCATTTTGGAATAAAAAAAAAGTTGAAAAATGTGGCTTTTTTTATTTATTTTATTTTTTTTAGAGTCTGCCGACTAGGACTGGTAGCGATATGTTTCTACCAGCCTATTCTCAACTTAATAAAATCAATCAATCAATTAATCCCTGTAACCTGAAGGGTGGGAGGTATACCTCCTCAAGTATGAGGCTCTACTACAGCAATGATAGCTTCCTGTAGTTGATTGAATCACCCTTACAAAGAATATTCTTAAAACTTGCACTTTTCTTCTTTTTTTTTTTTGGAGTCAGACAGAAAATTTCAAAACCCCTTTCGTCCGTAAGACACCAAAGGTGACTTTTTTTTCTTTTTTTTTGGAGTCTGACAGGATTTTTTTTCCAAAAAAAGCTTGTAAGACAAGTTATTAAATTGGAGTGGCCTAACCTACTTAATGGAAACTATCAATGGTTTGGGACAATAGCTCTTTAAACATGTTTACTTCAACAACCTGCTGCTGGCTTTGGTAAATCTCTGGCATGTAACGGGCTACCAGCAGTCCTGTCTGACAAGTTACAGGACTGCCTGAGGACTGGGAAACCTGGGAGATCTTTCAAATGTACAGTAAGAATGATGATATGTAAAATTGTAAATTCCCTTTTTCATTCAAAATAAAATCATCCACAATCATATCTCAGCAACATTGTCACTCGTGACACATGAAACCATAAATTGACAGCTTGACAATATCCATCTTCATGCAAAATGATATCCCTAACTATTGCAATTGAATCCTAAGGATGAAATCACACCCATTACAGTTGGAACAAGAAAACAAAAATGACAACATTTTGATCAAAATGATTATACAATCATTGCAGCTTAGAAATGATGACCAAACCACTGTTCGCTCAAAATGTTCTAAACGTGCCAATACACTGACTGCCCTAATTTTCTTGCATAACATATTCCCCGTCTAATGACAACATATTTCATATATGTTCCTACCAATATGTCTAGCCATAGATGACAGTGCTGCAAACTGGTTTCAACCTTTTGGTATTATTCCTGGGCCACCAAATTTGCAAGTTCGGTGGCCCAGGTCAGTTTTTGGTGGCCCAGCAAATTTCAAGTATTTTCACCCCAATATATGTTGGTAATGTCTTATTCTCCAGTTATCAATAATCAGGTTATGAACATTAAAAGGTCATTTTAAGTGTATTTCTTTCTTATTAATTTCTTGTTTTTCTTGCTTTTTCAGAAATGAATGAAGATGGCCGATGCATCTAGTTGTCAGATTTCCTGCCTGAAATAGAATAGTTCTCCCAGTAGATGCACCTGTCTTACCTATGGTGGTGGCTGGCCTCTTACCTGCACCCGCATGTTCATGTTATAGTGCTGGAAGATTTCTCCAGGCCTGGATCTCTTCACCAAACCTTACCTCTGAGGCCTTTTACCTATGCATAGTTTAGATAACTCCTTACCTTTCTATCTCTCACTCTGTGCTTTGAAATGTTATTTGTGAATGTGGATGTTCTTTGTTGCAGCTACTTATGTTCTTATCATTTTTTGACGAAAGCTTTTAAAATCATAGTCTTAACAACATTGATTGAACTACGACTACCTAGAACTGGAATTCCTCATCAAAAATATGTGCATTGAATGAATGAATAAAATTGGAGTAACAAAGAAACATTTGTACGAGAGGAGAAGGGCAACCATTGATGATTCTTATGAATAGTGACATATTTGGTGTTTTGAGGACATTCTTCCATACCCTAATTAATCATGCACAACACTCATAATCTTACATTGAAACCCTACATCAATGTGAGTGTGGCAAGAGTGTTTACTCTTAAAAATGTCCAAAAGTATCATGAATGCGGAAAAACCACAGATGCATGATTTCAATGGAAATAAAGGTTTGAAAGAGTAAATAATGGGCAGCACTTTCTCAAGACCTAGACCATTATCGTAATCCCTTTTTCTCAAGACCCCTACCATAATGCACTCACCACTTTTTGTAATAATGAAATAATAATAATAACTATAATAATAATAATAATAATAATAATAATAATAATAATAATAATAATAATAATAATAATGATAGTAATAATAGGGATTGATAAAGTTGATAACAATTATACAACTTTCATCCGGCTCCAGCCACTTTTCCCCATTCTTTAAAAAAAATAATCAGTAGGTTAATTTGTATTCCACATATTTCACAAAAAAAAAAATATATTGAAGCAAACAATCTTTAAAAACTACAAATGTTTTAGATTCAAAAAGTACCAATATCCTGCATGAAAAGGGTACCCCTTTGTGAAGCACTCCTGGAATTAAATGTTTATAATTTTTTAGCTTAGTAAATGCAGCCGCAGATTCAGAAACTTCTAGGTCTGAGATATTTAACACTACTAGGAAATTTATTTCTTACAATAACAATACAATTGCAAAGTCTCTAACAGAAGGAGAATTCAAATGAAAAAGAATAATTTAAAGATTAAGAGATAATCAAACAGAAAACAGGATGCATGAAAATGCAGACTAAGTAGATAGATCATAGAGGGAGAGCACTTAAAAACATAGTGCACAAACAAAAAGAG
>OZ012684.1:13345204-13382733 GCA_963942565.1 Maea johnstoni | reverse complement strand
ATGATAACAGGTTTTTTATCAGCCTTTATACATAATGAAGTGCAGTATGTGGCAATACTTGTCTTGCTGCTTTTATAGGGTCATACCACTAAGCATAAACACATAATTGTTGTGAGATCTGTGGCCTTAGCCAACTGGGTTTCTAAGCATCATTAGGACACCCAAAGCCTTTAAAAGACATATATGGCAATCCAAATATTTTGGTCTATGATTATTTCAAAAAGTGAATTGCCAATTTCAAGCAGAAGTACAGCATGGGTATACAAAAGGGTCCCATTGAATCAAATATTGTCTTGCTTCAGGACATCACTAGCCATTACTAGTATCAGAGTGGTGTGAGTATAAAAGTAAATCTAGATGCTTCCAAGGCTAAAACCATTAAAAATGTAAAAGCTAACTGCAATATCAGGGACCTGAAACCCAAAGGTATAACAATGAATAAACTGATATGAGGGGTTTAGTTTTGATACTTAGTCTGATTGAGTTGCCTACATATAAACCTCATTTGTAATGCCATTTATTCTTGCAGCTGCAAAAAAGATCTCTTACCATCTTAAGATCTCTTTCAGACCAAAGCTTACTTGGGAAATATTTTACAGGGAACCTGTTATCACAACTCAACCTGCTATTCAACACCAAATATCTTTTGGATTTAATGCTTTACTGAAAAGCTATCTTTGAAATCATTATGGAACTAAGGCAGCAATGGCAAGTACTTGCATATCAAACATCAAGCCAATCATAGCTTTTTCTAGGGTAATTACCAAATCATTTCCCAACAAATCATCTTCTTATACATGCCTGAATTGTAAGGGGCCTTTTTTGACACAATTCATAGCTATTGCATCTAGTTGGTAGAAGGCTCTGAAATAGCTGAGTGCCTAAACCTTGACGAGCAGAAATTTGTGATTTTGTTTTCAGAAAGGAATATTTAATATCCAGACTAAGATCCTGAACGTTGTGGGAACTTAAAGCATGGGCCAGTTAACCCTTCCAATGCTAAGGCCACTTTCGTCCAAAGCACAAGGATGCAAAGATTTTTGAAAACCATCTAATCCCTGTCATGCTGAGTTCTTTCAGATGAGTACCCATGTGCCAGGGAGTACCCATGTGCACAAGGATGCAAAGATCTTTGAAAACCATCTAAACCCTGTCATGCTGAGTTCTTTCAGATGAGTACCCATGTGGCAGGGTTTCAGACATTTTTCAGTTTTTTTGCATCATTTTGTATTGGTCAAATTAGTTACCAGCAGCAGCATTAGGGTTTAAGGAAAGGGCCTGAGTGAAGATATCTGTCTGGTAACATCAGACTTAATAGAAACGTTTTCCCCTTGCTTGGCCTAATGGCGAAGGTGTTGAAGGATGCGAGTAGCCTTGAGATCTGGCTGTAACATGGCCATGTGATGAATCAGTTACGGGCACCAATCCTGGAAGACCAGCCTCAGACTAGCCTATCATCCCTCATCGCCTCCTACTACTACTATTGATCCACCAGCACTCTGAGTTATAGCTCAATCAATCCATGCTCCTGTCAATACTTCTGAGCCACGGAGAGCACCCAGTGAGAGACCAACCTGACAGGGTACAACACTTGATCCTGATCAAGGTGCTCACTGCTTCTATGATCAAAGCATACCTTAATAACATAAAATGGTAAACTACAAGAACTTGATTACGACGCTTTCACCTTCAAAGATTATGGTACACTTTATAAACCTTATATGGAACAACTGCAGAACTGGAACAGTGGGCACACAGCTTAACCCTTCCAATGCTGAGGCTACTTTCATCCTAACCACAACCATGCAAAGAGTTTTGAAAACCATCTAAACCCTGTAATGCTGGTATTCATTGGAAAGCTCTTGCCGAGAACTTTCAGATGAGTACCCATGTGTCAGTGTTTCAGTCATTTTCAGGTATTTTTTGCATGATTTTGTATTGGCATGAGCATGACTGACCACAGATCATCTCATTTCTATAACTGTCACTGATTTAACAACCTATCCAAAAGAGTTGAAAAGGCTTTGACACTAAGTATTAACCTAAAGCAGTAACACAGTGTGACTTCAGCAGTGGGTGAGTGTCACTTAGCAGGGTACATGTCCAGGAAATTAACAATATGCAGCTGTGGTTGAAATTTGATGCCTTTTAGTTTTTTATCTTAGTTGTTTTAGTGCTAGTAACTAGCTAAGCCCCATCCTTAAATAACATTTCCTATGAAGCCAATCTTTTTTATCACTACTATGTTTTCACACGTTTAACCCATTCATGCATGTAGCTCCAAAAAAACACCTTACAATAATGATGATATACCTGCAACTTAAGCAATTTTCAGAAAATATTTGAAGGAGATGTATACTTCAGAACCCATTTCAAAACTCCCCTTCAAATATTTTATGAATTCATGAATAATTTCAAAGTTATTTCCAAAAGTAAAATAGGTCCAGATGACATTTGTTTAAATAGGAGATCTGTAGGCATGAATGTGTTAGTACTAGGTGGACCGGATATACATGTATAAATATATCATGGGTTAGGTCATATACATCAAGCACTCTCTGATAAGCATAATGAACTTATCTATTATCAAATAATGAACAACTGATTTACAGTCCCATTACACAATTAGGACAAAATGGTTATGAATACTAAATGGATAGCACAGTATGTTTACTATGTTACCACTCGGCAATTTAAAGATAGGGCATAATAAATTACCCTTTGCATACATAAATCTGTGCCATTATGATTTTACTGAAAAGGACAAATCTGCAAGCTGAAAGTTGATGAAACTGATGACAGACTAATTGTGACTAATTGTGATAAGTAAGATGTATTCAGCCAAATGTGAAGTTAAAATATTTGGGATACAGGTACTTAAATCTGTTTGTCTTGAGATTTTTTCATCGGAACCAACCAAGATTTGTGCAAAAAATAAATATGCATATCTTTTTAGAAATATGTAGTGAATACTCTGAATTCATATTCATCTTCATAATCTTGTAGAATTCTGATAGGAACTTTTCAGTGATGGAAACAGAGGGCAATTAGTAAAGTTTAATATATAAACCAAGCTTGAACATAGTGTCTTACCTTAACAAAATTATCAGGGAATACGCCTCTCTTTCCGTTGAGTTCTCCCTCCCACCATCCTCCGTCCTGTTTGGAAACGTTGTGGATGATGTCGCCGACCTTGATGGAGAGTTCGTCCTCCTGCTCTGCTGTGTAGTCATACTCCACCAGCACCTCCACTGAAACACACACAAATATAACAACATCAGTCAGGCTCCAAATGGGACCTTGATGGAGAGTTCGTCCTCCTGCTCTGCTGTGTAGTCATACTCCACCAGCACCTCCACTGAAACACACACAAATATAACAACATCAGTCAGGCTCCAAATAGGACCTTGATGGAGAGTTCGTCCTCCTGCTCTGCTGTGTTACACAGGTCTAAGTCATGACTAAGTCATACTTCACCAGCACCTCCACTGAAATGCACGCGGAAATCACAACATCAGTCTGGGTTCAAATGGGACTTTTGGTTGCATCACTTTTTCTGACATACACTAAGCCAGTAGTTAATTGAAGAGGAAACAGGAGTTCCCAGGGAAAACCAACAGCTATTCCAAAGACAACTTTGACTTTGGCAGAAGAGGGCATTCTTCTAGCTAGGCAGGTTAGTGAGGTTACACTAGCCAGTAGTTCATTTCAGGAAAAACAGGAGTTCCCAATGAAAATTTCAAGCTATTCCAAAGATAACTATGGCTTTGGTAGAAGAGTGCTTTCCAATTGGGCATTCTTCTAAGCAGGTTACACTAGCCAGTAATTAATGGAAAAGGAAACAGGAGTTCCCAGGAAAAAACACCAAATATTCCAAAGATAACTATGGCTTTGAGCCTGTAGAAGAGTGAGCTTTCCAATTTGGCATTCTTCTAGCAAGGTTTGACTACTGTATATAGTACACACAACTGGGTGTCAATTTAAGTAAGTCATTATATTTATAGGGAAGCTTAGTTTGTTATTTAGGAAACTAAGTAAAATAAGTTTAATTTTGAAAATAAAAAATAATACAAGTTTCAGATGCATTTAGCAAAGAACCAACCTGGATGAGTATCAATCATTTCACAAGGTTAATAAGAACATTTTTGAAATAAGACTACATAAAATGCATTATGTATGATACCCTCTCTCACCCAAGTTAGTCACGACCACCAGCCACTGTGCGTTGCAGACTGTGTGACGTATGCTGTTGGGCAATCCACATTAGCTGCCCTATGTATGACACATAGAGAGCAGACAGGAGATGCCTGCTGGTCATATCACCTACAGGCATCACACTCTAATGAGCAATGGGCATTTCCTATACTACAGCAAATCACTGAAGACCTTCTCTCTGTGTCAGCTTTCAGTACATAGCAGGCAACACACTCTCTAGTTACGGGTATGCAAGAGAAACTTACTGTGGACACTCACAATGTCAATGACAGTCAGCGTCAGTTAAGTGGGCATTTGAAAGGATAATAAACTAGTCATCTTAAATAGGAAATAATAACAATTTGGTCATATTTCAAGGGACTGGGAGAAAGCAAGATTTCAACTAACATTCATAAAGTTCATCAAGTTATCTATCTAGAAAATGCATGTTTTAAGTAATAATTCAGAATTCACATTGACGCTGGACTTAATTTGAAGTTGACATTTTTTTAAAAACTCTCAGTCTGACTGCAAAATGTAGGCGTTGTAGCGTGCTTTTCAAATAGATGCTCTGTGATTATGCTGACTAAAGCCCTGCTGCAAACAACAAAGATTTTGGAATTTGCGGTTAAGGAATAAAATTCCTTTATTTTACACCACACGTTTCCAAATAAACAATTGCACCTAACTAACATAGTTATAAATCTGATACCACTGTCAATGCATAAACCTTCCAAAACATAGCGTGAAGGGTAACTATGAATGCAGTTAGCCCAAAATATATAATCAATTCAAATATTGATGTAAGGAGAAAGTCCCATAGAAGTAAAAAATGATCCAGCCCTGACTAGAAAACTGGTGCAGTGATATAAGCATCCACTACAGAAGAGTATAAGCTCATCTACATAAAGACTGATGATATCACTTGGAGCTTGTTAAATACCACATTCCTCCGATTAAACTCAGACCCAAAACATGGCTCGAAATTAGGGGGTGCCAAGAGCTAACTTGAATTCTCCATAAGCTCCCTCCAATTTCAGCAGGGAGCCCAAAAATGTACTGGTTTCTATACACAACACCTGTAAGTGGCTTTTGAAGATGCGATTGGGCTCCCTGGAAAAAAATCTTAATTTCGAGCCTTGCAAAATAAGTGCAAACCCCCTATTTCTGAACAAATGTTGGAAGGTTGAGGGGCAAGCCAGCATACATTATTTTATGGCCTTCTGAACCTTCTAGCAAATTTTTTCCTAGCCTGTTATGGTGTTACCTGCATATATGCGCTTATTCGGAGGAATACAGTAAACGATATTAAACCATTCTTATTAAAAGGGGAGTAGGCCAAATTAATAAACCATTGAAGTCGAGCTTGCATCATCAAGACTGTTTGACAACCTTGGGTATATTATGAAAATAAGTACATTAATTACCTTTTAATATATACAGATGTAAGTTATATACATAGTATAAATTAATTCTCTTATAGGGGAGGTCCCTTGTAGGGTGAGATATTGCACATGTAAATCAACTATATGGTCCTTTGGGACCTCATTGCTTCAAAAAACAAAGGTGACTGCGTACCTGATTTAAATCATATTCACCTATCTTACATTAGGACTGCATCCATAAGTGATGAAGATTAAATCTGATTAATCGATTAATTGATCATTTTGCCACAATTGATAGTATAATCGATCATGGAAAAAATCCTTGCAAAAATGATTATATCTGAACAAATAATCTGAAAAATATAGACAATTCCTAACACTAATGACAAAAGTACTGATAACCAGAAGAGTTATATATACATTCCACAAGACTTAACCGGGATGAAAACATCACATGATGTTTAAACTCTAAACACTGACAATTATGATAAATATGAAAGGATAACTGATAGATCAGACAATACAACCTTGACATGAAACCATCAACAACATAAAAACATAAGCTGACGTTTAATACCAGTAATACCAGCCCTGAATAGCCAGCAGCTGAAGCATGAGAGATCACATTCATTCTATTTCAGTGCTTTTCAAAACATCTAATATTATCAGTCATTGCTACCTGGCCCAGTGCAATAGTAAAAGTGTGGGAGAAGTAACAGATGTGTATTAATACTTCCCCAGACAACAGGCTTCATGTGGAGTTAGACTTACTGTGATACAATACCTAATATGAGTAATATCCTACTATAAGCTAAGTCAACATACTATTTGACTATATACTAGGATATAGGATATACTAATTCAAAGAATCCATTCATGAGGGTTATTGACTAATAAATCAATACTATGCAACTACTACCAAGTAGTATAGACAATTTCAATAATTGAAATTCATAATAACAATAGTAATAGGCCATACAAGATTATGTCTTGTTTTTGAAAATACATGTATTCCCCCTTTCAAGACTACCGTATATCTTTGGGTGGCAGAACTATATCATTTAATACTCGGATGCAGACTTTTCAAATTTGTAAGAAAATTTCAAGTAATTCCAACCTACCAGTCAGGATAATATAATGGTACTGTTTCTTGATTGATCGAATCCTTTCCAGAGCTGCTGCTACTTCAGCAGCATCCCCTGTTAGTGGGTCAGATCGGGAGGAGTTCAAAAACGCTCCACCTTTAGTGGTAAATTCCATTTCCTACTGCTACCTAGTATCTTTACTTCTGCCACCCAACATTTCGTGACACAAAATAAAATGATTCAATCCACAGCCCATAATTAACACTGATACTAAGCCTCCTGTCAGCTTAGACTAATTACAACAGCTGTAGACAATTAGATACTCATCAACTGCAAGGTATATAATTGACATATAACATAAGACAGCCTACCTGCCAATTCATCTGTAAGAATCACCATCCTTCGTCTTATTGGTATCCAAATTAGACAATATAAAACAGCTGACAATCTTAAAAGTGAATCCTCACTCACTCTCCTGTCTTGATTGCAGTATCATTCCATAGATTTTGCCACCAAACTGTTGCTTTTTATGAATCACTATGAATTGACAGCACGTTAAGTGATATCCTCCAGCTAACAGAGATATCACATATGTGACACCACAGCGCCTATGCCATTGTGTAACACTTAGCTCTACGTCCTAGAGGCACTGACCCACTAATTAACATGGTACAATGCAGGAAGGTATGAGGATCTGTTGTTACCTGCAGCAGCCCAATTAGCTATTTTGGTATTGTGAAGTTTTGGTGCACAAACTGCCCCGGGTGGAATAGCTCCATGTGTAAATCATGAGCAACATGGATGATGTCACCACACTCTGCTACAGGAAAGGATGTTTGTTTATGGGGCAACTTTTAATTGTACTGTCATGTGCCTCCGCCCATACACAAATCACAACAAGAGAAATTTCACTTATTCAAACTCAGAATGCCTTGGCGACACACAAGTAAAATAGAATGATTTTCTGGCTTTTACTTTTCTATATACACTAGTCATTAATGATCTGATTCATTATTTCCTCAAATCCTTGAATACATAACTAGACAATGCTTGTCAAATATTGGTTCACTTGTCGTTTATTCATACATTCATAATAATAGTCTGAGAAAATTGGGGGAAAACTGAGTATGGAAACCTTACTAGAAGTGGTTGACACTTATTTTTTAAATTTTATTTCATTTCATTTATTTTTTTTGGGGGGGGGGGAGAGAGGCTTGAAAACTGGTCAGGTATGTAAACTTTCTTTTGTACACTGAAATGAAGTGATTGGTAAGCTACTATACATCAATAAAGCAAAATATTTCAGTAAATTGAGTCCCAGCTCTGAAGATGTGCACAGCAAGAACATTTCTATTCACTGAAGTTACTGTGTAAGTGTCTGTCACATGTAAGGGTTGACCTAATTCTTTTTGACATGCAATCCGCAAACATCATGTTTAATGTATACAGTTGGGTGTCACATAATGTAACATTGCCCCCACTATATCTCCAGCAAATCATAACATAATAGATTTCACCAATAATACATCCTTAGCAGGGTGCAACATAGGTTGCAAAACATTTTTTTCTGAACGGGGCAAGCTGCCCCTTCAGTTGACTTGCCCCGCTGGCACTTCCTCTTACCCTGCCACTCTCTTAAACAAAGGTAAGATCGGACTTTGCCCAAAACATTACTTGCCAAGCGGGGCAAGTCAGAGTCTTGTTCAGCTTGCCCCATTGCCATTTTTTGCTGAATTCACTTGCAACTTGCAACAGGGCCAGTGGTTATGTTGCATGCTGCTTAGCCACTTAGTGTAAAAAACATACTCTGAAAATTGTTATTTCTAATGATATATACCAGCAATTACTCCAGGGATTTAAAAAGTTTGTCCATAAAGTGTGCCGTCCAAAAATAATAATATCACTTTATTCACTTATAGCTTCATTCATATAAATACTCTCTATGAGAATCAACTACGTGTAGCAAGATTGAGTCACTCACTCAGAATGGAGAAATCTGACTTGTCATTCAGTAGTGTAACTAGTGTTAACTTCCAAGAAAAATGTTATAAAGCAATACCCTCAAGACACCCAAACCTTTCAGAGTTATTTCCTAAAATGTCATTTTCAAAAATAAAGTTGAATTTTTTCACCCCAATATTGATGAAGTAAAAGTATGTTATACCTTATTTCAATATAAAGAAAATACATGTTCATGGTTGAAGTACAAGTATATTGTGGTCTCCCTTGGAAAACAGTACACCCCAGAAATTTACAATTGGCAATTCAGGGCACCCAGTTTTTAAATGCTGGCTAAGTTCTTGATCATCATAGTAGCCTACTTACTTTTAAGACATAAATATTGTCTGGTTCAGGGAAATGCTTTTGCACCCATACATTCCTACTAGAAAATTAAATGATTTTACAATAGAATTCCTGTAAACAACAGGATGAGAATAAAATAGGAACCTAGAGGGTCAAAAGTCTGTTATCGATTATACAAGAAAAATCTTACCAACTCTAAATATTGACATAAAGCAATACAAAGATTGCTTCCTTCCTTGTATGTGACATTCAGTCACAAAATACAACTGGTTGTCATTTTGCCAATGACCAGTCTGGTATCTGGGGGTCAATTAATCATCATGTCATATCTTCTTCACTTTTTGGCAAACTTTTCTAGCTTGATTGCTTTAAGACAGATCTATATGCTTGCCCTGTGTATATAGGTAAGAATTCTTATTTCCCAAAATTAGCCAAAGGGCATGTGAACATCACAACTGCCATTAGAACTATTCGGTTTCACCATCCAAGCCCTTGCAGGGATTGGCTTAAGAAAATTGTTCTGGTCGGTTTTCGGGCGATCTCATATGATAAATGATAGTCAATCTTGGGTCGGCCGGACAAATTTCAGGGCGTGAATACCGCCCGGACACCCACTTAAGTCAAACCCTGCCTTGCTTGTCTCTGTGTGATGAAAATTTCTACCTCTAGGTACCAATGCCACACCCACTTATCCACAACTATGCATCTACAATGATAAAATTTGTAAATAACATACTACTAAACATATACCGATATGGGTGTGTCAATGTACATGAAAGGCAGATGAAATCAAATGAGCATAACCATAAATCATTCATTAACAGAGTTAGACGGTTGGGTAAGTGGATCTATTGCATGTCTATCTCTACTGACTGTTTACTATCATGATAACAGGTGTACTCATACCATCTCCGCTACTACAAATCAATACCTGTCCCAGTTACCATATAAGTACATTCATCGGCGAGAGCTACCTACCACTGTTAACCACACCTGTGCCCTTAGGGTAGCTGACTATGGAGCAAGGTCAAAGGTTTAACCTTTTCATAACAGAACTACTCATGGAGTAAGCCATCTTTGATGACTGAAACCTTGGTGACTAAAATGAGAGAAATATACAAGGACTAAGTAGTACTGTTCTGTGGCAGGGGATACATTTTTGCTTGAATCTCTCCGATGTGATATTTTTTTTCAATCACAACATAATTTTAGGCTGGTCTGCAATACATGCAGACCATCAGGGAGCTCCAGGCATGAGTTAACCCATTAATAATTAATGCTTGCAGATTTTCTTGACAAGCTTTGTCTGCACCTATGGTGCTTTGAAAAATAACTTTGAAACTTTGAAATTAATTATGAATTCATAAAATATTTCCAAGGGAATTGTGGATTGGATTTTGATCAACAAAATTCCTTCAAATATTTTCTGAAAACTGCTTAAAATTGTAAGAGAGATATCACTAAAATAATCAAGTGGATTGGATGCTACAGGCATGAATGGGTTAATGATAAATACTGTTTTCCTTTACAAATTAGGATTCAGGGCTCAGTAGAATCAAATGTATCAAGGTTAGGAATCCCTTACAGTTTCCTTAAGGATTAATGATCATTGGAGATCCCAAGAAGAGAGTGTAAAGCACTTACTTGAATCCTTAGAAAGGCTAGTATTATAAACAGAATTTGCCCTTCCAAGGTATGATTGAATTTTACTTTTCTACCTACGAAAGTATGGGAAAGTAAACCTCTGCTTTTTGTTATCACCAAAATGTGTTAGAATAGCAAAATTCCCTTCTAGATAAAAATGTTATGATTATTGAAATAGTAACCACAGCCAAAGAAAATATCCGGATAAAACAGTTAATATTTATGTGAACTGTTTACCCGTATCAATCTGCAGAAATAATTCCCACTTCTGACTACATTTAGGACTAAGCAACAACAGGGCTAGAAATTAATATTTTTTTCAGGGAGCCCAATTGCATCTTCAAAAGCCACTTACAGGTGTTTTGTATAGAAACCAGTACATTTTTGGGCTCCCTGCAGAAATTTGAGGGAGCCGCTGGAGAATTCAAGGGAGCCCTCGGCTCCTAGGAGTCCCGGCACCCCTTAATTTCGAGCCCTGAACAATGATCTAAAACTTAGATACAAAATGTACTTCCCCCAGTAGAATCCATTTCAATCAAAGGCATCCAATAAATAAGTAGACAATCGGTATCCGTAATGACTTTCAACACCATAACCATTAACTAATTACCATCAACTATCAATGAATCAGAGACTTTCAATTTAATTAACGATGATGCTTCTAAAGCCTTTACATAGACCCAAAGCAGCTACATGAAAGCTGCTGGTTAGGTGCATCTAGTCTATAATATATTCAAAGAAGGAACTTGACAATTGACATTGAAAAAAATTTCAATTTTCATTAAATTCTACATATCTCTAGAAAACAGAACTAACAGGAGTGAATACCACAAGGGATTCAATGGTTCCGTTCAACACTTCCATATACATTGTTGACTTCATGTTTTCACGGTAACAATTCTGTTCCTATTTTGGCTGAAAAGAACCAAATGTATGAATGTGAGTTCTGTATTGGGGTTGTGGTTGTAACATGAACATAAAGGAATCAGCATCTCCCAACTTAAGACAGGGCCCTTGGCAATCAAGGGGTGGGAGTCATTTGAACTCACTAATCCTTCTAGAACACACAACATGTAACCAAATTGTTTGTCAGGATTTCTTAAAGTGTCAACATCAAGCAAAAGATAACGGCAAGAGCCCTGGCAGCTCGTGATTACTATGTAAAATTATTACTGACTTGAAATAAAGATTATCTATCTTTATCTACCAATGGATTGTCAAAAATGTTCACTTCAATCTGAAGCCACTATTCCAGTATATACTCCCTGTTCGCCAACCTGTGATGTTCACCAGACCATAACAAAATTGTCTAGCCTTCTGGCTGAAGCTTACAGTGTCCGACAGCAATGAAAATTAGGCTCAAAAATAAATAACCTCTCAATCTATCAAACCCCATTTACAAGTGCCGGGTGAGTCAGACGCCGTTACCGTGAGCCAATAGGATAGGCAAATGGTTCACAATCTGGCTAAGATCATAGGTTGGCAAACAGCGAGCCTACTGGAGTAATGGCTTCACTTTTTTCTCGATTTAAGTTAATAACTCAGTCTCTATGGTCATTATCTAAATTTAACTTGAGTCTATTTTGAAAAACTGGACACCCATTTCTTATGATCGTCCGTTTTTGGGCACATGGTTTGAAGTATTCAGCTATGGTGTTGCAAAAGCCCTGCTCCAAGATTAACCAACCACTTATGAATGTGTGCAGATATTCTACTACATAACATGTTACCATTGACATACCTTTAAAATTTACTTTTTAAATCATAAAATCATTAAAATGAGAATCACTGCATGAAAATCATCCTTCAGAGATATCTAGTCATTTAGTTCTTCTATTTTAGGGAATGATTTTCAGAGGGATATGCCCTTATCAGTTGGTAAACTGCAATTGGTGTACAAAACAAACAAGTGTCAGTCAGTCACTGTTGTTATTTCCTGTCAACTGCTTCAGTCCTGCCTGGTCCAATGAACGGTAAAAGTTTTTAACTTCAATTAAGTTGACTGTTGCGAGTAAAATGGGAGAAGAGATTAAAATGGAGACAAACATATTCGATTCAACTTACCCATGCTGATGATTCTACACTAAAATATTGAAGAATATACGAAATCAACAATCCGCTCCCACTTCCGCCACAACTTTCGATCTCATCGATTCAAGATGGCGACTGTCACGTGACAAACTTCTTTATAAAAACTTGCGGTATTAGGTCTTCCTTCTCAGTCACATACGTTGAAATAAGCGGAAACAACTTATTTGAGGCGAAAATGTATACTCTATTTGTATATGAATCATATTTCAAGACAAGTAGACCATAGAATAGTATAGTAACTTGAAGTCATAATCCTCCTAGTACTTAAGTTTCACTGCAACAGTAAGTTGTTTTACTCGTTGTCGATAGATGTCGCTGCTGTTGATAGAAAATTCATAACAAGATTTCTGCTGTATCCAAAGCATACTTTGATTGCCTTATATTCCAATATTCAAAAAACATTTTCCAATATTCATATTAAATTTTTCAATATTCTGAATTCATTTCCGAAATGTATAATTCAAGTTATCTATTAATGTAGACATATGAGTAATGAATATTGAATAATCATGAAAATTGGAAAATGAATAATGAATATTGATGATTTGTGAAAATTGAAAAAACATTCATGAATATTAAAAATTCAAACATTTTTCAGCATTCACAATTGATTTTTCAATATTCATAAATTATTTTTCAGTATTTATATTCATTTATTGGTATTCATATTCATTTTTCAATATTCATAATTCATTTTCTCAATATAATTCATTTTTCAATATTCATAATTCATTTTCCAATATTCATAATTCAATGTAATTATGCATATTGAAAAATGGATATTGAAAAGAAAATGAATATTGATTATTGAAGTGACTTATTAATAATGAAAAATAATGAATATTGGAAAATAACCTTAAATTTCTAACATCTATGTAAATGTAATTCATTTTTCGATATTCATAAATGATTTTTTGATATTCATGATTTTTCAATACTAAAAATAATTGTGAATATTGAAAAATTATCATGAACATTTGAAAATAAATTATGAATATTGAAAAAGTTTTCCCTATTCATAAATGAGTGTAAATACACTTCTGCTTGCCATATATCTGGGCATGCAATCGAGAGAAAGTGATCATTCCTATCTTTGAATCAATGGGCAAAGAGTCCATTTAGATGCAGGGGTTCATACCTCATACATCTATTGTTATCTTTATATCTGTACCCTTGTTTCACAAGTGTTTTAAAATAAATCAATGACAACTCTGTACTGAGATTAGCGAGGTCTATAAAAAAATCAATCATTTACCAAAAGTGCCAGTTTACTAGCTTAAAATGCCAATTTTCATGTAATTTTATTTATAATAAATGAATCTGATTGATATAATTAAATCTCCCTCTCGTGGAGTCGCCATGGCCTAGTGATTATGATGCCAGGTTCCTAAGCTTGAGGTTGCAGGAGAGTGAAGAGGAAGTGGGGGACCATCATGATCCTGTTGGCCTTGAACAGGGAACAACAGGATCACTTCTAGTGCAGGGGATATTGACAGAGACAAGGTATCGATTGTTCAAATACATTTATAATCTCTGTGAGTGATGATTTCGTTCCATCTGAAAGAATTTTCATAGCTCTGTATCATCTAGAAATCTGCGATGAAGTATCTTATATAAGTGACCTCAATGATACCATGTCTGCAAAATATTCCAATAAACAACACAATCACAAAAAGTGTCAAAGTAATTTTATTTAATGCAGCCAACTCAAGTATTCAGCCAATCCACCTTCAACCAAAACTTTCTTGATATGTAATTTTATGTACTGAGACATCACTACCTTCATTTTATTGATATTGATATCTGTAAAAGCAACTCAATATAGGCCAGTATAATGATATCATACAACGTCGAGCTGTGCTTAAAAAAAAAATTCTTCCCAGGATTATGATATTCCTTCAGTTACATCTATAATATATTTACTGTAACTTATTCCATTGCTATGTCATTTTTCATGTAAACATAATGCTTTTTAAGGGTTGCTCATGAGAAAACCTTTTTAGAAGTACCGTAATTTCGCGTGTATAAGACGCACTTTTTTACACAAGTTTTTACCCATAATTCGAGGGTGCGTCTTATACACAGAGCTAGAAATCCAGGGTGTTTTGCATCGAGTACCCAGGCCACGTGGAGATAGGAAATCGATGACCCGCCATAACCGCACCCCATATCAGAATAAGCCTCTGGTATGTTTTCATTTCAATTGCGTTTCTAACATGTTTAGCACGTCTCAACTTCAGCGGTAACGGTAAAACATTATTAGAAGTCCCATCTTGCCGTAGACAACTTAGTGAATTGTGTGTTACCAGGCCCGTCCAGCCGGTTCTATTTTAGGCGCACTAATTACAATACACGGCATGAATGTCCGTATTCAGAGCAGCATAATAAGTAACTTCAAATTACAATCAACTTAATTTTTGTCCGAATCCACTGCTAGTTTGTTCGTTCTTTACAAAATAGCTAGAGACATGGACCGAAAAGGGGGTGCGCACTATACACAGGGCTAACGTCTATACACCGTTTTAAAGGCCTGAACAAGGGGTGCGTCTTATATACGGGTGCGTCTTATACACGCGAAATTACGGTATATATTTTTTCCTGTCTATTTGCTTGTAAGTTACATATTACATTTTTTTTTTGTATCGTACAGGAAAGGCTTGACTGCGAAAATCCAAATAAATTAGAATCAGAGTTGGCAAGAAAATGTACATGTGTGTGTTCTATTATTAGAGACCAAAAATTAAACTGATCATGCAAGCACAGCCCCTACTTCTAAGAACCGGTAATGAAATCTCCCTCATCCTGTGATAAATTGACCACATCAAGTGGTGTTCTAAATAAAATATACAAATCTGCCAACAAGATCAACCAAACTGTGTGTATAAAATAAATATATGGAAAGCAATATATACAAATCATAGCATACGTAAAAGATCTTTCAAATCAAACCAAACTATACAATAAAATAATATATTCATAAACATTTAATTAAACCTAACAAAATAAAATTTGGTTTTAAATGTGGATGACATTACTAGCATAAAGACTTTTACAGAACCTAGAATTAGATAAGATTCTTCATAGAATCATTTGCTCAGAAACACCATTATGCCCAGAAAACATACAAGTCTTTCCTTTATATGCAACTTTTTCTTTGAATTTCAAATTTTTCCTTTACATCATATTTATATGCAAACCTTTTTTATATATGAAAATCTTTTTATTTGAAATACGAAATAAATGAGCCAATAATACCTGTTACGCGAATCAATAGAAAAATGCCACAATCTTCAACCGTTTTAGTAATTTTGCTTGCCTGTTGGACGCAAATTAAGGCTTGCCAGACTCCTGGGTACTCTGAGAGAAATGGGTTAATCATTTAACCTTTCACTAGTGTGCAACTTGATAACATAGCAATATTCTGGAAAATATCTGACTGGAATATGTATTTGCTGTTGGGTCAAATAACCCTTTCTGCAATTATATTCAAATGTTACTCCATATGGAGATCTAGTTGAAAGTTGCCAGGCTTTATGTGCACTCCACATACAAAGGGGTTAGGATAACACCTAGTCTTGCCAGCCACAATTGCACAATGTCCATGGGACACACATATGTGGGATCTTAACATCCCTCTTTTATACAAATATTGTGTTAACATATAACATCCAGGGGATAATGTAAGTTGGCCGTAGTAATTATATATGAAAGCATCACATTCATTTAAGCATTATTGATAAATCCACCATTAATGTCTTAGCTCAGGGCTCCCAGTAACTTGGTGATAAAATGGAGTTACATCTTTTGATTGCCACACAGAAACACTCAGCAAATGTTCCCTTATGTCTTAATATATAATCAAAGTATATCTTGATCTTCAAATGGGGCATCATTTAATATCAATTTTTGGGGAGATTCAGCACATGAAGTGAATTTTGAAAACTGAACACAAGCCTCTCAAGGTAGATGATTTTCAAAACATTACTGGGAACCCTATTTCTGCTAAAGATATGTTATGATATAGCAGCAGTATTGAAGGGGCACTATGTACCCCTTCCTTAATTAGAAATGATTAGTCAAATAAACACTTACACATTGAAAGAGACAAAAATATACAACATCTTTACAACACTGATGAGTAGAGTATACTGCATCCACAAATACAAAGTAGACATACAATTATTAATGCTCCACTTATTTGGATCTACACTTTTATCTGTAAAGTGAAGATCACACATTATCAGATTTTGACTGATAACTAATCTCTGTTGTTTAATGCTTGTTATCTTTCTCTCCAGTCTGGATTCCTCAGCTTATATAATTCAGCCAATAGTATTTTTAAATAACATTGATCAAGCAAATTACTTTCCATCTTCAGAATAGGTACTCAATCAATCTATATTAACCTAACTATGCCTGAAGCACCCAAATGGACCAGATTTGTGATATCTCTTGGACCAAATCAATTTTTCATAAGAAAGAAGTGTTAATCAGAACTTAACCTATAACACAAAAATTTCAGTTATTCATCATCTATTTCAAAGTTACTTTCATAAATATAATAGATCCAGCAGAAACGTTTAAACAGAGCTCCAGTCAGCAATGGGTTAATATAAATAAAGAGAAATTGCTATGGCTGAATATGACTTGTTAACAACAACAAGAAGGGCAAGTTCTTCTATATCCTTGTAAGCCGGTAACCTTTGTTTAAATTCTAGTCTGTAAATACACTTCTTTTTCAAAAATATGACAAAAATCAGTCCTTGGTATAAAAGAGACAGCCGTTGTCATTAACAAAAATGTACAAATGTCAGCGTAGAGAGAAATGTGTAAAACGTTTCATCTCATTGCTTGTACATGTACATGTACATACAAACCTTCACCAAATGACAAGTATTAAATACACAGGCTAATTCACCCACTTTAGTCTCGCCTAATAACTAATTTTCTCTCCCAACGTCCAACGCACATTTTAGTTCTAGTCCCATGAACTCCCTATTGAAACATATCTTTCACATTAAATGGACTTCCTCAGACAATTGTACGAGTCCACATTTGTAAAGTTAAACAAATTTGTATGATTTATACATTCTAATTGAGGTACCATCTTGTGATCCAAAAGCTTCTCAATTTCAAACTCACCATGCCTTGCTCTGACAACTAAGGTAACATTATATAAATACGGGAAAATCATGCAGAAATTATCAGGGTTCTGGTTGATTTCCAGAAGAGCTAGAGAACACAAATTAAACCTAAACCATTTTTAATTGTGTATAGGATACAAATGTTGTCAGACAAGCTTGAACCTTGAAGCACAAATGAGTTGCTCCAGTAAGGAGTTTTAACTAAAATCGTGTTTCCAGAAGATTAACACAAAGAAAGCTCTCAAACAGAAAAGTGGTCCTTTATATGTGTAAAAGCTCATTACTTTCCCGAATGGCCTACAATGCATTCAACAACAAACCTAAATGCCAGTGCTCAATTATTGTTTACAATCAATATTTCCTTAAACCAATGCCGTTTATCCTTCTTCCACACTAAGTCAATTGACTTAACACAGGCAAGATGAAGAGTCAAAGATGCCAAAAATACGGCCTAGCAGTACGACTCCGCTGGTCCCTGGTCCATGCTATACCATTTAAGCTCAGGACACAGTCATCAAAGTCGGATTTTCTTATTCAGACTCCGCACAAACAGGACGAAAATACTGCTACTCTCTATAGCAACATTAACTGTGTTTATCCAGTTTATGTGGTAATCGGATTTCACCTAAGCTGGACAGAATGGCCTGGTCTCATTTCATCTGGGTTATGCGAAGTTGCCTGTACTTCAGTTCCTAAAATACGCTGCCATTGGTTGACAAGACTTTTATCATAACATCTAGTAATTCTAGAAATATATTATTTTCTTTGGACTGCTATAAAAGGCTTTGCCTATGTAATCAGACTACTTATGTAATAAATGTGCCTTAAAATGAAGGCAAGCTTGTATACATGTATATATCATGAAAAACCCTTTCTCAAAAGAAAATATGCAATGTCTGTCTTTAAGTCATACACATATTTTTCAAGATATCATTAAAGTTGACTAAGTGCCTGTGTGCATGGATTGATCAGTTTCTCAGAAACATTAGTCCTGAATGTATAAAAGGTAAAAAGGTTAGTTACAGGTTCAGTTTTCTTAACTTTGTGTTAGCTATTGGCACAAATTTATCACCAGTATAGTGAAATCTATAAGAAATTACCAGAATGATTTATATAAAGGTATATTTATATACATCTAAACTGGTTTGCAATATTGTATGAAATCTGTAAATGATTAATGATATGCAAATAACTGAAGAAACTCCAATTCAGAAGTATTTGCACTCTTTTAATTGACCTGATAGTAGTCAAGAGTACTTTGGTTGTTTTACGCAAAAATCTTCAAAGCAAAGATTATCAAAAATATATGAATGAATGCTGTTCTAGTGAAGTTCCTACAAATGCCTGACGACTCTGACCTTTATAAGGAAGATAAAATGAATCTTTCAAACTACCTAGAATTATTGGGTGTACTTCTCCCATCAAGAAAAATATAATTCCAATATACCCTGTAGTTGAAGTTGAGGATGGTTATTATAATGCAGGAGGACATACACATCGGCATACTAGGTCAATAAGGTCACACATACCCAGCTTGACATTAAGAGCTTCAAACTGGTCACTCATTGGACGAATTAATACCAATATTTGATGGCACAGGCAAGAATATTCCAATGCCCCAAGGAAAGTGAATAGTGGCAATCTCAATATTGTGTGCGACAAATGATGCCCATATGATGAATTTTAATCCTAAGCAAAATATTTGAAAGAGTTTGACTATTACAAAATAAAATAACAGAACCTTTGATTTAATAGCATGTTATGATCTGTTTCAAAATTAATGTGCCATATGTTTTATTTGTCCTCTCTGACAATCAAACACACATTCTGAGTTGTGAAAATATTGAGTGATTCCAGGCATCATCTGAACAGGCTTTATATATCAAGCCCTGAGAGCGCACCATTCAACCCATTCTTGCCTGTAGCAGCTTTAAAATAGCCAGATGGTTTTGGTGTTATCATCATGAAAAACAACAACATAATTTGGAAAAATATTTGAAGGGACAATTTTAAAAAGATACCAACCAACAACACTCATTCAAATTGTTGGCACATTGCTGCTTTTGGTCTAAATTATTGTAAAAAATATCAAAGATCAAGACGAAACTCATACAATCAACTCTGGACATGAATGGGTTATCTGACTTATCTCACTACAATCAGGAGCGGGAGGTCTACCAGTATTCTAAATCAGATTCATCTCCTTCACTGGACTCGTCGTCGGAATTGCTGTTGTAGCTGTAGACGCCATCTATCTCCTCATCGTAGTACTTGAACCACTTGAACTGGCGGAACTTGCTGTACATCCTCTGCCTAAGCAGCTCCACCTCCAGGTGGGCCAGGGAGTCCCTGGGAAGGGCCAGCTTGTCCACCAGCCTCTCCAGCACCTGGCTGTTCAGAACGTGCGACAGGTAGAACATGTAGTCATCAGGGTGGTCGTGCGCCTCCAGGGTAAAGTAAGGCCCAATTTGGTCCACGGGAAACAGGCTTGGATCGGGTTTGTTTTTTGTGATGAAGGTGTTTTGAAAGAGGGTACGTGCACATTTTTGACGGAGTGTGGCAGAGGTGCCGCCAAACATCATCGACACTAAATGCTTGCCAAAACTCTTCAGGTGGCTGAATTCTGGAAAGTCACTGTTGATGTGGTCCATCAACTCACGAGAGATTTCTGGTTTATCAAAATACCCTGTGGGATAAAACAATTAAGTCATACATTTAGTTATCTAAAAATAAGTGAATCTAACCTCCAATATAAACAGATGTAATGTATTACTAAATGAAATACTTCCATCAAAAATCTTAAGCTCAATTTGACACAAAACACTACATTTTGAAGATACTAATATCACTATTTGATACACACTTATTATTTTGTAATGTAGGTCTTAGATATAAAGCTCAATTTGACACAAAACACTACATTTTGAAAATACTGATATCACTATTTGATACACACTTATTATTTTGTAATGTAGGTCTTAGATATAAATACTCCAGCCATATATGTTTGGATAATTTCAGTTTTATTAGCCTTTACTTGCTAGAGAGGAAATTTTTCAAATATAAATTTATAAAATATTCATGTTTAGGTGTATGTGTGTGTGGGGGGGGGGGGGGGGGGGGGGAGGGGGGGATGATACTGACCTGCATCCACAAGATGAGCTAGAAACTGGTAGGATTTCAGTACATGTTATTTTCTTATTTTTAATGTTTGGTGTGTGTGCGGGAGAGGGGGGGGGATATAATAATGATACTGACCTGCATTGACTAGATGTGCTTAAAACAGGTAGGATTTTGGCACAAGGTACTTTTATTTTTTACGTTTGGTGTAATGTGTGAAGGTGGGATATTTAATGATACATACCTGCATCCACAAGATGAGCTGGAAACTGGTAGGATTTTGGCACATGATATATATATATTTTTTCTATGTGCGGTGTGTACGTATGTAGGGGGTTAATGATACATACCTGCATCGACGAGATGAGCTAGAAACTGGTAGGATGTTGGCACATGGGCAGAGAGGTGTGTGTGTACGTGTGTAGGGGGATAATAGCTAGTACATACCTGCATCGACGAGATGAGCTAGAAACTGGTAGGATTTTGGCACATGGGCAGAGAGGTGTGTGTGTACGTGTGTAGGGGGATAATAGCTAGTACATACCTGCATCGACGAGATGAGCTAGAAACTGGTAGGATTTTGGCACATGGGCAGAGAGGTGTGTGTGTACGTGTGTAGGGGGATAATAGCTAGTACATACCTGCATCGACGAGATGAGCTAGAAACTGGTAGGATGTTGGCACATGGGCAGAGAGGTGTGTGTGTACGTGTGTAGGGGGATAAGGATTTTGGCACATGGGCAGAGAGGTGTGTGTGTACGTGTGTAGGGGATAATAACTAGTACATACCTGCATCAACGAGATGAGCTAGAAACTGGTAGGATTTTGGCACATGGGCAGAGAGGTGTCTCTCTTCATGCTTGCAGAGAACCTTGAGAGAGCAGAGGGCAGCCATCAGGGGAGACACTTCTCTGGAAAAAATCACAAGGAAAAAAACATTAACCAAGTCATGCTTAGAATCATGCAATTGATATTGTAATCTGGATGGTAGGTAAGCTTTTTGTATAAGTCGTTAATGACTGTCGTATAGGAAGACACTTCCTTGGAAAACATGATTGCAAAAAAACACCATTAACAAATCGATAAAATAAAAAGAAAAGTAACCCTTCTTTCAACCATTAACATCTTCTCTTAAAATATTTCCTTGTATCCCTGCTAAAAATACTTACAAAATAATGATAATACCACCTGATGCCCCCTGAATGCTAGAGGGTAAAATACATTTCTTGATTAGAACAAATCAATCATTTCATTACCTTATTTTACTTCTGTTTTCTGTCAATTGGCCTTTAAGAGCAGGGTTTGCACCATGCCTTAACAACACCTGAGCAGTTTCAATATTCCCTGTTACCATGCAATTGAATAGAGCTGTGCGACCTCGCTTATTCTGGACATCCAACTGCAATATATAGGAAACACATGTTTTGTAACACAACTTATCAATACCTATAAAACAGATCGGGAAATTAGAAATCAGACTGCAGAAGCTAGGAGAACCTTCAGATATATTCATGTCTTTGAGAGCTTGGTCAATAAAGTACACAAATGTCAGGGAAATGTCAGATAACAAATTATTTAAATCCTTGAAAACAACAGGAAAATCAATTTAAAAGAGGGTAAATCTTATTCAAAAGAAAGAATGTTTTTGGGATCACTTTTAAATGTGCGCCTGTTATGCCTAAAACATCCAAATTGTTTCGTTGAAATTTTGTTAACCAGTGCATTTTTAAGAAATATTCAAATAAATGTTGGCCAAAACCTGACCAACAACCCTACCAACCATCAAACGTTTTGTGTATTTATGCTAATCATTTAAGTTATTCTCAAAATTATCCTAAATGCAAATGACACTAGAGAAGCCGATCCTCAAGGGTGAAAAGGTTAAGAAGCTTGTTGAAGGAAGAGTCCTGAAGGACCAAATAGGTCAAGAGAAATAGGGGCCATGTTTTGTTGACTCTTTACCAGCCTCGGGTTCGACGTGGGCCTTGTTCAAAACCATAAACGTTGATTAATGTTGATCCAACGTATCCCGTTCAGATCGTCATCGCAAGTAAACGTTGATACCGTTCAGATTCCGTTTTCCCACCACGTTGATCAACTTTAATGGTCCTGAACAACGCCCAGTCGAACACGAGGCTGGTAAGGGACCAAAGAAACGTAGCCCTGATATGAATTAAACTTCTAGTCTAAATCAATAAAAAGCTGACTAACGTTCACTCCAGGTAGTGATAGAACATAGAAGAGGAAGTTTTCCTTGTTCTGCTGTTGGTGATCTGTGTATGGATCTGCCAGCGGTTTGTCATCCAGGAACTTCTGTATCCCCCAGGGAAAGGCGTCACACAGGGAGATGAGGGGGGTGTTTCCCCTGAAGTCTTTGGCGTTGAGGTCAGCCCCGCTCTCGCAGAGAATCTGGGCACAGCGCAGGTCCTTGCTCAGCACCAGGGTCTGGTGAAGTGGCGTCATGTGGAATTCATCTTTCACATTGACATCTCCACCATTACCTAAATTTAAATAAGTATAGCATTAGAAGTCATATAATTATATTCTTACATTTTTTCAATAAAGGGTTCCCACCCCTTTTAATAAAGGGTGGCTCAGACATATAAGAAGGAGAGCTTTTTTGTACATGCAGACGACACAGTTAGCATGAGTGATGATATGAAATAAATATTTGAAACACTTCTAAGTAATCTCTCCCTATAATAGGGCGACAGACAATATATATTCTAACTTGGAATGAATATTTTAGTTTGAGTTCTCTTTCCTAATCTTTTATGTAATCTTTCTCATAATACTTTGAGTACTGCAGTTCCTCCCACCATTAATAACCCAGGGTGTGACCTTCCCTGGGGCCCAGGGGCATATGCCCCTAGATTTTGCTGTGTGCCCCTAGATTTTTGGACTAGGGGCCCAAAATAGTAAGTTTAATAACCAGAATTCCTGTTTTTGCCCTTTAATTTCTATCAAAAGACCTTTTCGGTCAGGCCCCTAGCCTGAAATATATGTGTCAGACCTTGTAACCAGCAGGTAGGGACCTAGCCAGGCACAGTCCAGCCTGTCACAAACCTCCCAAGCTGCCATCTAATGCAAGAGGTCCATGTGGGTCAATACGTTTTGCAGAGTTGATGAATATGAGTTGCTTCTCAGAAATAATGAAGACTTACTTATGATGATAAACAGCAAATCCTCAATCTGATCCAATATTTCTTCATACGTGAGGACGAGTCTGTTGTGGAGGCCTATGACAGGGTAGCGATGAGGGTCCCACTGACTGAGCAGCCGCCTTAAAAGTAGGAACACAAAATCAAATGCCAACTTAACCCTTCTGATGCTAAAGCTACTTTCACCCAAAACACACAAACACAAAGATTTTTCAAAACCACCTATACCCTGTCATGTTGGTATTCATTGGAATTTTTTTAATGAGTACTCTCAGATGAGTACCCATATGCCAGGGTTGCAGTCATTTTTCAGCTTTTTTGTGTTATTTTTGTATTGGCAATTGTTGACCAGTGTGCTGGAAGCCAGAAGCAGGGTAGCAGTCCAACTGACTGACAGAGCTGACTGCGCCCAAAATCCTTGTGGTCGAAACTGGGAACCGCGCACATAGCCAAAGGAGTTGGCAGGTGGTTCAGGGGAACTTTTTTACACTCCTACAGTTGTCGCCATTCGCTTGCCTTAAAACTGCTGTCACCAAAGTCATAGCCTCTGTTGCCATACAATTCATGGACTGGATTTTTCAAAGATTTACTGCATAAACTGGCAAAATGTTCAGAATTGTTTTAAAATATTTACTTAACAGAAAGATATAACTAGAAGAGAGGGATCCTTTAGGGGTATGTGTAGGGTTTAATGATAAAAACCCAGATTCATCTAATTAATAATAAAAAGATGTTTGATATTGTCAAAGATCTGATTATAAGGCAATTTTTGTTATACAGGAGATCTCTTTCTGGCAGTATAAAATTACACCTGTTTATTTAAAGTTTCCAAGTTGAAGCTACATGTGTGTGGAATGGTTACATTCCAAGGCATTTGGGGGACCACAACAAACGCCCGCTAACGTTCCCCTCTCTGAACACCACTCGTTAGTAGGGCCTCCACTATCACTCACTCGGCGTGTGCAGCGGCCGTGACTCACACACTGCATCCAGCCAACCAATCGCTGGGCCGCTCTCTCCACTGGCACACGCCGTCCAGCCACCCTTCTCTTGTCACTTGCCGCCCTGCAACAGTTTAGGCAACACACTGGAGAGCTATTAACCGTTGTTAACGCTCTCGGATCACCGTCAAGCCTACAGCTTCTCAGGTTTTTGGCAACATGGAAAACAGGCGTAATGCGTCAACTGCTGGTTGCAGCCACCAAATCATACAGATAACTCGTACGTGGTGTCAGCCAGACCGGCGATCTTCCAAGACAAGACTCCACGCTCTGACTCCGAGTCTGATCATGACTGATGGTGGCAGTATTGACAATTTTGCCACATGCAACATCAACCCTGGCCGCTGCAGGACCGAATTGTGCTCCTCATTCGTGGAGAACGGACATGACTTCAATTTTCTCAAGGTGTCAAAGTACAGAAGTTGTCACGGACGTCCCAAATCCAGGTGTTCAATGGCTGGTAAACCTACCAGCTGCTTAAAACCGCCTGGCGAAAAGGGGGAAAGGGAAGCCATGGATTCTGACTGCATTGGTCGTCCAATGGATACATCTATTATTTCAACTATGACCAGGAACTACTTTGTGAGTTTTACTCACATCATCAGCCCTGATTCACGAGACAAAGGATTTGGGCAACTTGCGTGGCAGAACATTCAATTATGGGTTAAGAAAAAGACGCGCTGGGACACACTTCAGCCCCTAACCCTGGATACTAGACAGACAACGTTTTGTGGTTTCTGGAGAAACACTGACACAAGGGGTGCTATCTAACTACTACGAGTAGGTGTCCAGGTGACACTTGCTATGTACACTAATCTTACTACCTACAATATCATCAACTACATAGCATCGCTGCAGAAACTCCCAGTGTGTGACGGTTCAGGGATACAGCACACAATACCAACATGATTAATTTGTCCCTCCATGTAACAGGAATATAGTACACAGTGTGAACAGTTCCAGACCTTGGTCCAATACCTTTGGACAGTGTAGAAAATCTGGGACATTCAATCGTCCTGATAGTTTAACTCATGTGACTCTGGCCTCCAGTAGGCTCATTAATATAACTACATGCACATCAATTGTATGCATCTGTTTATGACTATTGTTTTGATGATGACTCAGGCCTCCAGACACTTTTAGAGTATTACCATGTAAAACTCTCTGCACCTTCCACCTGATGACTTGCATTACTCTGGCTTACAATTACAGCATGAGTGTCTCTAAGTCCTACGATGACAATTTTCACTTGTCCCCACACATGACTCAACTTCGGTAACAGTGTTTGGATAATATGTTTCACTTAACAACATACATGACTCTGGTCCCCAGCAGTCCAGTAATTTCATGACACTTTAGTGGTCACTTCAGTCTGTAGCAGACTAGTTGTTTTTGTGGGTTTTATGCTTTGGCTTCACTCTGACCTTTATCGTTTTGCTGACATATTTCACCTACTAAGTGCTAACATTTATGACTTGCTGCTAGACTTAGGCCTCCTGCAAGAAGTAGTTTAGCAGCATTTATATTTTTATATTCAAATGCTTTACTGTGCCTTTAGTTTTATGACAAATTTCACTTGCTACCATGCATGACTCTAGTGTCCATGGAGAGTTATTAAGGTCTCCTGCAGACTAATCTTTCTTTTTTGACATGTTTCATTTCTTCCCATGCATGACTTCACCATTCATTGCAGTGTGTTTTGCTGGCACTGTCTTCTGCTGGCACACATGGCTTAGGCCTCCAGCAGGCAGTTTTAGTGTCAGGTAGCAATCATTTGAGTGGTGTTTCTGGGTATTTTGATACATATCTAATTATTGAAGTTCCAATATGCAACTTTTATATGAACTTGTCCTCCCATACAATGCTGTTACCGTTTGTTACAATATTATACTTAGGGTTGAGTGAGTAAGTGACTCTGGCCTCCAGCAGGCTCAGTGTCTCGACCATGTACTTTTACATGCTCCCACGCATGACTTTGGCCTCCAGCAGGCACAGTGTATAAAACATGTCTTTACATGCTCCTATGTATGACTATGAGTTAACATGTTCCGATGGAAACTTACATAAGAATTTGTTCTCCCATACAATGCTGATGCAATTGTTATAACGTTTATACTTAGGGTTAAGAGTGTAAGTGACTCTGGCCTCCAGCAGGCTCGGGGTTCAACAAACTTTTACATGCTTTCATGCATGATTCTGGCCTCCAGCAGGCATTGTGTTTTGACTGAGTTAAGATGTTTTGCTAAGGAACTTATATAAGAATTTGTTCTCCCATACAGCGTTGCTCCTGTCTGTTACAATGTTTATGCTCAGGGTAAAGAGAGTGACTCTGGCACAGTGTTTCAATCACACTGTTACATGCTTTCACGCATGACTCCGGCCTCCAGTAGGCACAGTGCTTCAATCACACCATTACATGCTCGCACGCATGACTCTGGCCTCCAGTAGGCACGGTGTTTCGACACACTTTACATGCTCGCATGCATGACTCTGGCCTCCAGCAGGCACGGTGTTTTGACACACCATTACATGCTCTCACGCATGACTCTGGCCTCCAGCAGCCACGGTGTTTCAACACACCATTACATGCTCTCACGCATGACTCAGGCCTCCAGTAGGCACGGTGTTTCAACACACCATTACATGCTCTCACGCATGACTCAGGCCTCCAGTAGGCACGGTGTTTCAACACACCATTACATGCTCTCACGCATGACTCTGGCCTCCAGTAGGCACAGTGTTTCAACACACCATTACATGCTCGCACGCATGACTCTGGCCTCCAGCAGGCACAGTGTTTCGACACACCATTACATGCTCTCACGCATGACCCTGGCCTCCAGCAGGCACGGTGTTTCAACACACCTTTACATGCTCTCACGCATGACTCTGGCCTCTAGCAGGCGCGGTGTTTCAACACACCATTACATGCTCTCACGCATGACTCAGGCCTCCTCTTCGGGGGGGGGGGGGGGGGGGGGGGGACCGGCAGACACCTTCATCTCGGCCCCTGTGGCCCGAGCCTGGCTGGGCGTTTTGCTCACCTATTTGGCCCTTCCCCAGCATGCCTACACTTTTCACCCCTTGCGTAGGGGGGCTTGCCACCTGGCCTTCGGACAGGGGGCCTCTGTCACAGACATACAGGCCTTAGGCGGGTGGAGAAGCCAGGCGGTTGCATGTTACCTCCCTCTCGACACAGCCAGGGCCCGTGCGGCCGCCTCGCTTTCAGCCGCCACCTTTCCCCCACAACCTCTCTTGGGACCTTAATTCCTAACGTTTTGGCTCCAGAACTTCATGGCTCCGCTTCCCTCCTCTCCACACTCACACCACACGCTATTGTTAATTCAGGGCTTCACTCGAAACGCTCAGTGGGTCCTTGGTGGGGAGGACGGAGGACTTGAGCCGTTTACTGGCACGCAGGTACACTATTCTCAGCTTGTTAATTTAAGTTCAAGTATGTATTCTTTGTTACTGTGTAGCGGTTCTGCAGGTAGTTAGCACGAACCCGCAGTACGTATGTTTGCTACTATGTTGTTGTCATATTTTGGACACAGAGCGGTGACCCATTTGGGTGTCATTGTAGTGTCGTTTATTTGGGGTTATCCGATACAACTTTGCTGGTTTTCTTCGATATAATATTATAACCCTGTACTTTACGTTTATTTGTGTATTAAATTGTTCGTTCCCGCACTTCCGCGTTTGTTTTCGGTCCTATAATGTGTGTGGAATGGTTACATTCCAAGGCATTTGGGGGACCACAACAAACGCCCGCTAACGTTCCCCTCTCTGAACACCACTCGTTAGTAGGGCCTCCACTATCACTCACTCGGCGTGTGCAGCGGCCGTGACTCACACACTGCATCCAGCCAACCAATCGCTGGGCCGCTCTCTCCACTGGCACACGCCGTCCAGCCACCCTTCTCTTGTCACTTGCCGCCCTGCAACAGTTTAGGCAACACACTGGAGAGCTATTAACCGTTGTTAACGCTCTCGGATCACCGTCAAGCCTACAGCTTCTCAGGTTTTTGGTTTCCCACCCTTCCCGCCCTCTTGCTTCGCACAGCTCGACGCGTGCTCCCAGTGGCTCCAGAACTTCATGGCTCCGCTTCCCTCCTCTCCACACTCACACCACACGCTATTGTTAATTCAGGGCTTCACTCGAAACGCTCAGTGGGTCCTTGGTGGGGAGGACGGAGGACTTGAGCCGTTTACTGGCACGCAGGTACACTATTCTCAGCTTGTTAATTTAAGTTCAAGTATGTATTCTTTGTTACTGTGTAGCGGTTCTGCAGGTAGTTAGCACGAACCCGCAGTACGTATGTTTGCTACTATGTTGTTGTCATATTTTGGACACAGAGCGGTGACCCATTTGGGTGTCATTGTAGTGTCGTTTATTTGGGGTTATCCGATACAACTTTGCTGGTTTTCTTCGATATAATATTATAACTCTGTACTTTACGTTTATTTGTGTATTAAATTGTTCGTTCCCGCACTTCCGCGTTTGTTTTCGGTCCTATAATGTACATAACTTACAGGATTGAGCTGTGTATGGTATGACATTCTTGCTTGGTGATAAGGTTATGAAAATCAACAACAATTTCCCTGTTTATTGTGGTAAAGTTTCTTCCAAGTTGAAGCTATATTACTTACAGGATTGAGCTTGGTATGGTATGACATTCTTGCTTGGTGATAAGGTTATAAAAATCAACAACTAATTCAAGGGGCGTCTTTCCGGGTCCCAGATACTCTGATCCATAAAGAGTCTGAAATAAAATACAGGGAAATAGAAAAGGCATGCAAAAGTGCAAGGCTATATTACATACTGCTGTCTGCATTATTTTCATTTATTCAACATGGATTCGTCTAGATTCAAACTAGATCAACCATAAGAAGAGACTATATGTTATGGACTTATTCATGCCTATATAAAAGCCAAAAAACAAAAGAGTTAAATAAGAAATGTTAATCAGAACCCAAGCCAAGACTTTTGAATCTCCTTCAAGTATTGTATTTGTGTTAATTTGCATAATTATTTTCATAAGGAGAGGCCCGAGTAACTTTTCTCGGAAAATTTAAGCATTATGGGTTATCATACAATCTGCTTAGGTAGGTTTGGTGGCCAACTTATTTTTTCCTAGGATACCATTTCGTTTTATTCAGGAATCCCATGCTTGTTTGTTTTCAAACTGCCCGGAGCAATTACAATTACCAGAATGATCGGGCAGTCAAGCTAATTGATATTATCGGCGAATCTGGGCTTTGAGCACAATTTTCTGCAAACCACCATCGTCCAACAAACATCGTAATTAATAAAAACTGTCCTAAATTTCTGAGAATTTACAGTATTGTTCACGAGATTAGATTGTTGTGAATTGTAGTCTTACTGCAGGCACTCTGTAGTTGACATTGGCTCCGTGCTCCAGCATGAGTTTGGCAATGTAGAAGTTCCTGAGGGTGAGGTTCTCCTCCTCCTCATCTATACCACACAGTGCTATGTACAATGGTGTGCGTTGATAACAGCCTGAAATGGGAAGAGGTTTCTAAGGGGGCGGCTAAGGCAAAAAGTGTGCACTTAGTGCAAAAAGCGTGAAACATGGTTCAAATGTACAAGGAATGCTGATCAATACTCTTATTGGACGCAGGGTGTGAGTTATCCTTATCCTTATCCAAAGATATTTTTGGTTCATTTTATAGGCAAAAAAAACACAGTGGTTCAAACAGTTTTACTGATTATGCATTATGTATGCAATAGATTACAGGGAATATAAGATTCACAAATTAAAAAATACAATGTTCTCTTTTTCATCCTATGAGAACATGAAATACAGCCAGCCTGCTAACCAGACTACAGGTACCTCATACGAAAGAGCTGCTGGACCAAAACTACTTCAGATAAAAATTGTATCACACATATCAGTGATATCACTTGTTAGCACAACTACCTATTTCTAAATAATAATCAGCACTCAGCATTCATTTAGAGAGGCTTTTACTGACATATCAATGATATGATATATATCGTCATACAATATCGATAGCCTGACAGCCAGGCTAGAAAGAATGTAAGGCTAGTAACCTATCAGCCCCTAGTCGCCAAGTCGATGCACCGCTAAGAAAGACCCTGTCGATAGTCGCATCGATAAGGCTACCGTATCGATGCGACAGAATCGACAAAATTTACCCCCAAATGCCGCTACATCTGGGGGTTAAGTTCTACCGTGTACTACGGCTCTCAGCTGTAAATACACCCAAAATCATGAGCGGTAGACTGATTTGCTCACCAAAATAAACGGCCGCCATTTTATCTTACTGCGCACATAGAATTCGCAGTACGTTCAAAACAACAATGTCTGAAACGTTCGCTAAACGTACTGCTCATCATGTGCGCAGTATTCGAGATACGAACGTTTCGAACGTTCGTGTCTCAAATGAGCAAATGTAACGAATGTGCATATAGACATACAATGTGGCTATGGATGAAATTAATACAAATAACCGCCACAAAATAAATTGTAAGAGGTATAAAAGAATAAATCAAATATAAAGTAAATTGATAAACAGATTAAATTAAGTAATGTGTGTATTCAAATGAAATAAAAAAAATTAAAATAAATCATGATTGATTATAATAATTGATGAATGAATAAATACAGAATTGATTCATTGATTTGCTGTTTGATGAATGAATTAAAAAAGCAAGAATGTTTTTTATTTTGAGCAATATACTAGGTAACTAATTGTGCCCAACTAGCACGTTACGGTGTATTGAATCGAATCGAAAAATATAGAGATTAATCGAATCGATAAAATTTCATTGATCAATGACATCACTATCAGCCCCTAACAGTGATGTTATTTCAAATTTGTGATGAGCAGTTCTCCTAACCTGACCAATTGCATGATTTTGTGTTTAGTTATGGACAATTATCAATATGAAACTTCTCAAATCCACCTTCCTTTAAATGTGACACTTTTAGACTAATTTGATTTTTTTGCATAAATTTAGGCTATTGGATTGCAAATTCTGGTCAAAGATTTGTTTTGTAGGTTTATTTGTTTTACCAAAAACACTTATCAAGCTTTCTGCTTGCCACCTCTTTTTCAGATGCAGCACTTCCACTATGTCTCCATTTATAAATACATTAATATGCATGTATGTTTGAATATCAACAGCTGGTGTCAGTCACCAAGCAAGAAGAATGTGTTTTTTACTTTAATGTTATGTTATATGCCATTACTAGCTGAGGTGGTGAATTATCTATCATATGTATCCAAGGTCCGAGAGTTTGAGACCTGCTTAGAATCTAAAATCGCAAAACTGCACTGTACTGTGGAGTTGTCGTTGACTCACTAGCCAAAGTCCGACATTTCTTTTTATGAGTTAATACTAGTAAAATGATTAATGGGTTCACATCCCAGTTATCAGCTCTGATGGAATGTTTGGTTAAAAAATGTGATAGCATGCTATTCAAGCTATGTGAATATTAAAGAAATATTGTCAATTAGTCACACATACAATGGAATGCAAATTGAATAACTAGGGCACAGACGAGGCTTCAACATGTCCAACTAATGGAGCTTCTTATTTGTATCTAAGAAGCTGAACATAATACATGCTTGCAGACTTTCAGAAAGTGTTCAACTCATGAAAGTGTTCTTCTTTACCCTTCCAATGCTAACGCTACTTTCGTCCAAAGCACAAGGAAGCAAAGATTTTTGAAAACTGCTTAAACCCTGTCATGTTGGTATTCATTGGATAGCTCTCACTGAGTACTCTCGGATGAGTACCAAAGTGCCAGGGTTTCAGTCATATTTTCATGTTTTTTGCATCATCCTGTATCGGCCAAATTAGCCACCAGCAGCATAAGGGTTAAGTTGATAGGTTCCATTCTATTAGTTAGAATATTCATCCGTAGTATCTATGGGAGTGTTTGGTTGCTAGAGGATATCATATTAGTGACTATATATGTTATTATTGACCATAACAATGTTCTGAAAGCCATATTATTTGAAGTAAAAATGTTCCATTATTTACCCTCATCTAAAAAACTTGGGTTTGCAGCTTCTCTGATGATTTTCTCGGCCAACTCAAATTGTCCTCTTTCCAGAGCTCGGGTGAGAATTGTCTCATTGATGCCAAACTCCACATGAAAGACACCGGGTCCGGCCATCTCATCCAATCTGCAAAAGGAAAGAACAATCACACAATAATCCTTTAGTCTACCTTTGTCCAGAGCTGAGTGAATGTTTTTTGGGATGACATACATGTACACTGTTATAAAATATATATCTAAAGTGGTTCACAATACCTGTCCACTGTTTCATATGAATTTCAAAACTGATGTTATTGCATATATGTAGTTAATACCTCCTTGACATGCACATCAATATTAATCTCTCACCCCTTACTAATTTATAGCAGGGCTGGCACACCATTACTAAGCAACCCCTAGTGGCAGCATTGTAAATCACACCTGGTCTTCACACCTGGAGCACTTCTGAGGTGTTCGATACTCTGTGCAGGGACTTAGCCAGGACCCGTCCTACCTGTCTTTTGGAAAGGTAGTTTCCTAAAAAACCTCCTGTTTGGACAGGCAAAAATTTCTATGAAGATTTTTTAATTTTGACTTTTGGGGTGTAATAACCAAATATTTTCCTAACAAAGCATCTTTTAGGACATAGTTGAAGTGTAAATTGCACTTTTTAACACACTAGGCTTTTAAACCCTTTATCACTCAGTGACGCAATAACGCGTTACATGAGTGCAGGTGCACTTCCTCAGTACGCGTTATTGCGTCATTGTATTTGTGCACTTATTCCCACGAAGCGCGTTTTTGCGTATTTTGCGTACCACGATCTTAGATCGCTGGTATACAAATGATTGTTAAATAAAGATACAAGATTATTGCTCTTACCTTTTAATCATAATCTATAGTTATGTAATGCTTATTTCCGAACTTGAAGTCCGTGATTTTCGGCGGGAAAACCCCCTCCAAATATGGAAGTCATGGGGAATTCCCGCCAGTGATGTTGTCGTGTTGTGGCGTCCTTAGCAACACGCAAAACCATTGATATTCTTCCGTGTTTTATTGTTGTTTCTGCTATCAAATGGTGAGTTTAAACCAGGATAATTTAGATGAAGAGTGGGAGAGGGACGACTTTACGGTCCATGGGATCAGACGATGATATCCAACTCATTTAACTACACAACGAAGACGAACTTGCCGAGGTGAATGTAGTATTGTATAGTATGTTTATTGACAGTGATTGCGCAAAATCAGACCAAAAATTAACTTATAAGTTGAATCATATAATATATATAGTTAGGCCTTAAAAAGAAATTGTTTGTTTCCTGTAACAGTCCGAAAAAATAGGGTAGGTAGGTTGGTAAAAACTTTTTGTTTTGATGATTTTTTGGTCAGAAATGTGTGTTTTATGCATGTTTTACATTGATTGGGAGTTAGGGGGGGCGGAAAAAACTTTAGGGTAGGGATTTTTTTAATAAAAACTTGTTAGGGTAGGGTTACAGGAAACAAACAACTTTTTTTAGGCCTTATATATAGTTATATATAGTTATATATATAGTTATATATAGTTACATATAGTTATATATATTATATATAGTTATAGTTATATATAGTTATATAGTTATATATGTAGTTATATTTAGTTATATATAGTTATATATAGTTATATATATAGTTATATATATAGCTATATATAGTTATATATAGTTATATATGGTTATATATGGTTATATATGGTTATATATAGTTATATGTAGTAATATATAGTTATATATAGTTATATATAGTTATATATATAGTCATATATAGTTATATATAGTTATATATATCTAGTTATATCTAGTTATATATAGTTATATATAGTTATTTTATAACAACATTTTTTTCTCCCCTAGAAATAATGCCAACTTAAATCTTGGTTACATATTTTGGACACTCAGTTTTAACCCCCTGATTCCTAGCTAGGACCCAGCATCTCTTAAAAAGGCCATTCCTTAACCCATACATACTTAAGAGATCTTTTAGCAATTGCTGTCTAGGACTCTGGATCTGTGATACTTTTGACAATAACTTTAGAATAAAGAAGTATTTTACACAATATATGTTGTGGGTTATGTTCTGGATAGCATTCATCCTTCAAGTAAATGTGCATTTACTTGCAAGATGTCATCAAAATTATCAGGCTGCTTTTGGCCATTAATGGGTTAAGAGAAGTCATATATAGGGAGGAAAAAAAGGAAAACCCCTCTTTCATGCTTTTTCAGGAAGTACAAACTATGCAACAGAGATTGAAAGATGTGAATGCCCAATGTTAATGCAATAATTCTTTTTTCTTGAATGGTATCATCATAGATAGTCATATAATCAAAGCATGCCATACTTTTTTGTGTATCCCCCATTTGCCAAACCAAAAACTGATCATTGAATTTATAAACAGAAGCTGTGGAAACTGTTTTCTATAACCTACACATAATGGGAGTTCCCCTTGTTCACTGCTTGATATGAATTTCAGAAATCATGTGATTGTATTATGTAGTTATAAATCAGTTAATGCCTACTTTACAGGCACATTGAAATCTAATAGTCCAGGGACTTAGCCAGGACCCGTCCAACCCATCTTGGCCTGTGTGGTAGGGGAACTCTCCTTAAGTCCTCCCTTGGGAGTTGACCCTGTGGCCTGTGGGACAAATGTAGTAACAGATCCATAACAAACAAACAAACAAAAACAAAATGTAAAATATGCCATATCCAAATCCAAGCATTTCAGCATCATTCGGTCCATTAGAAGCAAATACAACAAAGTAACAACACTGCTGAATGTTGGATACATTACTGATACTGATTCACTTTTCAAGGCAACAATATATCATATCTTGAAACAAAATAGATATAAGGTTACCATTAATGCTCTTACACTATAAACTTATTTTCACTGCTGAGTTAAATAAATCTAGAATGACTAGATAAGGATAAGGTTGGTAAAATAAGGCTTGTAGCTGGAAGGGGACAGCTTTGACACTGGTTCAATCTAAAAATTGCTAGACACAATTAGGGAAGGCATTTTACATGCTAAATACAGTATCCAGTCCCTGTGTCACTGTTTTATTCTTCATCTCTGACATGGATATATGGCTTTAAAAGCAAGGCTTCAAGTCAGCCATTGGCCAATCAACCTCTAGTATCCCTTATAAGGGATACTGAAGGTGGGATAAGAAACCAAACAAAACATTGGTTTCTCTTTTATTCGCCAGACTGTGTCTGTGGTAGTCGCCTGTGTATGGCATGTAGAGGATATAAAGATAGCAACAAATTATGACGTCTAACTAACAACGGGCACTATGGCTTCTTTTCAGTTATGAACAGATAAAAGGGAACGTACCTAGATTTGTAGAATGATTCTGTAGTAATCGCATGAACAGTCAGTGTAACAGTGTGGTATAAATATGGTCTAAGAGACTAAGTTCTAAATCTAACTATAGTTCCTATCTGATTTCAACAACCAATAATCATAATGGCAATATGAATATAATTATTTCTCTCTCATCTCATCTAGCCGACAATTAGGAGTTCAGACAAACTCATTTTAACATAGTCACTCAGTTGAAATACTTACAGTGATAGAAACCTTTATTTTGGTTGCAGTGTAATGCCTAAAGCTTTGCAATTTTGGCTTACTCCGCAACAGCCTTTGTTTACAAACACTTCCTCAAGGGCGCCGCCATTTTATAGTAGGCCCGCAGTTTATCGGGAAATTAACAAATCCTTTCACAATATCTTATATTACAAGTAAACACACAATCATGCTTTTTGAAAGTATTTAACTTAATCATCGTATTTCTAGCCAAGTCCATATATCAAAAGACTAAAATTCGGGGTCTATGACTGAGCTGTCAGGACCTTGAGTTGTGACAAGTTGTCAGGCTAACCTAGACCTCAGGGCTATCGGAATACAACTTTCTATCATAATAGTCATCAATATATATATATATATATATATATATAAATATATATATATATATATATATATATATATATATATATATATATATATATATATATATATATATATATATATATATATATATTATATATATATATATATATATATATATATAGATATATATATATATATATATATATATATATATATATATATATATATATATATATATATATATATATATATATATATATATATATATATATATATATATATATATATATATATATATATATATATATATATATATATATATATATATATATATATATATATATATATATATATATATATATATATATATATATATATATATATATATATATATATATATATATATATATATATATATATATATATATATATATATATA
>OZ012684.1:13267004-13345004 GCA_963942565.1 Maea johnstoni | reverse complement strand
ATAGTGTGTTTTCCAAGCCCAGATATTGCCGTAGAAACGCACTATAAAACAAGTTTATTACACCTGCCTTGGTACATGTGCCTGAACATGCACAAATCTCAATCAGTTTTCTGTAAGCTTTCTTGCTAATCTTTATTCCTGGCTCATTCCTGATCACAATTTTTGGAATCAAATTAATCTTCAAAAAGTAAGACATGTAGTATGGCGGAATTGAGAGATCCTGGAATCTGGAGGAATGGAAATTTCTGACTCATCTAGGGAACTTTTCCCTTAGGTCTAAAGAAAAAATGTTTGTTTCCTATTACAGGCTAGAAAAATAGGGTAGGTAGGTAGGACACATAATTGATTTGTTCATACTTCAATGACGCTTACTGAACCAACTGAACAGTTGTTACAGCATTGCATTTTGATGGAGAGTACTCCATATACAATGCCAATGGAGTTAATATTGGGCTGAAAAAAAATTGATTATATGCTTGAAATTGGCATTTCAAGAAATTCTTCACAAAATAATTTGTTTTCCTGAATGTTTTTTTTTTTTGAGGGTTTGATTGTCCAAATGACACTCAGATGCGCTGCTGGCTAAGACTTTGCTGTCATATTGAGTTTGCATGTTGCAATATTTATAACCTAAGGCGCAAAAAAGAGTGACAATGCGACAGCTTGGACAGGTAGAGTACTATAATGCCCTAGTTACCATATGCCATAGGGCTCATTATAAACACTTGGGAAATGTATATTTGAATGTGATAGGCTATCAATAATGCATTTAATTCTTTCAAAAATATTTGTGAATATACCAATAATTGTAACAAAGCACATGCTTAAGCTAACATTGAGATAAACCATTTATTTCCAGTTCACTGCCAGACAGGCATCCAAGACGCAACAACAGCACTCGAAAAACATGGATTCATAAAACTGACTGGAGGTCAACCAGTTCTTAAAGCAGAACATGGGATAATGGTATCCTTCTTCACTGACAATGGCAGGTACGGCTTCTAACTAACTTGAGAATATTGATGTCATTTTCCACTTATAATGGCCAATGACAGATAAGGCTTCACAGTACCTCCAATCAGGATGGTGACTGTACAGATAAGGCTGAAGAGTACCCAGGGGTGTCCAGCTGTCGCATTGTTGCGCGACAGGGGCTTAAAAACATGCGACCAGTCAAAGACTTAATGCACTGTTTAACTGGGAAATTTTCGCAAAACATGACAAATTGAGCCTGTCAGATATTACATTTGAATCATTTTTGATACAAACTGTACTTAAAGACTAGTGCACTCCATTAAGTAATAGTCCATCAATTGGTCTTTTTGTTATCTATTCCGATAAGGGCTAATATAGTAGTGCCACCAGGGGACAATATTCATTGTTATTATCGAAGCATGGTCACTGAAAATTGCTGTGCTCCAGGACTTTTTGACAGCGCTCCGGGATTAAAATATTTGGAGACCCCTGACGTACCAGGAATGTGACTGGACAAGGCGTAATGCCATTCTTCACTTACAATAAGCTAGGATGAAGTGTATTATCATAAAATATTTGAAGGCGAGTTGGAAATTGTGTTGTATATGATATTTTTTCCAACCTTTCCGAGCTGTTGCATTTTCAGTGGCATATATATCATGATATGCAAATTTAATGTGACCTGCATGTAACAAGCTGTTACCATGAGTTGATTGAAAAACTTATATATTCTATATATGTAATGTTACTTAGGCCACTCATTTACTTGTCTTACGTGCTCAGGAGGTAGGAAATGAGCCATTTTGGAATAAAAAAAAAAGTTGAAAAATGTGACTTTTTAAATTTATTTTTTATTTTTTAGAGTCTGACGATTAGGACTGGTAGCGATATGTTTCTACCAGCCTATTCTCAACTAAATAAAATCAATCAATCTATTAATCCCTATAACCTGAAGGGTGGGAGGTATACCTCCTCAAGTCTGAGGCTCTACTACAGCAATGATAGCTTCCTGTAGTTGATTGAATTCACACTTACAAAGAATATTCTTAAAACTTGCACATTTTTTTTTTGGGGGGGAGTCTGACAGAAAATTTCAAAACCACTTTCATCCGTAAGACACCAAATATGACTTTTTTTTTCTTTTTTTTTGGAGTCTGACAGGATTTTTTTCCAAAAAAAGCTCGTAAGACAAGTAATTAAATTGGAGTGGCCTTATATTGTTTTCCTTTTACATATAATGGAATAAAACCATTTGACCTGAAATTTGTGAAGATAGCCATCCATCCTTTAATACGGCTCAAATAAGCGTTCTCTGTTTTGGCTGTATGTAACAGAGCATTTTTTAGGTACTAAAATGAGAAATGTTATTCGCAATACAATTCTCAACTCGCCTTCAAATATGTTGTGATAGTACACTTTATCCTCACTTTTTTAATCAAGCATGCATAAGGTTGACGCGCAAGGAATACTATTCACCGTATATTTATATTTGTACACCATTTTAGGTCAGAGAGCAATTTTCAGATCTGAAGCCTTATTCTTCAACAGTCTTGACGGCATGGACTTAAGGCAAATCATCTATGTATGTTATTGACATAGAGAATAAGCTGCTTTCTCAGTTAAGCTTGTTTGACACAATTTTGATTTGTTAACCCTGCTCTTGCTAACACCTGATATATCTGTTGCTACATATCTTGCCTGTGTGACCAACACCGGATATATCCGGTCTTTGGGTACCCTTGCACTTAGCAAAATAAAAACTACATAGGTCGATTAAGGGGTATTGAATTATACTAGATATCAAGGTTTTACCGTTTACCGTTTTCTATGAACAGTTTGTGAAGCACATAATTGAAACAGTAATAGAAATCTATTAAATCCTTCTGATCTGGTGGGTACACCCACAATATCCCTGGTCCCAGGGGAAAGGTTCTCCCATATGGGGGTCTAGCATGACAAGGGTTAATACTCCAAGGACGCCTATAAAACCCACTGATTCTACTTGAGCAGACATAATCCTAATTATCATTGCTTGCTGGGTACGGATTCCAGCTGGAATGAAATTGATAATCCATACCCTGCAAGCAATGAGGACAGAGAGGTATACTTTACCTAGGTTATTTATATCTCTAATGATGATTAGGATTAGTCCGTTCAAGTTGAAATCCTGTGGCAACTGGCCAGTCAGTGACTAGTTGGTCGTCAACATATTTTAGCAGGTGCTCTCATATATGAGTTTATACATTTATCAATCAACTCAAACAGCTGATCTGTGGCTCCCCCTGCTGGCCATTTAATATCTATTCTCTTACTTAGTTTGTGTTTCCTTCAGCTCTGCTCTCCTCAGGACCTTCCCCTGAGGCCTGATCTGTGGCTCCCCCTGCTGGCCATGATGTTCTATTCTCTTACTTAGTTTGTGTTTTCTTCAGCTCTGCTCTCCTCAGGACCTTCCCCTCAGGCCTGATCTGTGGCTCCCCCTGCTGGCCATGATGTTCTATTCTCTTACTTAGTTTGTGTTTCCTTCAGCTCTGCTCTCCTCAGGACCTTCCCCTGAGGCCTGATCTGTGGCTCCCCCTGCTGGCCATGATGTTCTATTCTCTTACTTAGTTTGTGTTTCCTTCAGCTCTGCTCTCCTCAGGGCCCTCCCCGAGGCCTGATCTGTGGCTCCCCCTGCTGGCCATGATGTTCTATTCTCTTACTTAGTTTGCATTTCCTTCAGCTCTGCTCTCCTCAGGACCTTCCCCTGAGGCCTGATCTGTGGCTCCCCCTGCTGGCCATGATGTTCTATTCTCTTACTTAGTTTGTGTTTCCTTCAGCTCTGCTCTCCTCAGGACCTTCCCCTGAGGCCTGATCTGTGGCTCCCCCTGCTGGCCATGATGTTCTATTCTCTTACTTAGTTTGTGTTTCCTTCAGCTCTGCTCTCCTCATGACCTTCCCCTGAGGCCTGATCTGTGGCTCCCCCTGCTGGCCATGATGTTCTATTCTCTTACTTAGTTTGTGTTTCCTTCAGCTCTGCTCTTCTCAGGACCTTCCCCTGAGGCCTGATCTGTGGCTCCCCCTGCTGGCCATGATGTTCTATTCTCTTAAAACTTAGTTTGTGTTTCCTTCAGCTCTGCTCGCCTCGGGACCTTCCCCCGAGGCCTGAACTGTGGCTCCCCCTGCTGGCCATGATGTTCTATTCTCTTACTTAGTTTGTGTTTCCTTCAGCTCTGCTCTCCTCAGGACCTTCCCCTGAGGCCTGAACTGTGGCTCCCCCTGCTGGCCATGATGTTCTATTCTCTTACTTAGTTTGTGTTTCCTTCAGCTCAGCTCTCCTCAGGACCTTCCCCTGAGGCCTGAACTGTGGCTCCCCCTGCTGGCCATGATGTTCTATTCTCTTACTTAGTTTGTGTTTCCTTCAGCTCTGCTCTCCTCAGGACCTTCCCCTGAGGCCTGATATGTGGCTCCCCCTGCTGGCCATGATGTTCTATTCTCTTACTTAGTTTGTGTTTTATTCAGCTCTGCTCTCCTCAGGCCCTTCCCCTAAGGCCCGATCTGTGGCTCCCCCTGCTGGCCATGATGTTCTATTCTCTTACTTAGTTTGTGTTTCCTTTAGCTCTGCTCTCCTCAGGACCTTCCCCTGAGGCCTGATCTGTGGCTCCCCCTGCTGGCCATGATGTTCTATTCTCTTCCTTAGTTTGTGTTTTCTTCAGCTCTGCTCTCCTCAGGACCTTCCCCTGAGGCCTGAACTGTGGCTCCCCCTGCTGGCCATGATGTTCTATTCTCTTACTTAGTTTGTGTTTCCTTCAGCTCTGCTCTCCTCAGGGCCCTCCCCGAGGCCCGATCTGTGGCTCCCCCTGCTGGCCATGATGTTCTATTCTCTTACTTAGTTTGTGTTTCCTTCAGCTCTGCTCTCCTCATGACCTTCCCCTGAGGCCTGATCTGTGGCTCCCCCTGCTGGCCGTGATATTCTCTTACTTAGTTTGTGTTTCCTTTAGCTCTGCGCTCATCAGGACTGATCTGTGGCTCCCCCTGCTGGCCATGATGTTCTATTCTCTTACTTAGTTTGTGTTTCCTTCAGCTCTGCTCTCCTCAGGACCTTCCCATGAGGCCTGATCTGTGGCTCCCCCTGCTGGCCGTGATATTCTCTTACTTAGTTTGTGTTTCCTTTAGCTCTGCGCTCCTCAGGACTGATTTGTGGCTCCCCCTACTGGCCATGATGTTCTATTCTCTTACTTAGTTTGTTTTTCCTTCAGCTCTGCGCTCCTCAGGACCTTCCCCCGAGGGCTCATTACACTGGACATCACAGAGTTTGTAGACGAAGGCTGCACACCATATTTTTCTGAGGAGGTATGAATCTTTTTGGCTTACCACTTACAAATACCATAAGCATCTGTTACATTTTTTAAGATCCTTTGTAGAAAATAAATAGTCAAACCAATTTAAAAAAAGTAAAAATACACCCACATGATGTTTTTCAAAAGATGGTCTTATCAACAGGTTTGACAATACATGTATAAATGTCATTTTGAAAATATTTGATTGTTGCCGAATGTTTTGGAATATCTTTATATTGACGTAGATTTCAGTATTTTAAGATATAAGCAATTTTAGAAACTTACATAGATTGACATTTTCTTTTCATTTTAGGTACTTGATATGATTGCAAACAAGGTGAAAGATGCATTTGGGAGCGAGAAAATCCTAAGGTGTGTGAAATGCTTTTTTACTCATTTAATTCCTTATTTCTCCTGTACTGTCTAGTTGTTATCATGATTATGTATCCTTAGAATGTGACTAAGGTTCCAATTTATTCAAAGAAGGAGACTAATTAGTTGATTAGATTAATAAGATTAGATTAGATTTAATTAATTAGATTTGTTAACTTAAATCCTTGAACTATTTTTCATCTGATGGTCATTAATGTACAAAACGAACACCTTTTGCTTCAAATATCCAATATTGAATATTCGCAAGGCATTTTGGTTGTATTTACTAATTCTGTATGGTAATTGTACTTTATTAGGTTGCCAGCGATCACCCGAGGAGGACCTTTCAACCGCTACTTGCCAGCAGTGAACGGGGACCTCATTGAGTATGATTTTGACAGCTGTGTTTACGAGGCTGATTCACCATATCAGAACATCAAGATCATGCACTCACCGCAGTTTGGCAACATGCTTCTATTGGATGATGACCCAAGTAAGTGCTAGTTCAAGAACTATCAGTATAATTTATCATAGTTGAATGTATTTTAATGTAGCTAGTTCAAAAGAAAAGGAAAATCCACAGGATACACCTGTATGAGTTAAACACCTGTTAAACAACTTACACACCTGTATGAGTTGAATAGGCACTTGTATGAGTTAAACACCTGTTAAACAACTTAAACACCTGTATGGGTTGAATCAGCACTTGTACGAGTCAAAAATCTGTTAAACAACATAAACACCTGTACGAGTTGAATCAACGCCTGTATGAATTAAACACCTGTTAAACAACCTAAACACCTGTACAAGTTTAATCAACACCTGTATGAATTAAACACCTGTTAAACTACGTAAACACCTGTATTAGTTGAATCCCAGGGAATATGCAGGGAGGGGTCTGCTCTGATAGCTGAATTTAACTGAAGTAAAAAACTTATATGCTACCTGAGATGATCAGAAATGATATGAATGTGAGGTCTACCTCTTCAATAACAGTGGTTACCTAGTTATTGTCTGAATTCCTAGATGATCATTGATCAATAGCAGTTGAGTGTACAAAATTAAGTAACATTCAGTTTTCTGTTGGACTGTTTCCTATAATTCAAATACTCAAGTACAGAAGTTAAACAAATTGGCAACAGTGATTTTTTTTCATTTTTTCATGGTTATTTTTAGAGTGGGCAGACAATTTGTAGGTTACCAAGGCTATTTATAGATTATTAAGGCTATTAATAAATTACTAAGACTATTTATAGATTACTAAGACTATATTGGTAGATAGACTTTATTTATAAATTTATGAATTCACATCTGGAGTATGGGCAGGCTATTTGTAAATCACTAAGACTATAGGTCAAGCAGACATCCAGGGTACTCTGGGAATATATAAATCAATAATAGAATCGGAGAAAGACATTTATTCATAACAACCAAGTAGGCTTTCATGAAGTGGAATGTGACAAAAAGTACAAATATCTAAAGTAAAGCATTGATAAGAAATACATGTCATATAAACGGAGAATATAAGAATTGAACTTGATTGTTTGTTGATGAAGATGTGTTTGACAACATTTTGCCTCTCTTGAACTAAAATGTGTACAAAGAACATTTACAATCACTTATCATAAATATTGCTCCCATCCTTTATCAAATCTCAGATCAAACTGGATTTCATAATAAAAAATCACTTATTGGTCATTCAGGATGAAAATGAAACCTGTTCTTGCTTATTCACATCTGGAGTATGTACATGGTCAGACAAATATGGTAAATGATGAAAAGCAATACTTGGAGGAGTATTTGACTGTCAGTTGTTGTTCTTGTTGGGTTCCTCAACCCCAGCCTGCAGCCTCTAAACCCAGATTCTCTGAATGAGGACAGCTAAGTTGCATTGATCAAGGTTATGAGGCTTAAGTCCTTGATGTATTTGGCTGAGTGGCGAGAAGCTGCCCCACTTTATTGTCTCAGTTTCTGTGGAGATAATAGTGTATTTTTGTCTCAGAAGTCCACCTTTTGACACTTTGATATTCCTTCAAGATCTCGCAGGCAGTCAAAGCCCTGGGGACACTCGCAGCCAAAAATGTCACACTCTCCCCCTGGGGTGGGGCCTTCAACACATGTTCCCTCTGAAAAAATACAGGAAAATATCATATTAGGGAATGATAAGTTATATTTTATTCATTTTCATATTCATTCTTTATGATAAATTAAAGTACAGTAACTACTTTATATAGATGTTCCTGTATTTGACATGTAAGGACATTTATGTATTTAACAAAACTTAGGGTAGGGAGACCATTTTTCATCATTTATGAAATGCAAGAAAGTACCCACAAAAAATATGATTTACCTTTGCACAAATGCATAACTTTGAAAATTCACGCATCTCTGATATTTGGTATTATTCATATTGGCTGATTTGCTTAAGTTAGCTACATCAAATGCCTAACACTTAGAAAATCTTGCATTTGGCGACTTGGTATTCTTTTTCTAATTTCAAAGGTTTCAATATGAAAACTGAGCAAAACATGAAGATATCAATTGCTTTCCAGATATGAAGATTGTCTATTATTATTCTCATCTGAAGTTTTTGCCGTCTCTCTTAAATATGTGATATGCCAAACCTTTATTACTGAACTTTTGAAAGACCAACAGGGTTGAGGATCAGTAGGGTTGGGAATCGGTTGTAATTTCATGATCGATAATCAGTTGCAGTCAGATGATCAATTATCGATCATATATGGTTCTTCACACTTTTTCGGTAATTTGGTACTAGAGTGCAAAACTAAGTGATAGTCTATGACAATCGCTTGCTATTATTAGCCCACACTCTAAATCTGTTTTGAATTTTTTTTTAGAGCTTAGTTTCATAGCAAGAATGCTGACAACTTGTGGGTCATTTACTTCTATTTTTCATCCCTAGATGTCACCTTTTCCGAGTATTATGAAGTGCTAGCTTCATAATCGTTAATTCAGTAAAAAAGAATATACCGATACCCTACTTGCATCAAGTCAGTCCTCTTCCCTGTCCTACACATACAGGTACCCTACTTTTATCAAGTCCATCCCCTCTACTGTCCTCCTGTCCCACGCATACAAATACCCTTCTTTTATCAAGTCCATCCCTTCTACTGTCCTCCTGTCCCACGCATACAAATACCCTTCTTTTATCAAGTCCATCCCCTCTACTGTCCTCCTGTCCCACGCATACAAATACCCTTCTTTTATCAAGTCCATCCCCTCTACTGTCCTCCTGTCCCACGCATACAAATACCCTTCTTTTATCAAGTCCATCCCCTCTACTGTCCTCCTGTCCCACGCATACAAATACCCTTCTTTTATCAAGCTTGTCTCCTCCCCTGTCCTACACATACAGATACCATACTTGTATCAAGTCTATCCCCTCCCCTGTCCTCCTATCCTCCTGTCCTACACCTACAGATACCCTACTTGTATCAAGCCTCCCTCTCCCCTGTCCTCCTATCCTACACATACAGATGCCATTCTTTCATCAAGTCTATCCCCTCCCCTGTCCTCAAATCCTACACCTACAGATACCCTTCTTTCATCAAGCCTCCCCCTCCCCTGTCCCCCCATCCTACACCTACAGGTACCCTTCTTGTATCAAGCCCCCCTCTCCCCTGTCCTCCTATCCTACACATACAGATGCCATACTTTCATCAAGTCTATCCCCTCCCCTGTCCTCCTATCCTACACATACAGATATCCTTCTTTCATCAAGCCTCCCCCTCCCCTGTCCCCCCATCCTACACCTACAGGTACCCTTCTTGTATCAAGCCTCCCTCTCCCCTGTCCTCCTATCCTACACATACAGATACCCCTCTTGCATCAAGTCTGTCCCCTCCCCTGTCCTATCCTATATACATACAGATACCCTTATTGCATCAAGTCTGTCCCCTCCCCTGTCCTCCCGTCCTACACATATAGATACCCTTCTTGCATCAAATCTCCCTCTCCCCTGTCCTCCTATCCTCAACATACATATGCCATTCTTGTATCAAGTTGCTCCCCTCCCCTGTTATCTTGTCCTGAAACATGAGTAAGGTATACTTACTGAAGAGAAAGTTATTGCTGAATTTACAGCATCCTGATGGACAGTCATCAAAGAAAACACATCCTCCCTCTTTTTGAGCCTGGAAAAGACAAAAACATACATTGCTCTATAGTGAAGGAGGTTTTCATGTATAACAAAGCTATCTATGATTTTCTTTTTATATCCTGTTGGTTCATCACTTTACTCTTATGCTGCTGCTGGCTAATTTGGCTAAACGCAAATGATGCAAAAACCCTGAAATGACCTAAACCCTGGCACAAGGGTACTCATCTGACAGTACTCGGTTAGAGCTATCCAATGAATACGGATGTGACAGGGTTTAGAAAGTTTCAAAAAAGGGTTGCGTTCTTGTGCTTTGGACAAAAGTAGCCTCAGCATTGGAAGAGTTAAAGACTTCAGAGTGCAGTTAGTAAATGCAATGGTTTGCAATTTTTCTCCAATGACTTGTCTTAGTTGTTTTACATGAACAGTCATCTTATTTATGAGATAACAATTCATTCATGCTAAAAAAAATCCCCTCAAAAGTGTGGTCTGAACAAGAGCTTGATATTCATGTCTTATGGCTCTATATAAAACCATACTAGCATAAGAATCGGATGGATGTTTGAATAATGGTGTGCAGTTTAGCAAAGTAGGCATTAATTAATCTGCTGCAATATTAAATCACTAATGCTCATAGCATCCAGAAACAGCTTAGCAATTTTGACGAAATCTTTCTGGCAAAAGCATAACTGGGAATCTATTCAACGAAGAAGTGTAAATCAGAACATTACCAACAACTCTCCTTCACATATTTTTGTTGAATTATTCTTAATTTCCAAATAATAGTCAAAAATATCAAACTAGACAATTTCCTCAGGAACTCCTAAGCATTAATGGGTTAGGCCACTCCAATTTAATTATTTGTCTAACAAGCTTTTTTTGGAAAAAAAATCCTGTCAGACTCCAAAAAAAAGTCATCTTTGGTGTCTTACGGACGAAAGTGGTTTTGAAATTTTCTGTCAGACTCCAAAAAAAAAAAAAAAAGTGCAAGTTTTAAGAATATTCTTTGTAAGTGTGATTCAATCAACTACAGGAAGCTATCATTGCTGTAGTAGAGCCTCAGACTTGAGGAGGTATACCTCCCACCCTTCTGGTTACAGGGATTAATAGATTGATTGATTTTATTTAGTTGAGAGTAGGCTGGTAGAAACATATCGCTACCAGTCCTAGTCGTCAGACTCTAAAAAAAAAAAAATAATAAAAAAAGTCACATTTTTAAACTTTTTTTTTATTCCAAAATGGCTCATTTCCTACCTCCTGAGCAGGTAAGACAAGTAAATAAATTGGAGTGGCCTTAACATGGTATGCAGTATAAGGAAGGGTACTGCAAGCATTGTTGTAGATATGTATCAGTATGGGTTAACCCTAATGCTGCAAGTGGCTCATTTGGCCTTTACAAAATGATTCAAAGAACCCGAAAAATAACTGAAACCCTGTCACATGGGTAATCATCTCAGAGTACTCAGCAGGAGATATCCGATGAATACCATTGTGATAGTGTTTAGTTTTCAAAAAATGTTGCATCCTTGTGCTTTGGATGAAAGTAGTCTCTACATTGGAAGGGTTATCCCTTATGCTGCTTGTGCCTAATTTGGCCAATACCAAATGATGCAAAAAAAACTATAAAATGACTGAAACCCTGGTAAATGGGTACTCATTTGAGGGTACTCATTGAGAGCTATCCAATTAATACCAAAATGATAGGAACAAGAAGCTGACGGCGGCTCTCATGGTGCTACTGCTGCTACTCTGAGGGGGAGATGATAGGAAGAAAGTAGCCTCAGCATTGAAAGGGTTAATGATGAAGTGTGACTTACCTGTGTGAGAGATATGGTGAGGCACATAGCCAGTGCTAGGAACAAGAAGCTGACGGCGGCTCTCATGGTGCTGCTGCTGGTCTGAGGGGGAGATGATAGGAAAGAATCTGGCCAGACAGCTGGCTTTTATACTTACTGTGTGACAAACAGGGGATTCATTTGAACCAGACATGAACTGTCTGATTTTTATGATAAGATAACCACAGGTCACTTTGGCCTTTTCAAAAATAGTCTGAAACATCTCCTGAACAGACAGTCAACTTTGACCAAATTTGCCTGTTCTAAAACAACAACTCACTGTTGGTGGTCGTCTGGCTAAATTTTATTTTGGTTATTCTTTGTCTTGATCTTGTTTTTGTTGTTGTTGTTCTTCTCCTCCTTCCCCTTCTCCTTGTCATCCACTTTTTTCTATTTCTTTTTCTCCAACTTTTCTTTTTCTTGTTCTTGTTCTTGTTCTTGTTCTTGTTATTCTTGTTCTTCTTCTAGTACTTCTGCGTTTTATGATTTCTATATTTTGTAATATTCTTTTGATATTTGCATGTTCTTTCACTTCAACGTTTCCAGTTCATTTAACCCATTCACACTCAGAGCAGCCAAAACAGGCCTGACAATTTTGGAAATATTTTTCTTACAAAAGCATTTTCTGGAAAGAAAATTGAAGGAGAAATGTTAACCAGAATCCAAACAACAACTCTCCTCCAAATATTTTGTTAACTTTCACTTCATTCTAAAGTTATTGTCAAAAGTATGAGAGTAGCAGACAATACTTTCTAGAGGAACTCTGAGTGTGAATGGGTTAACTAAATTCATCATTTTAGCTACTGTATATTGCTATTATAGAGATTTCTTAATTTGAATGAATTCTGTAAATTAATTGTTAAGTCAACCTGAGATTATATTTTTTCCTGAACCATGAAAATGTGTGCTCCAACATTACCATTATGTTTGGGTTTTAGCATTAATATGTATGTTAATATCAAATCTGACACAGAGTTAGGTGGAAGTTTATATGGAAAATAAGGGTAGTCTTCAGTTCAGTATTTTTCTATCATTTTTCTGAGTCACAACTAGTGCTAAGTCTCAGTGTTAAGAGTAAGACCCCATTAATAGCTACTTTTTTGGGGGGTGGGGGGGGGGGGGGAGGAGGGGGTGAATAACTCTCCGAGTACAGAAAGGTCATGTGCACTTTATTTTGTACCTCTGTATCCTCAGCTGCACTAAGTAACAAATGTTTAACCCATTAATGCTTAAAAGTTACTCCAGAAATTGTCTTCTGGATCTTTGACACTTTTGACTATAACTTTGAAAGTATGAATGATTTTACAAAATATTCGAAAAAATGGAGTTGTTGGTAATGTTTTGATAAACATTTCTCAATCAAATGTGGAGAAAACAAAAGCTATGGTGATATCTACCAAACAGAAACAAACAAGATCTATTGATAATTTTAATCTCAACCTCATTATGAATAACTCAAAATTAGAAATTGTCACTGAACAGAAACTTTTGGGTATCTTAGTGACTAATACTTTGAATTGGAACAAACATGTCATCCATGTATGTAAGAAAATATCCAAAGGGATCTTCACATTAAAAACTGAAATTATACATGGATTTTAAAACAAGAAATCTTTTTTTTAATGCTTTACATACTTCCTCACTTTGATTACTGCAATACTATATGGGGCCATTCTAGTTCTGAAATCCAGACAAGAATGCTCAAGCTCCAGAAGAAATCTGCAAGATATATACTTGATGCGGATTACTCTTATCCAAGCAGAGGTCTCTTTAAAACACTAAAATGGTTACCTTTCATTAACATAGTTCAATTCAATACTGCTATCTTAATGCATAAATCTGTCAATGGACAGAGCCCAATATACCTGAAAAATATGTTTCAGTTCTGCTCAGATCAACATAGTCACCTTACAAGATCAATTACATCACTAAATTTGGTTCCTCCACCGATCAAAATCCAGCTATTTAAACACTCGTTCACTTGCCAAGGCATAGTAATATGGAATTCCTTATCGTTAAATATGAAAATGGCACCGTCTCTCTCAACATTCAAGAGACTTTACCTAGAGGAACAATTTTCAACTCTGTGGCCTGAAGCATGACAAGTATAATCCTTAAATCGGAGGGCCACAGCGAAAATCAAATCCTGTATTTGACTGTGTTACCCTTGTGAAATAAAGATTATTATTATTATTATTATTATGTATTTCAGTTTACTGAGATACATTATCAGATGATACCGTCTGCGGTTTCTACTCGACGGATGTGGTTTGCGGTTTTTCTCCTGGACGCGAAATTCTGTCATTTCTGGAGATTGGCGCGTGTCGGGTGGGCATGTCTATTTCCCTTTGTGTGGGTCTCTGCCTCGTGGGGCCGTTATTGGTTGGCTGTTCATTTCCTTGTAGGTTTTTGATTGGCATGGGGGGCGGTGTTGTTGTGCGGTGTTTGTCGGTTTTGCATATCTTGTGCTTTGTTCGTGGGTCTGCCACGTGGGGTTGTTGTTTCGGCGGAGAAATTTGATTGGCACGTGGGGGCGGTGCTTGTTTTGTGGTGTCACGCACTGGGATCCAATCATGTGGATCTTCTGTTGCAGTCATCTTTCGTGGTGCAGTGCCACGTGGGGTTGTTATCTTGGTTAACCATTCATATCGTCGGAGATATTTGATTGGCACTTGTGGTGTGTGCAAGGCGATAAGTCCATTTTTCATGGTACCTCGCCGATTCCTTTCAGTTTTATCAAGTTATCGCCCCCCGATCCAAATATGAGTACCTACCTGGATAGATGAGATCCTCATCTATCTGATTCAATCGTTTTTTAATTCCAACTTCAGGTTGGAAGCGAAAAAATAGCTATTCGCTACAACCGGAAGTTGATTTTTTTGACAATGGCGAGATTACGGCTTCCCTTCGATATGCATTTCACACAAAAAAAATACTATTTTCAAAAAATTGTCACGTCGCCGTTTCTGGGTCAAAAGTTACAAATGACCCATCAAAATGTTCGCAAGAAAGAGGGCTTTTACCCTATTATCATAACCTGTTTGTTATGTTTGTTATTTTGGAAAAAAAATGGCGTTGATTTTTTTGACAATGGCGAGGTTACGGCTTCCCTTCGATATGCATTTCACACAAAAAACATACTATTTTCAAGAAATTGTCACGTCGCCGTTTCTGGGTCAAAAGTTACAAATGACCCATCAAAATGTTCGCAAGAAAGAGGGCTTTTACCCTATTATCATAACCTGTTTGTTATGTTTGTTATTTTGGAAAAAAAATGGCGTTGATTTTTTTGACAATGGCGAGGTTACGGCTTCCCTTCGATATGCATTTCACACAAAAAACATACTATTTTCAAAAAATTGTCACGTCGCCGTTTCTGGGTCAAAAGTTACAAATGACCCATCAAAATGTTCGCAAGAAAGAGGGCTTTTACCCTATTATCATAACCTGTTTGTTATGATTGTTATTTTGGAAATAAAATGGCGTTGATCTTTTTTGATAATGGCGATGTTACGGCTTCCCTTCGATATGCATTTCACACAAAAAACATACTATTTTCAAAAAATTGTCACGTCGCCGTTTCTGGGTCTAAAGTTACAAATGACCCATCAAAATGTTCGCAAGAAAGAGGGCTTTTACCCTATTATCATAACCTGTTTGTTATGTTTGTTATTTCTGAAAAAAATGGCGACTTTGGAAAAAACCGGCAAAAACGGCTTTTTTCAATGTTGATTTGGGAACCCTGGCGAAATTCTCAATTTACTTATTAATTTCGCCACTAGAACCGAAAAAAAAGTTTCAACTTCAAGAAAGCAGACTCTAAATAATACATCCTGCCCATTTTTTGGAATTTATTTGTGCCTCACAATCGTAAAAAATGAACTTTGAAAAACTGGAAGTAGTAAATTTTTGAATCGCGATTTCAGCACTCATTTATCTTGTATTAATTTAAGAATAACTTTAATTCGATATATTCTGTGGTTTATGAATGGGACCTGGAGTCCACCTCAATTTGCTTAAAAGTTGACATAGGAACTAAAGCTTCCTCAATGATATACTGTAAATTCTCAGAAATATGGGCCACTATAATTATTTGACAAAATAATAAAAGATAATATAAGGCTTTAGAGAGGATACAGCTTGGCCAGGCTGGTCAACAACTCATTTGGCAGGATTTTAAAAATGCCCATCCAAAATAACTATTCCAAAATTTCTCCCCGCCCAGATTTAGCTACTGATATACTCTACATTTAATAACCTGTTGTGTTAAAATGGGCAAATTTCACTTCAGCCATGTCATTGAAGGTGTTTTTTCATGAAAATATTTGGTTATTACCCCCCAAAAAGTCAAATTAAAAAATTCTCCATAGAAATTATTGCCTGTCCAAAAAGGAGGGGTCTTCCAGGAAACTGCTTGTCCAAAAGACAGGCTAGACAGGTCCTGGGAAAGTCCCTGTTTGGAGATCCCCTCAACATAAGATAGACATAGAGTATTCATCATGTGTCAGTGGACCCTTTATTCCCTATATTTAGGTTACATTTAAATCGATTCCATTCTGTCAACGTGAAATCAAGCGTGAACATAGGATACAATGTCAAGACTATGCCACACCAGAGGTCAAAATAAGTGCAGATTGACCCATTAATGCTTAAGAGTTCCTCCAGAAATTGTCATCTGGATCCAAGATATTTTTGACAATAACTTTGGAATTGAGAACGGTTTTGCAAAATGTTTGCAAAATGTTTGAAGAAGAGTTGATGGTAATGTTCTGTTTAACATCTATCCTTCAAATATTTTCCCAACTTCACTTTTTTCCTTTATGATTGCATCAAAGTTTACTGGCTGCCTTTGGCCACGATATGCATTAATGACACTTGGTGTAACAGACAAAAGTATGCACCTACTGAATTAATCAATATGAACTCAATATACCCAAATGTACCACCTTCCAGACTCTAGGGGTAATTTGACTCTGGCCACCTGGGGAGCAGTTTTAGAACTATATACAAATAGTCTCAGATCTAGTATTTTCCGTGGTGGATAAGATTGAAGCAAAAAATGCTTCGCCATAGGCAGGGTTATGTCAAGCAGATGCACTAGAAGTCATTGATGCTCAAAATTTTCTCCTGGAATATCTCTTTATATCTAAAGCAATAACTTTGGAAAAGTGGGTATAATTCATTGTCTTAGCCAGCAGGGCGTCTGGGTGCCTTTTTGGACACCCAAACCCTTAAAAAGAACCCCTCAGGACACCCAATTATTTTTGTGTGGAATTTCTTTCCTCTGATTAATTGAATATGTCTGGGTTGTGGGGCGATTTTTATTATTTTTTTTGATCGATTTTGCCGAAAGTTTATTTAAATATGTTATTTTTGACTGCACCTCTGTGACGCCTGTCGTGGCCCAGCGGTAAGACGGTTGGTTGTTTTGCGCGGGACCGCTGCGACGACGCAAGCAGAACATTAGGTCTAGAAGCCTAAGTATAAAACTCAAACAGCAGGTGGTGCATGTCCCATCCTGCGGTTTTATTTGCGATGGGGTTGAGCCCGACGCAACGAGAACATAACCTTAAAGTCGGCCACAACCAGATTGGGCTTCTAATGACATGTAGGTTATACAGACGGCAGTTCAACTTATAAAATGGTGGCTGTTCTTTTCCCCTTCACGAGGAAGAATCTTAGGTGGATGAGAAGAGGCAGGATATTAAGGGCTAACTTTAATTTCAAGGGAGATGGTGATATAAGGATGAGATGTCTGAAATATGCATGACTCTTGAAACTATATGTATTCTGTATTAACCACCATACTTATTCAGTTAATAAAAAAAAAGATCAGTTTAGTATAAATTTACATAAAAATGGTATTAACAAGTCATGTCCCTTTTAATATAGGAATTTCATATTGATATTAAAAAAGAGCTTCTAACCACAATAGCATTAATCAGCATGATAAATATATATATATCTATATATATATATATATATATATATATATATATATATATATATATATATATATATATATATATATATATATATATATGTATATATATTCTACCATCCCTATTATTTGATTTGGATGACATGTTGTCAGAATGCGGTCAAATGACAGAGAAGGAAAACCAGAAGGTTGAATGACCGAGAGGTATTTTAATTATCTAAGTATCAAGCCCCTGTACAGGAAATGGATTTTCGTGTTTTATTCGCTTTTTCTGCCATATTCATGTCTACACCAACATGACGACCGCAACCGCCACAACTATTCCAACGTATTACTCAGACCACGACTTAATAGCAGTCTTCAACAACTAGCACAGTGAACCCCAGCACAGACCGGCAATAGAAGGCACCTTGACCATCAATATTGAACAACAATGGTACGTAATATTTCTTTATTAATATTTCCTGAAATACACCTTTGACGCTATTAGCGTCCTTCTTGTTATTATTATTATTATTATTATTATTATTATTATTATTAAATATTTTTCTGACTTTGCTTTAACCTGCTAGATTTCATTTAAGTTGGCTGGCGGATTTTAGCGGCTGTGAGTATTAAAGGGTGAAAGCCAACCAGTAGGGTTAGTCCAAAACATCTCTAGGTGTTTGACCAGTGAACAGCACCTGTAGTTAAAAGAGTTTATTGGAATATCACAATTTTGTACCTGAAAATCTGAAAATGAAGTTTAATATGTGAAAGTTCCACTTCCATGAACAGGTAGTTATGAGCATACCATGCACACTAGTTCAAGTCTGTTTGTCGGCAGCACCCTACAATCTTCTCAACAATTATCAGATTTTTTAAGGACAAATAAATGTAGAATCACAGGCTGTAGCTTACTAACTTTTATTCTGTTAGAATGATGAACATATCAATGCATGCTTCACAATGTAGTTTTTGAGTGAATTTTAGAATTTTGTCATTATAGTCCGGCACAGAAAGCTGGATTTTGGGCTGAACCTTTTTTTTTTAGATATAGTTTTTTTTTCAATTGATTCTGGTAGCCAAGGGTACCCACTTTAAGAATCTGCCGGGTGCCGGGCTGGCACCCTTGAGCAATTTGAGATATTGACCCATCTTTGCCACCCCCCATGGTACAGAAAATGGACAAATTGGGCATTCTCCAGTTTTGGTTGATCCAGATATTGAAATCTAAGAGACCCCATTTCTCAGCAGTGCGGGCTCCTACAGTTGTCCACCTATAATTATTAATTTATTTCCTATCTAAAATAAGTCATATTTAGAACAAAAATAGTGAAAATTATATATAAGTCAATGTAATGCTGTTCAAAAAGGAGCAAAATGCAGGCGAAAATCGTCATTTTAGCTAAGTGGCCTAATTCTTGACCCCTGTTCTTAGCAGTGCGGGTACCTACAGTTGTCCACCTATAATCGTCAATTTATTTGCTACCTAAAAAGTCATATTTAGAACGAAAATAGTGAAAAGTATATATAAGTCAATGTAACGCTGTTCAAAAAAAGTGCAAAATGCATGCGACAATCGTCATTTTAGCTAAGTGGCCTTATTCTTGACCCCTGTTCTTAGCAGTGCGGATACCTACAGTTGTCCAAGTACAAATATTAACCTATTTTCTACCTAAATAAGTCATTATTTAGAACAAGAATAATGATAGTTTTAGATAAGTCGATATAATGCTGTTCAAAATGCAGGTGAAAATCATACATTTTAGCTAAATGACTTACTTTTTGACCCCTGTTCTCAGCATAGCGGGCACCTAACGTTGGTCAACTACAAATATCAATTTATTTGCTACCTGAATAAGTCATATTTAGAATAAGAATAGTGGTGGACTCTTTTATTGTGATTTAATGATGCTCAAATATTAGCAAAATACACACGAAAATTGGTATATACTAACTAAATGACCTACTTCTTGACCCCTGTTCTCAGCAATAAGGGTACCTATGGATGTTCAAATACAAACATACATATATCTAAATTGAGCCTATGTAACTTTATGGGTCTGTAGGTCTCTTAGATTTCAATATCTGGATCAACCAAAACTGGAGAAAGCCCAATTTGTCCATTTTATGTACCATGGGGGGTGGCAAAGATGGGTCAACATCTCAAATTGCTCAAGGGTGCCAGCCCGGCACCCGGCATATTCTTAAAGTGGGTATTTTTGGCTACCAGAATCAATTGAAAAAAAAACTATATCTAAAAAAAAAAGGTTCAGCCCAAAATCCAGCTTTCTGTGCCGGACTATTATTGATATATTTTGAAACCTGTCCCTTTTCTTTCATATCTAAAGCTCAGTACTTACTAGGAAAAAAATGTGAGAAGGGGCTAATCTCTGAGTAGTACAAAGTGACAATAATAGAATTATCATAAGTGTTTTTATGCATGCATTGATGGCATGTGTCTCAAAGTTCAAAGTCTTGATGTCTTTTTGTACTTTGTCATACTTTTCGGACGCTGCCTCTGATAGATTGACAGCCTTTTGATCTGTTATTATTAGCTGGTCACAACAACAGTTCGTCCCAGGTCATAAGCCCACCTATGCCCAGATTACACCAGCAGTCTGCTCCAGCTGCACATACAGAAAACATCTAGTAAGACACAGCACCTGTCTATAAAGACCATTCCTGAATATCCACAGGTGGAAAATGTAATATATTCGACCAGTTCCTTAGTACCACCAGGAACCTTCATGAAGGTTCCTGGTACCACCTGTGAATCACAGACCATGCAAAGGTCATCTTACACTGTTTTTCTTTTGCTTTGGATGTATGATAAAGATAAATTTAACCCATTAATGCTTGAGAGTTACTTCTGTAATTGTCATCTGTACCTTCAATACTTTTGAAAATAACTCGGAAATTAAGAATGATTTGACTATTTTGATATTTTTCCTCAGAAAGATTTCACAAATATTCCCAGGCTTCTTTTGGCCGCGGTAAACATTAATGGGTTAAAAATGATGGAATGGTTGACCTTCATATTTGTTTCTATGACTTTCTAATGCTTTCTTTCTCAGTAGCAATGCATATTACACATTAGTTTTCCAGTTCATGTGGGTAATCTAGGCACGAGTAGGTTAAGAACAACCCACAATTGCTATGATCAAATAAACACACATGGTAGTGCCGATAGACAGATAAACCAAAGTGACAACCCAGCTATGTTGTTTTTCTAACCTTCAGATATTGTGTATCAATAAATTTGTGTGTTTGTTTCATTTTAGTTGAGCAACTCTGGATCTGAAAAAAGAATGTGTGTAGAAAATTTCAACCCTTTCAGGTATACATGGGATAGTAAGTCACATGTCAGCTTGCACATGTCTTACTGACTGTGAGTTGGTCAGATCATCTGCACGCCATTTATCAACAGAAAGGTCATACAGAAAGCGTAGTCAAAGATAGCATAACATTTAATTATTTTATTCCACTTTATTTTTGACTCTGTCTTTCTCGTTTTCAGAAGAAGTAAAATAGGTTTCATTGGTCAGTTTTTAAATGGTTGAAAAACACCTGGCTACCTAGTGTTGTCATCAATAGTAATAGCTATCAATAATTTCACCATCCTAGACATAAGTGGGCATTTTCAGGGGCGGATACAGGCCTGAATTTGACTGGTGCCAAAACTGAAAATGGCCACCGGGTACCGTAGGTGCTCGGGACTAGTGGCCGGGGGTCTGGGGGCCGCCTGAAGCCCAAGGGTTTTCGAAGCTCTGAGATGTATTCTCAGCAACTCATGGCACTTAAAATTATAAATTTTACTGACTTACTTTTCAATGAGTTTCGTTTCTTATCCATATACTGAACCACTCATTACTCACTGCTGATCTTTGGAATGGATTTCATAATAAAAGGCTTATTTATGGGGAAAATACTTCTTTATTTCTGAAACTGTAGTGATTGCTTACATATTACACTTCACATGCACTATCCCCACAGGGCGGGGATAGTGAATACCTCCAAAACCCTCCTTAATAAATATCCCAATTACTTGGTTTTGATTAGCCCAATCGGCCATCAAACAGAGGGCAAACAAATGAAATTAGTTCTTGTCATTGTCCAAATCAACACAATTAAAGTTTATTTTCAAATTCCTTTTTCAATTTTTTCAATGCCCACATGGCTAGAAAATATAGTTCACAAAATGTACCCCAGGGGTGGGGATAACTGACAAAAATATGTGCCCTAGGGGCTGGGATTATGCAAAATAGGGCAGAAGGTCAGAACACTATCCCCCCCCCCTCCCGTCCAGGGTATTCAATTAACTGATGCAGTTACCTAGTTAATCCTGTATGCACTCCATCCAAAACTGGCAAAAGAGCAATTGGATACCAATATATGTTGACCAGTGTAATCTGCTTGGTGCTTACCAGCGCTCCTAGCAGCAAGTATAATCACGTGTTTGCCAGGGATTGATAATCATCTCCACAGGGAATTAATATCTTCCCCCCCCCCCCCTCCCCCCCCTCCCCCCCCTCCCCCCCCCCCCCCCCCTCTATACAACAGCCCTCTATACAACTGATGCAGTTACCTAGTTAATCCTGTATGCACTCCATCCAAAACTGGCAAAAGAGCAATTGGATACCAATATATGTTGACCAGTGTAATCTGCTTGGTGCTTACCAGCGCTCCTAGCAGCAAGTATAATCACGTGTTTGCCAGGGATTGATAATCATCTCCACAGGGAATTAATATCTTCCCCCCCCTCATAGATTTCACAAAACTTGTCAGGCTGCATATGTTAATGAAAACATTTCCAACAACTCCCCTTCAAATATTTTGTAAAATCATTCTTAACCACAAAGATACCGTAGAAAGTATCATTGTTCCTGACAACAATCTCTAGAGGAACTCTTAAGCATTAATGGGTTAATTTTTCAACTGCTGTGTAGTTGAATTTTGTCATTTTACATGTCACAGAAGAGCAAATACTGACTCATATCAACAAATCCAAGTAACAACTTTCTCTCATTTTCCTTGTTGTTTGACCTTCAGATTTGGCTGAGAGTGACCTGTCCTACACGCACGCCATCACCGGTTACGGGCGTGAGGATATGGCCGGGAAAGAGGTCTTGGTTCTCGGAGGTGGGGATGGTGGCATCCTTCACGAAGTCCTCAAGCAGAAACCCAAGTTCATCACACTTGTTGATATATCCTTTATGACCTCATCTGAAGGGGGCTGCTCAATTGAGTCCTGTTCAAAATCTGTTTTAACTCAAAACTATGAGGAGAAAGAAATTCACAAAATTAAAGTTTGTTAGGCGTCAGCATTATGATTTATTCCAATTGTTATTTATCATCATTATTTGTTAGAACTGCCAGGGTTTATGGTTACTCGTATCACTATTTTTATACAGGGGTACAGGTTTCTTGGTAAGGGTTCATTTGTAAAGAAGGTTTTCATTTTCTGCATAAATTGTGATTAACATTTGACAGGGAGGTTGAAGAAAAACTCAAAGTGATTGAGAGAAAACAAAAATATGTACACTTCATCTCAATATCAACACCTATTTGATTTCACCCCTCTCATGACTGCTTTAGGATGGCGTATCATATATAACTAGCGTACAATATAGAGCTGCAGTACTTTGGTCCAGTTTTTACTATCCTCCTTAATGTATGTCACATAGATGGTATGGTTGTGGAAGCTGCAAAGAAGCACCTTCGAGGTATCTGCTATGACTCCCTGGATGCACTTGAAGGAGAAAATTACAAGGTTAGTACGAGGAAAGTAGTAAGTGATTCCTATTTATTGGAAAGTTAAAAAATTTACTTTTCCTTTTCAGTGAATGATGAAAAAGGTCAATAAATATATTTTGATTTTTTCAATAATATATTCCTCATGTATCCTGCAATTCAGGTTGAGGTGATGATGGGAGAAGAGAAGACTGATAGAATCTATTTTGGCATAGAACTGTCTAATTCTATATTTTACACTATTTTCTAAACATCATGACCCTCGTGGATGTATCGTGTAGAATGAGTCCAGTCATTTTAAAGAGCATTTGCTTATACCTTGATAAGTTGAAGGTAAATTCAAGTGACTCCTACCCAGATGGTTTGTTCTTATCTTAGGGCACTGTATTTGCTGTTTAACCCTCCCAATGCTGAGGCTACTTTCATGCAAAGTACAAGAATGCAAAGATTTTTGAAAACCATTTAAACCCTGTCATGCTGGTATTCATTGGATAGCTCTCGCTGAGTACTCTCAGATGAGTACCCGCTTGCCAGGTTTTCAGTCACATTTTAGGTTTTTTGCATCATTTTGTATTGGCAAATTAGCCACAAGCAGCATAAGGGTTAAAGAACTTTGGTCCAATTGTTGTTATTAGATGACTGAAAGTCCCTGTGTGCTCTCAAACTTTATGGCTTAAACATCCAAATTAAAGTCTTCATTTAGAATTCAAACTCCTTGTACTTTATAGTTCCGTTGAATACTGATTGCCATTGCATTTTACAGGTGATTGTTGCTGACTGTATCCCATACCTGGAGAAATACCATTCAGATGGGAAGCTGTTTGATTATGTGATCAATGACCTGACTGCCATACCATGTACAGAAACACCCATAGGTAAGTCCCAGAGTGACTTTCATACTGGAATTCAAGATTAAAATGATTTAAAATTTAAAAAAATGAAAATTGATCGACAATCTTTTTATTGTAACATTTTATTCAATTTAAAGAGTGACAAGTTGATATGACCTTAATGACAGTTGACAAATCAACCTTTCACCTTGGCTCTTTGATGTCAGTTCCCACTTTCCATAGGGGATCTTTGGCCCCATTCTTTCCCATCAGCTGTGAATACTGAGTTTATGGTGTTTATTCCCCTCTTTTGTATAATATTAGAAATCCTACGTTTCTACTATAAAGCAGAATACAAACCCATTCGTAAGAAACATCCTTTTCTCCAGGAGTCCAGGTTGCACTGTAATTTTTTCAGCCTGTACAAGAAAGAGAACAGGTGACAATATTGATTGTGAATATTGTATCGTAAAATTTTCAAAAATGAATTTTAAAAACATATTTGATCTTTTGCAATGCCAAAAGAAGAAGAGTGTAATTATCACTATTTCCGCCCACTGCCTGGGTTTGAATCCCAGCCTGGGCATGTGAGAAAGTTGCCAGTGACTTGGGGTTAGGCGGTGGTTTCCGCCGGTTCCTCCGGTTTCCTCCACTACTTACAACTGGCTAGTCACGACTTAGCCACAATGGGCATAAATGTGACGAAAAACGAAATTCAAATTCAAAATCACTATTTCCGCCCCTCTTCCCAGCAATGTTTTTAGGAATGTCGAGGAATCCTATCTATATTGTGCTTCAGGTGACCAGTGGGACTTCCTGCGGATGATCCTCAGCATGAGCATGAAGGTCCTCTCTCCCACAGGAAAATACTTCACTCAGGTAAGCTAGTTTAGGGTAACACCGAACTAGGAAGATCACTCTTCGGGGAACAAATGAAATTGATGTTTAAAAGAATGCCATTTTGGCAATGAGTGATTTAAAGACACCTGGCATATTACTTTCCATGATAATTTTCTTAGGAATGGAAAACAGGACTATTTTATTTTATTTATATGCATTTATTTTCTTGTGATAGAAGTAGGTTTATATTCCATTTGATCAAATAAAGGATAGTAATGAATGAAAAAAAAGCTTGTGAAGTGTGTCAAAATATTCAAATATTTCTTAAATAGCAACCGCATCAGCTATGAACATTTTGCTATAAACAATCTGAATGATTTTTTTAGCATTGCACAATTTAAGAGTTTCCTCCAGAGGATATTGCTAAACTAAATATTACCAGCTTCCCTCTCTGATATGTACGTTTGATTTGACAATATTCTCAAAGAAATCATATTAGGTTATGTTTTGATATTTAGGGCAATGGAGTGAATGCCAAGCCTGCCCTAGCTATGTATGAGCAGCAGCTGGCCAAGCTGGAAGAACCTGTTGATTTCAGCACCGAGGTCATCACTGTGCCATCCTACATGGAAAGGTATTCTTTGCCACATTATCTTCAAACATTTTAAAATTAACTGCTAGATGTTATGTGATAGTGGGTATTACTAAGACCAAGCAGCCAAGGAATGAAATTGATTTTTCAGTCTTGTCAGTAGAGGGCAGTAGAAGACAGGTATATAGTGTAAGTAATAGGTAAATTAAATTACTACTAATTTCCTATTCACCGTGAAATGTTCAGAATTTTAGCAATTTACATTTTCTTTTCATTTGAGGGTTTTATTAGATTTTCTTATAAAAGTAGTTACCCACTATCAGTTTGATATACAATATTTTGTAACACTTTCAAATTTGTAAAATGTGCTTGATATAACTTAAATAGGTAACAATTTTCAATTGTCAACATTATATTGTTATATTATATATTATCTCCTTAATTGATATTTTAGATGGGTTTTCTATGAAATTTGGAAGAAGGCTGGATCCAAGAGAATTTCCTAGCAGGATAAGCTTTCCAGAACATGGTGATTGCAGAAGGAAAGATTCACCAGCTGCATTTACAGGTGAACTTGGATATGACAGACTCAATGGGACCAGGAAAAGTGGTCCGTCATATGCAAAATCCTACATATACATATGACGAATACTTGATATGCATCGGACTGGGACCAAGCATATCGTCCCTCATATGCAAAAATCCGTCGTACAGTGGTCTGTCATATCCAAGTTCACCTGTACTACCTCAGTTAGTGGACCAATGAACAAATGGAAGAATATCAAAACATTAAATAAAGTAATATTTAGAACTGTTGAGGGGATGAAGGTGAATGTGTGTTTTTGCAGGATATTTTTGCATAGGATTAGGGATTATTGAACTATTTTATTCTGTTAGATTTGATCTGTTACAAGTTATGTTGATCTCAAGGATCTTAGCAAGATAAACTACTAGGGTCTGAATTTGTTTGTACCTCTTCTACATGTCCAAAATTTTAACCAAAAAGTTTGCCTTACTACTATGTTTTCAATTATCTATAAATGGACATTTTCTATCTGTATGTGGCATTTGCGGTGAAAGGTCACTGCACATTTAAATTTTATTCAACCCTAAACAAGTCAAACACAACCTCTCATTTAATATTAATATTTTGCCAGTCATACTTTTACTGAGTTCTTTTAAAACTTGATGGGTGTTGAAACTAGAACTCTCAAAGCCGTAAGTTATTGGCATGTATAAGGTACATTGCATTCAATTGAATAAAGATGGTAATTTCTCAGTTTCTACATATATTGATATGCTATAAGGCAAATTCAGGGTCGCTGATTTGTTGTTCATAGTATAGATGTTGTGTTATCGGCACACCATAGCGCAAATGCACATGACGCAATTACGCTAGTGTGTCTTGATACAGCTTGGTGTCGCGGTACCTTAAGACTAAGGTAAATAGCAATGGCGGCACGGAAAACCATGTACACAACTTCGATTATTAATCGGTCATTGGTCATTCAGATGGACTGGTGATCCACTTAGAAAATTTTGATTCCAAACACTAGTCATTCAGGTTCCATAAAAGTTGTTGGGGGTTTTATTTTGAAACTAAAAGGGGGTATTGCTGATAAGGTACAATAGGGTTGTATGGACTGTATTAAGTTATAGGTGTATCTGTCTCATGAATATGTCATTTCTGGTTTTAATACATGAGAATATCTTTAGCAATACCATGTATTGTTATTTACTACGAATAAATGTTGAACTGATTATTGATTGCATACAAGTAATGGTCATTTGTAACATTGTGTGTACCATGTACTGTGGGTAACCCATCCATCTACTGAGTGTCCTTATCAACTTTGCAAGTGTAAATGTTACATAGTTTCCATACACAAATGTTTCAAGATATTTGTAGTAATATGCAAAACTGCTATATGAAATTGTTACTTGCAGATATGCTGTTACTTGCAGATATACTTTTCTATAAGTATAAATGTACTTAGGCATATTTTGTGGTCATTTGAGGACTGTTTTAACTTGAATTGGTAGGAGTGACTAGTTACATGTTGTGTTGTCAGATACCACCAGAGACTGTTATTGAGATGCATCTATAGGATTTCACACCTGTTTGTTCTTACTTGTTATAAAGGTGTGAGGAGGATCTTATATTTAAAGGTGATGACTAATTTTCTAGTTACAGCCATTCATTACTTTGGGAGGAGAGGGATGGAAGTTTGCTTGTAGTGACCAGCATTGCAGATGTGGTTTGTTTCCACCTGTTATTTAAGTTTTTTACCTGATGAATGTTTGTGAATATGTGTAATGGGTTGCTGTATCGCTTGTTATGCTTCATCCAGCTTAAATGGTTGCAGACTTTCTGAATTCTCTTTTTTGTCTTCACATTTATGAAGGAGTTCGGGAATCACTTACAACTTTTTTATGCCCGCATTAGTTAACCCCATTGTAATAATGATGATAGGTTGAGCCTAGAAGATGCAATGGGAAAATTTGTGTTGATGTCAAATTGTATGTACGTGCCAAGCTGTAAACAGACAGTCTATAATGCCAACATCCTTAACCCATTCCTGCATGTAACGCCCTTAACCTTTATGCAGCTGGTGGCTAATTTGACCAATACAAAATGATGCAAAAAGCCTTAAAAATAACTGAAACCCTGGCAAATGGGTACTCATCTGAAAGTACTCAGCAAGAGCTTTCTAATGAATACCAACATGACAAGGTTTCGATGTTTTTCAAAAATGTGTACGTCCTTGTGCTTTGGATAAAAGTAACCTCAGCATTGAAAGGGTTAAATGCCACTGATTATTTTGTAAATATCTTACTGACCAAAGCATCTTAAGAAAAATATTTTAAAGAGAAATACCAATTGGAGGCCAATCAACAACTTCTTTTGAATCTTTCTTGAAGTCAATTTATATTCTTAAAATATTGTTAAAAGTATCTTTGATTGGGAAGATAATGTTTGTGGTGAATTTTTAAGCACAAGGTTAAAGCTCTACTCATGCTTATTTTCTCCAAGGGGTTTCACATGATTAAGCAAAATTGAACCTTTTTTTAGACATCTACCTTTTCGACATCAGCTATCACTCTATGCTGGTGATTTTTTATGTAAATGAGATGTGACTGCATAGTGTGTTTTTCTGCCACTAGGGCAGTATTGTACTTTGTTTTTCTGACACAAGGGCAATGCTATACTTCTAGTGTGATAAATGCACATTTCATTAAAGCGAGCTCAAGAACTTTGTAAGATTTAACAATAATCGGTAAATTGCCCCACTACGGAGGTGATTTTGCTTTTTTTTATTCTAGGAATGCAATCAATGGGTCAAATTTAATTGATTACCTAAAGATCTGAGAGTATGAAGACAGGGAGTGGGCACTGAGCATGCATCATCAAGTTTCCCTGCCTCCCACTATGAGTCATAGATAACCTGTGTACCCCAGGCTGGCTGCCTGCTGACCCCATCTCCTTGGCAACCTATCTGACATAGATAGGATGACATCCTGTATACCCAGCCAGCTAGAGAAGCACTCACCAATTTGGATGTTGACGTGGTTTCACGGGCCCTGGATCAGACTAAAATTGCCGCGAAACCAGTTGCGCATGCCTGGATTCCAGGCAACATCCGGCCAGCCTCTTTCTGAAAAAAATCACGTGACCAATACTTCCCCAGGCTACACCGCGTAACCCGAGGCGCAAATGTCCTAGGTGCTAGCATGCAGTGCCTATGGGGTTGCGGATCAAGGTTATGTATTTCTCTGCTAAAGATCAACAATCCATATCTTTATCATGCTTTCTATATTTAAAACAGTTGAAAAACAAGATGTACTGCTAAGTGAAGATAATCGTCCAAAACTGATTATTTTTTCAGTCATAAATATTTGGATTTTTTTGATGTTTTAAATTTTTAGAAGACACTTAAAGTCCCCTTGCTTATGGCATCCCCTATACTTAGGCCATATTGATAAGTTAGCTTTGTCTTTGTATGAGGGCCTTGTGCTTTTAATCTTTGCTATGATGAAATCATGACGTGCCTATGTGTGCACTGGAATCTAGCTGCTTAGTCCATGTACCATCATGGCATAATACACAATGATATATCCAAACCACCAATAATCACCCAAGCCAAATGTGAATAGATAAGAGAAAAAACAATAAAAAATGTTTTGAAAACAAACAGGTTGTTGTGTTTGTTCTTTCACCTTGAAATGAATGAATGTTTACCCTACTTTATTTTTTGGCATGGTAGTCTCTTGGTAGTCACAATTAAGGTCTAACGATACTCTATACCGGCGACACCTTTTGGGTATTGGACAAACTAAAATAATTTATTACAATTTACCTGACATCACTGAAAAAATTGAAAGGAAATTGATTTCTATTGAATATGTACTATTCTGACTATCCCTGCCTATTATAAATAGTATCCTATGAGTTTTTTTGTTTTTGGCTACAGTGATTTCCATATTCATTGAATTTAATGTTTTGACACGCTTTCTGGAACAATGCGTGATAATTTATGTGTATAAAATGGGATTCCCATGCTCAACAATATTTTGTATAAGGGTGGGCATGTATGGTATCAATTGCGTAACTCTTTTCTAACATTTTCATGAAAATTTGCCCCCAAAAAGTCCTATTTCACAATCTTTGACCATCTGTGGTTCGAAAACTAACACGATGACCAATTATTTTCTTTATGTCTTCTTATCTAGGGCATTGTGTATATAGTGTAGACAAATTAAACTAGGCAATTCTGACTTATATCAATTTTGGGTTAAAAACTTGTTTCTCAAATTCCTTGATCTTGCCCAATATTCCCATATAACAGCAGACAAATAATTTCAACAAGGCAGAACAATATTTCGGACAGTGACAGTATCTTTGAAGGGATAAAATATGGCAAAGAAAGACACCAATTTTGGAGAAAGTGATGTTTATGCATAAATTGCATTAATTTTTCAAAAATGTGAAAAAAAACTAAGTCGATGACCCCATGATTTTAAGTTGTTTTGGAGATCGCTGTGCTATGTTCTTTCCAGATACAAAATTTCAGGAAAATTAAACAGATTTCTAAAATTGTCGTAAGACCTTAAACACAAATGATCACTATGTTGTTATCTAAAATATGTAGATATTTTATATACATTTTTCTAGTTAAGAAGAAAAAGGTATGAAATAAAATAAAAAATATGTAAAATTTAATAATATACATTGACCTTACAATACATAGTTGTCGGTTTGGCTGATAGATGGCTCTTTTTCGCCTGGTGTCCTTTCTCTCACTCCACATCCAACTATATATAATGTTGTGACTCAAGTGCAAGACAGTACCACTCGTCGTTAAGCAGAGGACCGCTCTGCCATGGTAGAGGCAGAAACTTCCAACAATCGGAAGATATTTCAGATTCAAAATTGATAAATGAGTAAATGCTATTTTACATTATTCATTACACAAGTTCTCCAAAAAATGACGATTAGCAGATATTGTATATTTGTAAAGGACTTTGCCCTAAAAGATACTATTAATTAAATCACAAGATACTACTTGTTCAGATGAACAATAATAAAAACCATCATAACAAGATACGTGGTATGTGTATTCCCTAACCTATTATAAGCAATATTGAGGGAGCCAAACCCTACTGGGCTAGATATTTAATTTACATTATACCACTGAAAAAAAACTCTTGAAACAGGTACATCATTTATCTGCGTTTTATGCTTTGTACAGGCTTAGAAGTAAAATTGAATTATAAATACTATAACCCAATTAAAACAACTTCTATATTCAAAGAGAATTTTTATAAAAACATGAGCCAGTTCCTATAGAAGGTTAGAAGGACTGCACTCATGAGCATGCGTTTCCTTTTTCGTTTCGAGTTTAAGTATGCGTGAGAAATGGAGATCAAGTTTACTTTTTGTTCACAATATATCCCTCTACTGAATCTACGGGTCTAGGGTCGCCTTAACATGGTGCGCCAGAAAAGATCACATCCAATTGCCATCACATCATATGGCCTGCCTAATTGATGGCTGAATGATCTGAAGAGTTGCCATTGGCTGCTAGCTGTCCTTCACCACTGCCTGGAGATGAATCCCGGCCAGGGCATGTAAGAAAGTTGCCAGTGACTTTGGATAAGGTCGAGGTTTTGCTGGGTATTCGGGTTTCATCTACCATAGTCATGATAAGGCCTAAATTTGCCAGAAAAGTGACGATAATCAAAATTCTATCTGATCAATACCAGCAGGTACCATTGAGATTCGATTTTTCACAATGAATGCCATGCGAATTAAAATGGCAAGCTTATTGTAAAGTTGTTCCTGTAGTAATGAATATATGTAAAATAAGTTCAAGGTATCTGCTGTAATTCTGCAGTTGCTTACACATTCTAACAATAGGGTGAGCACTCTAACAAAAAACGTCCTTTGTCCAATAACTTCTATAGTGGGGAGGCTAAGAGCCCAAAATTGTCAAAAAAGTGAACGATTTTCGCCCTTAGCCTCCCCACTACTAGTCTTATATTCTTATAAAAATCCTAGAAGGAGATCTTAGCTCAATGACAAAATAATACTGTCAGTGGAAACCTTTCTTTACAACCCTCTACACAAAGTGTTACTTACATCAATACATTATGCCCAAAAACTTTTTTGCGCACTTTCGTCGTAACTTTCCTCTAGTTGTAGACGCGCGTTACCAAACACGAATGTCGATCTATTCATCTAAGACGCTACTAACTAGTGCGCACATCTAAGGGAGTCCCTTGCATAACTATAAAACCTACTTGCACAATATTTACAATGTAAGCCAGATTGTATTACCTACCAAAATCTATTGAATATTTTAACTAAAATGAAAACCACTCTGGCAACTCCAACAAAGGGAATTTCCCTATTGTTGTTCATCACCAATTTTATTTGAGAAAGATACAAAAACGTACTCTATCCCTCGTAGCTCTGTAGCAAAAAAATTAACTCGGAACACCCCCATTATTTTTGGGCATATAGAATTCAAATTCGAGTGCCAATTTACAGTGCAAGAACATATCAAAAAAAAAACCGGACTCGTTTTTTTTTTACAATTTATTATTTGTGATCAATTGCCCTATATTTGCGTCCATTTTTGAGAAAAAAGTGTTCATTTTTAATTCAACCCCTCAAGTTCAATCTTAGGCTGTGCAAAAGATGTAGTAGGTTTTGAAATGCAATTTGTGCAAGCAGAAAGAGGGACCTCATTACCTACATGCAAATTTACATTTAAAAAGATTAACAATTTATTTTTCTGCGTATGAACAACCCAGAATGAGCGGAAAATAAAAAAATGCGCGACGTGGTGGCCTCTTTTCTCTAAAATGGCCACTTTTTAAAAATTACAAATTTGACTCTAGCAAAAAAAATCGGCCAAGCAGCTGATTTCTTTTTATGTTTCCTTTATGACAAAAACAATTGACGCTGTGGGGTTTCATTGACGAACAAAAATGAAGTAGCATCTTTCCATAATTCCAATGATGTAGAACGCTTAATCTTCAAATACACAACCTAATGAACTGGGTTCCAAAGTATGATAAGCATAAATATCATTTCATCTCGGTATCGAACAGTTGGAAGATGCACTGCAGCAGCAATGTTCTTTTCCGGGGGTCCGTTTCTCGTATCGTAAAGTACGATTTTCATTGTTGAAAATCGTACTTAACGATTTTTCTGTTTCTCGAAGCTGCGACTTTCGTGAATGTTTACGAAAGTCGCGTAAGATTTACGATAACCTCATAGGCGGGTGGCCAAGGGCCAAGTGTCAGAATTATACTTCTGATGGCGTTTTTCGTTACAAGTCGTCATCCATGCTTATTCATCTCTACATAGGGTGGGCTTTAGCGCACGGGTGGATGACACGTCTGATTTTGCTGCATAAGGGAATTTTGGGGCATTTTATGCAAAAAATCACCAAAAAAGCATGTTTTTTGGGATTTCCTTCTAGAAAATTCATTTTTCGAGATAGAAACTCAAAACCTGCTACAAATGTGTTCAAGAGGATGCTTCTGATCTTAGAACATGTTGCGTTAGCGTGACTTCAAGGAACCCCCTGCTGTGAGTGATTTTGGGGGAAAAATCATCAAAAATGAGTGTTTTTTGTAATTTCCCACAACTTGAATGTCATCCTGTGGACTATTCCAAACTCTCAACTAAATAGTTTGGGTTTAGAAAAGTACCCAATAAGGTGTAGATACAGAAAATAAGTTATGTTTGAATATTTTCGTGATATGCTACGTTTTGGGGCATTTTACAGAAAAATGGCATTAAAACTAGTGATTTTAGGGATTTGCTTCTGGAAGGTGCAATTTTCATAGTAGGAAGTCAAAACTTGCCACAAATGATTTTTATTAGTATGTCTATGATTATCAAATGTTTTGTGTTAACTAACTAGTATGAAATGTATCTGACCCCTGCTGTGAGTGATTTTGGGGTAAAAACCTCTAAAATAGTAGGAATTTTGTAATTTCCCACAACTTGATTGTCATACTGTGGACTATTCCAAACTCTCTACTAAATAGTTTTGGTTTAGAAAACTAACCAAGAAGGTGTAGATAGAGAGAGTGAGTCATGTTTGCATATTACCATGAGATGCTACGTTTTGGGGCAATTTATAGAAAAAATGGCATAAAACAGGTGATTTTAGGGATCCGCTTCTGGAAGGTGCAATTTTTATAGTAGGAACTCAAAACTTGCCATAAAAGATTTTATGAGGATGTCTATAATAATCAAATGTTTTCTGTTAGTATGAAATGTATCTGACCCCTACTGTGAGTGATTTTGGGGTAAAAACCTTTAAAATGGTAGGATTTTTGTAATTTCTCATACATTTGAACAAAGGTATATCATATCTTATACCAAGATTCTAGCCTGATATTGTTGTTACAAAATTTAACCAAGAATAGGCATGTAGGGGAAATAAATTATGTTTGCCAACCTATGACTTGCTAAATTTTGGGGTATTTTACTGAAAAATCATCAAAAACATGCGTTTTTAGGAATTTCCTTCTGGAAAATGCAGCTTCCAATGTAGATATATAAAACTCGACACAAATATGTTCACATTGATGCCTGTTGTTGAAGGATGTGTTGTGGTAGTTGAGGTTAAATGTGGCCCCTGCTATGAGTAATTTTTGGGTAATATCCTTTAAAATCATGCCTTTCTTTTGTATTTTCCCAGGCTTAAACTGTCAACTTGCAGTCTATGCAAAGATCTTAATTTCCCAATTTTGCCAAAGAAATCATTTAAGAATGTGTTGGTGAAGGAACTGGGTTAGGTTAGGATAAGCTATCGTTTTGGGCATTCTATGGAAAAAGTAATGAAACGTGAGAACTTATAGAAATGTAATTTTTGTAATTTCATAGGGTCTATCATTCTGAGGAATTTTGAATTAATACCTAAGTCATGCTAGATTTTGGATCATTTTGCTGTAATATAATGAGAGATGGATACTTTTGATAGTACCTACGTACGTAGCAATCACAGTGGAACCTGTGGACATGGAGCATTCATGAGAAATTAAGAAGTGCTCCGCGTATGCAGGTCCCTGACATTTCAGGTCATACAGATCAAGAAACAGAGTCATTGAAATAGCATCAATATCAATTTATGGTAGAGAATAGTAGTAGAGCTCCTACTATTACTCTCAGAGTCTAAGGTATATCTCACTCAGTTACATAAGTTTCATGCTGTGAGATGTTATTTCATTTATAATTTGATACACATGTGAGTCATTCAAGTATGGAAAACAAAACACCCACTTTGATCTTTCAAATCCCAGTCATTATGTGAGAAAGTTGCTAGTGACTTGGAGTTAGGCAGTGTTTTTGCTGGGTAATCTGGTTTCCTAAACCAATTACAACTGGTTAGTCATGACTTAACCATGGTATGGCAGAAAAAGTGACAAAAAACAAAATTCCCAACTCCAAAATGTGTGTTTGTTCCTTGATCCCAGACAGGGCATGTGAGAAAGTGGTCACTGACTTGGGGTTAAGTGGTTTTCACTGGGTTACTATAGTTTCCTCCATCACTAACAACAGGCTAGTTACAATTTAGCCTAAATATGTCTGAAAAAGGATGATCGAAATTCCAAAGTATTGCATGAATCAGGATTCATTTTGACTCCTCCCTATTCATATCTTCATCATACAACTCTTAATACTTCCTATTCAGCAGATTATTGGTTGTGCTACAAAAACACTGCACTATTAGGACCACACCTTTTGTCAGTTTGCTGCCTAAAGATTAAATACCCCCACTCTCCTAGCACAAAGCTTTGGGAAATTGGGCTCCTATCACTCACGGTTAAACATTACCAAAATATTCCACTAGCCAGTGATGGACTACTTGTCCACAACATTTAGTAGTCCTTCCACCTATTGGCTATTCCCCTTATGATAACTAGCCCATTAGCATATTGTGTACTTTGATAAATATAAAGTACTTAGCCCAATGGACCTACAAGCCCATTGTTTAAGCAGCCCTACCATTATTTTTTAAAACATTTGTATAGTCACAGGCTACAGGGTTACCTTGCGCTGTTACAGTATGCAGGTACTGCTGTTGAAATGCTCTATGTATAGAGGTTATCTATCAGAGTCCACTGTACATTATCCTCAAATACAATTTTCCACCAAACAGTCTCAACAATATTTTGAATAATTAAAATCAGTTCTATTTTTTTTATACTTATACCAGAATATTAATGCAGCTTGCATTAGCTTGGTTAAATACATTTTTCCTGTTCTCACACATCTGAGGTAGCATTACAAGAATTAATAGTCAGTCATGTACATGTGCACATAAACTCATATTAGTGATGATTTTACTAGTACTTTCCAGATTCAGTTTCTGTGTCTAACCCCCCAAAACAGCAATCACCCAATTATATTAAGAAGGCTGGGCTTTTTCAGGAACACCTTCCAGTAACTGTTTAATAACAATGTTGCATTGCAGCAAGAAAACATTAGATGTTTTTCACTTTGTTGATTTCGAAATTTGTCATCATTAAAGCCACTACTAGAGAGTATTTACTGGTCATCAACTGGCCCAGTCCATTATACTAAGAGACATTCACTCAGGAAGAATGCTTTACTTTTCTTTATGTGTGATGAATGGCGAACATCCTCGAGGTAAAGACACGTCTTCATAAACCACTATTTTGTGAAAAGACTTTGTTTCCTGTGTTTTCATTCTTATATGGGTCTATATAGGATCATTTTTAATGATGAATAACCACATCTACCTGTGGCACATCTTAGTTGTTGAAATGCTGAATGACAACCAGTGGAAAACTCCTATTAAAGGCCAATGTAAATACTAAAAAGGGACTATTAAATGACACATTTCTTGATATTTTACTGCAAAAAGTCATAAATGTTAGATTGATATGTGATATAATCAAATAGTCCATTGAATACTATTTTCTAAATTTTTGCTAGGGATGGGGATCGTTGAGAATTCTACGGTTCGGTTCGGTTCTCGGTTTTGCTTCTACGGTTCGGTTTTATCACGGTTTCCTAAACGGTTTATTAATGACATTTCTTGGATACGAAACTACGCAATGGAATGCGTGGCTGAACTTGCCTGAACTGGAAAGTTCTTGAAAGTTCCTATATACTAGCTCCCTGGCCACTTTCTCTATGCTCAGAAGGCTTCTGAGCATAGTGAAAGTGGGCAGGGTACCAGACTTGAGAGATTTTGAAATGGCTGTTTGATCGTCGCGCTTGACAGACATTGTGAGGCCAGCGAGGAGGTAGGTGCTGACAGTTTTATTACGTCTCCAGGAACCCTGTGCATGCATAGACAACCGAACCGTTTAGAGGGAGGTCCGTTTTTTGACTGGTTAACCGCAATGCTCAGGCCGGTTTGAACCGGTTCCCGGTTTCCGGTCCCCATCCCTAATTTTTGCCCAAAAAATCACTTGAATTGTTATGCAGGGGTCACATGAAACTTAAAACACAACATCACTATAATCACAGAAATCCTAATGAGTATCATTGTACCCAAATTTGAATTCCTACTATGAAATTTACGCTCTCTAGAAGCAAATATCTAAATTCACATTTTTACTACTTTTTCCATAAAAAAACCAAAACCATAGCTTATCATTTAAAGGCTATAGTAAACATAACTGAGTTCTATAGTCAACAAATTCTTAGGTGATTTTCTCTGTCAAATTTGTGAAATGGTCTCCAGGTTGACAGTTCAGCCTCGCAATATACCAAAAAATTGCATAATTTTAAAGGATTACCCAAAAATCCTACTATTTTAAAGGTTTTTACCCCAAAATCACTCACAGCATTGGTCAGATACATTTCACACTAACAGAAAACATTTGATTATCATAGATATCCCTATGGAATCATTTATGGCAAGTTTTGAGTTCCCACTATGAGAATTGCACCTTCCAGAAGCAAATCCCTAAAATCACATGTTTTATGTTATTTTTTCTGCAAATTTCCCCAAAACGTAGACTTGCTACAAGTCTGTGATTTCTGGCTCTTTCACTGATCTGACTTGAGTTGAATTCACTCCAGTATTAGTTCTGAATAAATCCTCAAGGGGGACACACTTGAGCTCTAGTCTGAATCACATGTGTTCTCAACCGCAACTCATCGCAACACATGAAAACAGTGCGTCCATCTATAGTTTGAGAGAGACATCAAACCTACTTAGTATGTATAGTGGTGGGGGCATTATACCTAACACAGCCTGAGAACCAGGCTACCCAAAACGTAGCATGTCAAGATAATATGCAAACATGACTCACTCTTTCTATCTACACCTTCTTGGTTAGTTTTCTAAACCAAAACGATTTAGTTGAGAGTTTGGAATAGTCCACAGGATGACATTCAAGTTGTGGGAAATTACAAAAAAACACTCATTTTTGATGATTTTTCCCCCAAAATCACTCACAGCAGGGGGTTCCTTGAAGTCACGCTAACGCAACATGTTCTAAGATCAGAAGCATCCTCTTGAACACATTTGTAGCAGGTTTTGAGTTTTTATCTCGAAAAATGAATTTCCTAGAAGGAAATCCCAAAAAACATGCTTTTTTGGTGATTTTTTGCATAAAATGCCCCAAAATTCCCTTATGCAGCAAAATCAGACGTGTCATCCACCCGTGCGCTAAAGCCCACCCTATGTAGAGATGAATAAGCATGGATGACGACTTGTAACGAAAAACGCCATCAAAAATATTTCTAGAGCTCTTTTAGGGATTTGGCCACCCGCCTATCAGAGGTCATCGTAAATTTTGGAATGACGCCTTAGGACGCTTGTTGCATGGCAACGTGGGTTAATCTCACGCACCTGAACGGGCACTTCACACACGGCCATCTGGGCAGGCCCCATGGTTTATAGATAGTTACATATGATTTATTGATATTTGTAAATAATATATGAATGAAAATAAATGTTTAATTGATACATACAAATGCATGAAAATTAATCATTAATTAATGGGTATTTCTTTTAAATATAATAGAATGAAAATAAATGTTTAATTGATACATACAAATGAATGAATATTAATCATTAATTGATGGATATTTCTGTTAAATATAATAGAATTAATGGTTTATATATATTCATCAGATATTGTAAACATTTACCAATCATTCTGAATTATTTATAGATAATGTATAGTATTGTTTTATTCATTATAACATATTGATAAGATATATCAATATGTATAGAACATTTATCAATATCTAAATGATTTATAGATATCCATATATAATTTGTCAATATTTCAGATAACTTACAAATATTAACTTATGATTCCTATTTTTTTTATAAATGAGGTATGAATATTTATGATCCATTAATTGAAATTTGTAGATATCATGTTATAAACATTTAGAAATATATATTTATATATGCTGATTAACGTATTTGCTGTGCTACATGACTTATTGACTGTGCTCCGGGACTGAACTATTTGGACACCCCTGATTCTGCATAGGGCTATTCCAGAAAAAAGAACCAAGTGGTGGGAGAGCTTCGAGAAATGCAATTTCTGGCCTTCGTAAATGCCTTCGTTAATTAGGAAATCGTAAATTTAGGAACGATTCCTCATAATTTACGATACGAGAAACGATCCCCAGCCAATAGTTCCATATAATGTCATCATGAGTATTATCGCCGCTTCTACTTAATCTGTAAAAACCACACCCTCCTTTAAACCCAATAAAAGTACGCCCTCAAGGAAACTTTTATAAAACCAATAGGTATCTTATATGCCTTTCTAAAAAGTTACAAGGAATACTCTCTCCAACAATTTCCCAGCTGCAACTTAAGTACGTGTTGAGTGGGGATTTTATTTTATTAAAAAAAAATTCTATTGTCACACAATTCCAATGGCTGTTGATATATTTCAGTAATTAGGTTAGAGTTGATACATGGCTGATAAATCTTGCCATAGATGTTAATATAATGTGCTGGTTATAGCTCTCCCCATGAATGACATTTTAACATAACATCTGCGGGCAACTTTTCAAAATTTAAAGATTCGCCCAGTCAAAGAAAAATGGCCATTTTTGTTTTAGTATGGTGACCTAAGGTGATTATTTCTTCTAAATGGTATTACTAGAACCCCACAGGACTAGAACATTTAGTTATGTTTGTTCCCTATTTAATTATCAAATTCAAATACTTTATAATCATTTATATCTATCTTTCTATATATTTTCTATTATATCTAGCTATTTTTTGGATAGTTTTGTCAAAGATGAATTTTTCAATCTTCTCATTTGATTTCAGAGTGAAGTTTATATTAGTTTTACATTTATTGCTTTGGTTCCTCCCTTTTCAGAAGAAAGATTTGCTCATAAAATCCATGCCTGTCTCTTCATGAGGCGGCTGTCATAATCTTGGATGGAGATGGGCACTTGCTCGGGACACCACCGCGCAAGTCTGGGTCTGTGACGTCACAACATGGCAGCCACCATGAACGCAAATACCGAAACTCATGTGAAAGAAGAGGTAAGTATTTTATCAATAATTCGCGGTTCAACGATTAAAAATTAATAATCTAAGAAAAGCAATGCTTATAAAGATATTGAAATCGACTAGTTTGTGCTAATCATTGGCTCGCTGTAGCGTTGGAAAGATGTTTATCCTCTCCGGTTCTAGTGTTTGGAAGTGGGTCACATTCTCCGATACTCACACTGGCACTGACTGTCATTGATGTCCATATTCGGGTAATTTAAACTAATTTAGGATCACCGATTTCGTGCCCTTGTCGTCTGTCACTATTCTGCCACTTCACTGCAAACCCTTTTTTAAACCATGAACTTGTAATAGGCTTAAGATTTCCCAGACAGAAGACATTACCTTCTTGTCTTGATTCTTGTCACACTCACAGAAACGAGAGGAAAGAAGCAGTACTGGCAGTAGCTTTGCTTGGCATATATGTTTTACTAGTACTGTACTGTAGTACTTACTACCAATGACTGCAAGAGCGGTCTGATTTTGATTGTGTTGGCCTGGATATCAATTCTGTGCAATAACATATAATAAGGAGTCTGGTTAATGAGACTCTTTAAGCCCTTTCCACAGAAGTGAGAAGAGGACCAATATCTAGATAAGTACAGAGCCTGCTGAGGACATTCTTAATTTGTGAATTTTGTGGATTCATGAACTCTGTACTCATGAAACTGAGGGGTGCAGTTTGTCTAGAAAAATGTGAGAAGCTTTCATAGATACTGCAGATCATTTTGGGCTTTGCATACTATGGACAAGCTCTAAAGAGTTTGACATTAGATTGAAATCAGCCATTAACTGATTATATCTAAAATTAGCAAGACATGCTGTGTTTCTTTAAATACTCAGAGCGTGTGCGTTTGTGACCATCCTGCTTTACATCAAGAATTAGTATTTCCTATTCCTGCTCAGGGGTCAGGCTACGGCAAGAAACTGAGGAAGACCGCCGGGCTATAGGTTCCCAAAACTTCATAGCCCGATAGAAAATGTTATAGTCCCAAGACTCCCATCAAAAAACAAAAACAATAACGAGCTGTCTCGGTTATCCTTAATTACACACACACACATATGTATATATATATATATATATATATATGTATATATATATATATATATATATATATATATGTATATATATATATATATATATATATATATATATATATATATATATATATATATATATATATATATATATATATCGCCTGTTGCAAGATAAACCCCTATATTTGGTGGCCACAATCATCCAAAAATAAAGTTTTCAGTTTTTTAATGAGATGCATTTTTTCTGTTAGCCTAGCATGTGTAGTTTGATAATTTGATATGGAAAAGATAACTTAAGCCCCATTCTCAGAGAATTTGAGTGACATTTTACCCACCTTGAAGTGCTCTTCGGACGGGACAAGTGAACTATTTACTGATGCAAAGCTGTAAATATGTAGCCTGAAATTGTTTGATATTTAGTTTTAAGTCTAGAAATAACTTTCTATTACTATTAGTAGGTCAAAATGATGTCTATCACAATGAATATAATGCTTTTTTGATTTTGAGATTGCACAAATATGTTTTTCTACAAATCTTACAATAATACTAGGACGGACAGTGAAACAAAACACAGCTTAGGAGCAACTATTTTCTCTGTTATTTGTCAATGAAAATAGCAAGAACTGAATTACTAAGAGACAACAATAAACAGTTGCAGGAACATGTTAAGACAAGAATTTATTAACATATCAGATATGGCTATTGCCCTTTAGGAGCTATTCGAACGGGACATCAGAACTCTTCGGACGGGACATCATCCCTTTAATTCCCAAGGCACAAACTGTACAAGGGTATGGTATTTCCGAAATCATGTTAAATGGGAAATACACAATTTCCCTACCTTTTAAGATTGAATTACTGTAGTAAATGTATCAGTAGGGACATTATAGCTTGTATATAAATCATTTGAGGGACATTAAAAACTTCAACTTAAGAGTTGGTTAGAATGTAGAGGTTTACCAAGATCAGGTCTGAAGAGCGTACTCATTGACAGGTAATTCACACACACACACATATATATATATATATATATATATATATATATATATATATATATATATATATATATATATATATATATATATATATATATATATATATATATATATATATATATATATATATTGTGTGTGTTTATTGGATAGAATGGAGCATTTGATCAATAAATACACCTTTTGAGTTAAAGGTTCTTGAAAATGGGTACAATGTAAGCTGGTGGACTTTTACTGTGGTAGAATATATCCTGAATACTTTGAAATGAGACCCCCCTCGAGGTGTTTGAGTGGTTCAATGAAACCCTTTTTAGAATTCAAAATGTTTATCTTCCTGTCAAGAATGGTTCCTTTTCTTAACCTTTCTTAAATCAATCAGAATATCTCTCTCTCTTTTAAAACAAACCTCCTCATGGGGTCCAAACTCTGTTTTAAATAAATTCTGGTACCATTCCTATATAGCTGTGGTGACACTGATGTGATGATTTAAAATAAATTTGAATGAATCACTGTGCCCTTGATCTTGAACAAAGTGAGCACTGCATACAAAGGTATATTTAGTAATGGACAAAATATCAAAGTTTTGCCTGGAACATGCTTGGATCCATCCTTTGTACTTTTCTGTATCTTGATTAGCCTTTGAGAATGGAATGAAAATTACACTGTATATACTTTTTATCTGGAAATCTAAAGCCATAAGTGCAGTATCATAGCAACATTGCTTGACCGCCAAAATAAAATCATAAAAACAACCTGTCTGATCATCTCACTACATACTGAAAAGGCTATCTGCTGCTACACAAAGTCCCAACACCACCAAGTGATGACATCACAATCTATAAATAACTTATGGGTCTACCCTATACAGATGCTTTTTCTAAGAAGTAGAAGTATGATGGGTGGGAGGGGGGCGGTGCCAGTACCAGCTGAAGTAAGGTTAGTCTCTCAATTTTCCTACAGAAAAATTAAATTCTTAAAAGGTGTTCAGACCTGACAGTCATGAAATTGAGAAATATATACTGTATTTTGCTAAAAATAACCTTTCAAAATAAGATGCAGCTCAATTGAAATTTATGAGATAATGAAAGAATACCAATTGAGGCCATCAAAGTGTTGAGGTTATGCTGGTTGTCTTTTATATATATATATATATATATATATATATATATATATATATATATATATATATATATATATATATATATATATATATATATATATATGTGTGTGTGTGTGTGTATATTCACACTCTACCTAAGATTTGAATACTTATCTCCTCGAACAGAGTACACCTCACCATGATATTATTCCCACCCTCTGTCCTGGGGTGCCCCCCCCCCCTACCCTATGACCTTTCCTCAAATCTCAGCAATATCCTGCACAATCCCATCCACCACTCCTGCCCCCCTCGAAAGGCCTCTCAAATATTTATGGCCGCATAGGCTTAATACAGCCCCTTCTGCCTATATTTGTGTGATTGGTACCCTATATAATTTTGTCTTGAAGAAGCTCTTCGGACGGGACATTGTTTTTGGCATCACCCAATTGCTTCTATATGAACTTTAAAAGATATTCCCTGTATGGGTACTGTACCATTATCTGTGTAATGTACCATGAACGGTCTAATTGTATCATTACATAGTTTTAAGGCACCTAGTTCACTTTTAACATCTTATAAACTGACTATTCAGTTCCTCACTCAGAGAGCTCTTCGGACGGGACAAAACCTCTTTTCCAAAAAAAGGGATTTTATTGTATAAAAAAGTGTTTGATGATATTTCTTTTTGGATGATCTTTTAGACAGGATAGACACCCTCACATGAGTAAAGGAAATTTGCAAGAAAATACTAAGCCCATCCCATAAGTGAACAAATAAGAAAACTCTTCGGACGGGACAAATTATGTTTCGGAAACAGTAAATTATTTTTTCCCCTAGGAAAATGACGTGTTCAAATTATTTTTGTGTCATGTATGTAGGCTACTCCAACGGACCTTGTGCCCACTACCCTATTTCTGTGAAATCTCACTACCATTTAGGAGAACACATGGCTCTTCGGATGGGACAACCTTGTTTCGGAAATTCATCTGAGGAAATATAGTTGGTTTCCCACAAAATACAGTTGAACATCTTTAATTATCCGCATGGTTTTTAGAGAGGTACGACATTAGTTTATCAGAAAATATCAAAATTACTAATCTCTAATAGAGGTATAGAAGTAGTATACTATCGTGCATTTACCCATTGAAAAAAAAGGTAAAAATGTAACATAAAAACATGAAAATGGCAAATAACCTATCTCTCTGCCAAAAGGCATCTGGAAAATGTCACTTTGGCAGCTGCACAACTGATGTATGCCTTGATGTTTGACACATGACAAACCCCAAAGTTGACAACATTTGTAAACATAATTGCTGTCTACTTTTAGACAAAATTTGTTTTGGCCATTTGTTACAGCCTATTTTGGCTATTTTGATACATAATTTACTCATTTTTTCTAACATAGGGTTGTTACACACCAATGATATTATGTATCAAAACTTACCTTACTTGTCCCTATGTATTGGCATTAGGTACCAGACAGAATATTGTTTAGATCTAGATTTGGGTCTATAAACACCATTTTAGGGGGTTTATCTTGCAACAGGCGATATATATATATATATATATATATATATATATATATATATATATATACACTGCTTGTAGTATTGTTATTCCTCTGAGCATGACCTAAAAATGTGAATCTTTTCTTATAGCCAGCCGGGCTACAAAGGCTAATATTCTTATAGCCCGAAAAAAAAATCTGTAGCCTCGGGCTATCGGGCTAGTGTCTAACTGGACCCCTGCCTGCTAGTTTTTTTGTATAATTTGGTTTATGTTCAAATGCTTTTCAACAACTACCTTTGTTGACACTGTATGACACAGTGTGATTGTATACTGTGTCTTGAAAAAGCTGTCTTATCATAGTTATTCACTGTTTTGTAATCTTAGGGTTCAAAATTCAGTTTTCCCCCCAGGGAGCTCAATTTTATCTTCAAATACCACTTAAGGGTGTTGTGTATAGAGACCAACTTGCATTTTTGGACTCCCTGCAGAAATTTGAGGGGACCCCATTATAATTCATGGGACCCCTCAGCTCCCGGCACCCCCTAATTTTGAGCCATGAATCTAATGTTATTTTCAATAATCTTGATACATGTATGCAGTGGTTGTGCTCAATTTGTGACTATTTCCAACCAGGTTCTGTCCAGCCAAATGAGTTACACAGACCATCTTATTGATTTATTGACAGAATAACCAGTTCACTATTCTAACACCTCAATGGATATTGCAGAATTATGCCGAACACAGAGGATTAACTTAAGCACCCTCCCCACTCTTACATTTGTAATTTCCCCTCTAGGATTGATCAGTGAGGTATGGATAATTGGTTTAGTTCAGGAGTGGACATCAAGGATTTAGCCTCTTTCACCAGTCCAATGGCCTGTGGAGAGTTGGGTTCTACAATCCAAGCCTTGGGGCCACTATGAATCTTATATTAGGAATTTAGATTTATTATAGTAGCAGTACAGGGCTCGACATTGGTGCTTGCCCCGTTGCCCCGGGCAAGTAGAATTTGTAAATTATAGCTGTAGGGCAAGTGAAAACTGTATCTTGCTTGCCCCACTGGGCAAGTATGCTACGATAATTTGGGTTTACTTTTGAGAATGTGTGCAAGTTTTGTGGTCTGGCATCCAAGCTTGTCCTAGAAAATATGCTTTCAAATGCCTGCACCATGTTCTATTTGGTTTTAAATGAAACATTATTAATCATAAAACTTTTCAAGGGTAGGTGAACGTTTGAGTGGGGCAAGTGAATGTTGAATCTCTCTTGCCCTACTGGGCAAGTCCCTGCAAAAGTTAATGGCGGGCCCTGCAGTACTTAGTATGGTAATTAGCATTCCATATTCATACTCTATCTGGTGAAAGACAAGTATTCCTAAAACATCTATTTTATAGTTAGAAAATAAATATAGGGCACTGCCAATGCCACTTACAAAAATGAGAATACACCAGCAAACTTTCTTATCTATGAAAAATTGGCCCCCTCATTCCTCGCTCCTTTCCATGGCTTGTTGGTGTGTCCAGATTTAGTAAACTGCCAAATCATTGTACCAACTATATGTATTAGCTTATAACAACTAAAATGGGCAGTGCTCAACTTAGATGAGTTATCGAAAATGACTTAATATGAAAAACAATGTTTATCTCCACCTAATGGTCCAAATGAAATATTCTGTACAGTTATTTTGTCTGGGATAAAAGTGCTTTTCTGGAAATCATCTGATCTGATCATAAGGCTAGATAGGTGTTGGCTTAGTCTCTTTAAACTCTTATTTCAGTTTTTATAGGAAAGAAAATCTGACTACCTTTTATGGGTAAAGAAAGCCACAGGTGATGTGATCCTTCATCCTTTCCATTCTTAAGACAACCTTTTGTCTCCTGTTGACCTACACAGAGCTGTCAAACTGGGCTTTTTCCAATAATTAAAGAACATTCATTTAATTAAAGACACTTGGAAAGTCTGAGCCCTTCTTGAAATTAACAGGAGGTTATCTCATTCTTTAAATCAGGTTGGTTTCTATATAGAAAGAATTTTTAGATTGGCTACACGTTTTGACAGTATGTTGAGATAATTTACGCTGAGTGGAAGAAGTCTAAAAACTATTTTGAGAAATATGAATATGTTTTGATTACTATCCAAACACTAGATGTGTGGTAGAATTCTTTCAAGGTCCCCAAGACAGCACTCCTCTGAGGGACACAGTGGCAGGCTTAATACCAAACATGGTAACTAGGTCAATGCCTGAATGCAGACTGGTAACTTTTCCTCAGGCGACCCCCACAGGCAAATGTGACCTGCTCCCCTAAGTGGGGCAAGCAATATGCACAGACTAAATGAAGCATGCACAATCATTAATGGCATGACATAGGCTTACATACTTACTCCAGCTTTAATAGGAATTTGAAAATCATGTATTACTTTTTGGAAGAGAAGTCAAGATATACATATAAGCATAGGCCTTTAATGCATATTAGGCCCTGTAAATCTGTCAACGTCAGTCTGTCAGATCGTATACATGTATGTGCTGGTATTTCCAATTACTTAACCCATTCATGCTTTTACATCGAGTCTGTCCTGATTTTGTCTTATGAATCAATGAATATATTGAAAATAAACTAGGCGAATATCCGTATGAACTGGAAGTGTGCAGATCTGGAGCATGTTATGACCAAAGAATCGGTATAAACCGATATACCCTGCTGGCAGCCAATAGGCATGCTCTATTTTCTTCCATAATGACCTGAGTGCTGCACTCTGCTGGTGCAATGAATGAATGAGGGTTTAAAGGCACAGCGGCACGCAAAGGCCATTTAGTGCCATGCAATATTATCAAGAAGTGGTCCATTGTCATTGCTGATGAAATGACAAAGCATAATTCGAGGTGAAAGAAGGAAAAGAAGGAGAGTAAGAGCAGAGCCTTTCGATCCAAAGACAGGATCTTTTAGATGCATGGTATCCATAGACAGCTCCACACATCCCCCTTCTTTTATAAGGTGAGCAGGGTGCCACATCAGCTTAGGGTTGCCCGGGAAGTACCAACTCCTACAGCCAACAAGGTGTGTCTCTTGTGGGGACTCTGCTGGTGCTGAACAGCAGCCATAACACTTGCACTGCACACTGGGACCAATATGATTGTATGATAGTCAAGTTTTCTATGGTTGTTTAGGGTTTGAAAGTTCTTTCAAATGGACCAAGCTTCACCTTCCCAATAAAATGTTTTTTGGGTAAAAAGGTGAAAAAAACATGCCTGTTATGGAATCACTCAAAATTTAAATTAGCATCTGTTTTCTACCACTTTAATCAAATACCACTTTCATGCTGTTCCTGCCACTTATTTCAAAAAAAAGTCTAATCACATGTCAGGTAAATTTGTTTTGCACAAATTCCACCATAAAGTTATGAGTTAAATGAATGGAAGTGAACTGTATTACAGAAAGTCTGACAGAAAGCATCATTTTAGCTTCTGCATTCTCAAGGTTAGATGATTTCACTCACCACCTGGTCAGTTTTTAAGCACTTCCTGTACAAATAAATGTTGTTGGTATATCCCAGACAATGTGGATTATGTTTTTCCACCCCTCATTAACATCCCTAATTGTTCAGTCTAGCAAGGGAGGATATGATTTGGGGGAAATTGCATCTACCCAGATTATCTGAATGGGTGGCTTTAGGGGTGAATGGAGACTCATTGCATTTTGAGACAGGATGAAGGTGTCTAGACACGGCAAAAATAGCTGTCAGTTATGAATGAATTATGAACATTTATAGTTAATGTCCAATTGCTAAATACTTTAAAGATAACTATAAGATAATTATTTTAATCATCTTATAAACGGTTGGATATTTTTTTTTACTGGCGCAGACCAAACATGTCTATTGGGTGAATGGAGAATTCTCCGGAAATTTAATTTTTGAGATCAATTTGGCTGTGTGATCTATCATTTAGACTACTGATTTATGACTGGCTTTGTATTATACAGTCTTATATGAATTTTCTATGTGACTATATTCAATCTTTAAGTGAGGTAACATTATTTTGTTCCCTTAGAAATGTTTTATCTACTGAATCCTTCCGCCTTGTGACAAAAGTTTCCTGCCCGCATCAGTGTGTAACTTCAGCCTGCAACACTGAATTAATTCCTCCAAAATTTGATGTGGGTGATCAACTTTTGAAATATATGCATAAATAGAAACTTAAGTATCTGGGCTACATTGAGCATATTTCAACTATAAATAGACATAGTCTTATTTTTCATTTTTATCTGAATGTCATGTTGTCTCCTTCCAAAAATATGACTTGACATTTCAAGATTGGCCATTTCAGACTTAACTTCTGTCTAAGATCCTCATTGCTTTAAGTATTTGAATATATTCATAGGCATGTTACTTATAAGCTTTCAGTTTCCCAGTACATGTATTACGAGTTAGTATTTAACTGCCAAGTAGGTAACTTTTAAAACATAGAAATGATATGCTTCCATCTCAAAAGACCTGAATGATTTTCTTTTCTGTCCACCTAGGAGGTCCCTTCAGTGGAAGATCCTGCACCCGCAGTTCCTGCCGCACCTGAAAAGGAGGACAGCTCTGCAGTGGCGCCCCCTGCAGATGCTCCAGCAGATGGCAGCACTGGAGTAGCCGCAGATGTAACAGATAGTGCGGCTCCCGAGGACACCAATAAAGTGTCAGAGGAGAAAAGTCCCTCCCCTGCCCCGGTGAGAGATGAGAGTCCCGACCAGGACAGCCAGCGGGAATCAGTCAGCCCAGACCTGGAACTCATCTCCAAAATCAAAGAAGCGACTAAGAAGGAAGATGGGAAGAGAGAGAAAAGGTCCAAGAAAAAGGAAGATAAAAGCATTGGTAAGTGAAGATCTTGTCTTGCTAATGTTGAAACTTGATATGCTGTGTCTTAGGATTTTAATAATGCTTGTCTAAATCCAGATTTACCTACTATCTTCAAAGCCTTAAATACTAAATTTAATAGCCTTAAGCCCTTTTGTGTCAAAAGGGGCAATTTGGGCTTAGACCATATCTTACAAGATGGTTTGATCATCACCAAAAAAGTCATAATTGAAAATTCTTCATAGAATGTTTTGTCTGTTTGAAAAAAGTTTTAAGAAAATGTCTGTCCATAAGACAGACTGGATGGGTCCTGGCTGGAGGCCTGTTGATATGTGACTTCTTAGGAGGATGCTTTAAAAAAAAGGAAGATATGAGAAACAATTAGAGAAAATCTTATTTCTTTTATACCAATTGTGTGACTTTTAAAGAGTAGATTTAAAGAGAAAGTTAGTGAAGAAAGAGGAAGAAAATTATTTTGCCAATGTGTGGGGTATTTATTTCATTGACAATGGGTTTTTCAATTTTTTAAAGGGGGTTGAAATCAGTATACAGTGGCAGGTATGCCTCCCACTCTTTCCTGCACACAGCGGCTTAGAGATAAACTGGACCAATTCCTATTTTGAAAATAGCACAAAGCCACAAAAGTGTTGAGCATGCTACAAAACCTAAAAACAAACCAAACTTTAAATGTCACAGACACCTGATGAGGAATGAACTGATTGGAATTTCTAACAAGCTCACCTATTCACTACTTTAATAGAGTGTGTACCTTTTGTTAGTTCTAGGAAAATAAGTCAATAAAAGATGTTTATTTCCCAAAATCATTTTCCCTAATGATATGATATGTTAAGATAACAGAGAACTTAAGCATTTTTGGATTTGTAAAAACTATTTGGTTAGCAGAAACAATACATATATACCATTTTCCTGGTTTGTTCCAATATGATCCTACTAGATCCTACAAGTGTTTATGCTATAGTATGATAAAATGAAATCAAAACTATCCTGGAAATCTCTATGTCAGCCAGTAAGACATATTTTTATCTTATACAAATCACAAAGATGAATTCCTTTACTGTGACCTTGGGTGCTTTTTACAAACAAAGACACCAGAATCTGTTTGGCTTCTGTTTTTCTGACTATCTCTAGTTGGCTTTGCGTATGATACTTTCATCTTCAATTTTCAGATAAAAATCTTACATCATATCACTCAATTAAAGTCTTCTTAAGTATATTGTACTAATACAATAAAAAGAATCAAATATTCATACTTTACATAGTACTGTGTAATATCCGTTGCAGTTAATTATATGAAATATAAAATGTCATCAAAGATTCTTTACCTACAATCAAGTCTGCCAATAAAACCATGGAGGCATAGTCTTAGCCAGCAGTTCATATGGGCATCATTTGGACACACAAACCCTCAAAATCATCCTTAAGAACACCCAATCTTTTTTGTGAGCAAATTCTTAAAATGTCAATTTCAAGCATGTAATTGAATTTGTCCACATAATTCTAATAAATATTTATAAGAATATTTTTCCTTATTTCAATAAATAAATACATGTTTATGGTTGCAATATATGTATATTGTGGTCTACCTTGAAAGGATGCCTCAAAATTTTACAATTGTCAACTTTGGGCACCCAGTTTTTAAATCCTGGCTAAGACCGTGCATGGAGGGATTAATATTTTTGGGATAGTAGTCTTATCTGGAAGCTATCTTGGGCCTAAAAGTTAGAACTTCTACTCGGATGAAGCATGTTGACTGCAGGTGATTTTACGCTACTGTTTTCCTTGTAGAGCACATTTTGAAGGCGCTGAACAGCCTGCAGACGTCTGAGGAGAAGCTGGCTGCCCTGTGTAAGAAGTATACTGATCTGCTGGAGGAGCACCGCGTCCTGCAGAGCAAGTTCAAGCAGAACACAAAGAAAATGACTGTGGTATGTGAATGTCTCGGTAATGTAATGCACTTTATTGATTGTACTCACCGAATACAAAATAGTGCTATGACCAAAAAAGATTGTTGTAAGTGACCATACCTTGAAATACAGAATAAAATTTGTTTTGTTTGATTGTTTTTTATATTTTGTGTATTTTCATAAGGGTCCCTTCATTACGTGAAATATTTCAATTTGCTTATAATGAAAATTTGGAATTTTCGGAACTTCTCAATATGTTAGTGATTGGTACCTATCGTTACCTCAGTCAGTATCTCGTTTAATTCTGGCAGAAAAATGGCACCTGTGTTCTGTAAAATACCTCCTTCTGAAATCCTCTACCTGCTTAGCACATGCCTCTAAACACCCACCCTATTATGTCTTATGCCATGATTGATAAAGTATGGTCAATATTTGCGTTTCAGATGACCAAGGAGAAGGAGCAGCTCCAGACAGAGCACAGCAAGGCCGTCCTGGCCAAGAGTAAACTGGAGAGCCTCTGCCGGGAGCTGCAGAGACATAACAAACTAGTCAAGGTAAACACAGTGTCCCAACATTGTTCCTCTTTCTACTATCATAATGCTCATCACACAAGTTTTAAAAAAATGTGCTCATATTTTGTTTCATCATTGTTTTGGATTGAATATGGTTACAGACAGCTGTGCAATTGTTTGTCCTCTTTTTATGGAGATCTTTCAATAATTGAAAGACTGTGAATACAAAATGATTTGATTAAAGATTTTATAACTTATTAATACTAAAGCACGTGAAATTGAACACATTAATGTTGAATTGATAAGTAATACCAGTATCAAAATAATATTGAATTAAGGGGACCTATAAAGATTTCTATTTTTTCCAGACAAGTTTGAATTCTTTCTGGGCAAAAATCCTTGAATCAGACAGGTCTTTATGCTCATAATAAATATGCTGTCTATAAGGTTCTTCATATTATTATTCCTAATCTGTTTCTTTCTGCATCTTACAGGAGGAAAGCCTGGCAAGAGCTAGGGAGGAGGAAGAGAAACGAAAAGAAGTCACCACAAAATTCCAGGTACTTACTTTCAGTTAAATCTTTTCATGTTTTACACACAGGCTGAGAAGTCAATTGACTATTGTTGACTAAGGCACAGTTCACTGGTCATATCAACAAGAATATATCAACAGTGATGGATATAACTTATTATTATCTACAACTTTTCTGTGCATCATGCAAATCTTTTGGTATTGAAGCATTTTATTTTGACTTGCCTAGTTTCACTTATCTCTCTTTGAAATAGACATTTTTTAATTTCAAGAATAAAATACACTGAATCTTCATTTAGATTAAGATCTTTAGTAGTTATATAAAACCTGATAATTAAATGAAAACATTTAATAAAAAAACACATGTCTAACTTCTCCATTCTTGTGAGGTGATGTCTAGATTCATAATACTTACATTGAAAATGGCTTGAGAATAAAGCATTAGGTAAAAATAATTGAGTAGAGAGAAATAGAAAGTTGGTTAATTGTGTTTGTTCACCATAGAGTTATAGTCCTGCCTCACTTGTTTGCTTACTATTGCAATGCAACAAGATAATGTGAGGCATGAAGATGTACATAGAGAAATGCTTATGAATGATATGTGAATAGCAACGCTGACAATATCAGGACTCCGTTTCTTCTAAATGTCTACATTTTCATTTTTTCAATGTTTGTATGCATGATATGTGTATTGACAAGTAAATGCAAGCTGTATTGTTTGAAGAGAGTCATCATATTTACATATGGATATGGACCATATCGATGACACCCCTAAAGTGAGCAGTTGTCTTTATATGCTGTATTTCCTTTTTCTCCAGTCAACCATCAATGACATCCAGGCCCAGATGAATGACCACTATGCAAAGAACAACAAGCTGCGAGAGGAGAACGTGGAACTCGCAAATAAACTCAAAAGCCTTATCGAACAATATGAGCTTCGGGAACAGGTAAGCACCCTTTTTACTACACGATGGAAATTTGGATGGGAAAAGTTGTTGCTTTCATTGATTTGCTATGATTATAACTTTCATTTGTTGCAGTTAAATTATCTTCGTGGCAGAAATATGAAAAATGTTTCTTTAGAAATATTAAATGGAAAAAATATGTAAAAAATGAACTTAGTTTGATTTTTCAATTGATATGAAAGATTGGGTTTCAAATTTAAAGCAGGATGAATTGGTATTTGAATTAAGGTGAAACTTATTTCTTAGACCAGAGAGTAGACGTGCGCTATTGCCTGCATACTACTAATATGGCTGTTAAATTGAATGCACATGTAGAGTGATTGCATATCACCAATAGTAGGAGTAACTCAAAGGAAAAACTCTAGGTTTTACCACGTTAAGCAATTATTTTAATTCTTTACTGTAGCATATAGAGAAAGTGTTCAAGCATAAGGACCTAGAACAGCAATTGGTGGATGCCAAGTTACAGCAAGCTACCCTACAGATGACAGAACAGAAGGAGAAAGATGTCAAGGAAAAACAACTTGTAAGTATCAACTAAGTGCTTAGTTTAACCCATACATGATCAAAATATCCTGGCAACTAACCTGAATTTAATATGTGATCAAAATATCCTGGCAACTAAACTAAGTTTTGTATATGATCAAAATATCCTGGCAACTAAACTAAATTTCATATATGATCAAAATATCCTGGCAACTAAACTAAATTTCATATATGATCAAAATATTCTGGCAACTAATCAGATGGCATATATGACCAAAATATGCTTACAACAAACACAGATGACAGATAATTCATGAATATTAAATTTCATTGAAAATCTATCTCCTTAATGATGTAAAGAGAAAAATCAGCTCAAAATTACAGGATTTGATTTGTGTTACAACATACAAGTAAGACAGTTTGGTCAGTTGAGACTATTTTGTTCGAAATTTGCAATACAGTACTTGTTCTTATTGTATTCAGTGTTACTAACATAAAAATAATTGGTCTTGTCACAACTGTATATTCTGGTTTGTTTGTGTCATAATATAAGTATCATATCTTTTTACAGTATCTAAAAGAAGCGGAAACTGCCCACCAGAAGATAAAACAAATGGAAACTAATGAAAAACAATTGCGTGCTCAGGTAAGTCAACTGATAGCTGCATACAGAAAATAAGAATGGTTGTACATAGGTATATATTTGAAAATAACAAAATGACATGGTATGATGGTAATATTTCTCTAAGTTATAAAGATATGCTATTTATGTCACTGTAACTCTAAGACTGACAATTGCCTTTTTATTTCATGGACTTAACCCCATGTTAATGTGCTTACATAAAAGGACACCTAAGTTCTCCAAGATATTTTCTAGATAACACCAAGTAAATAAATATGGTTGCTTTATTTACATGTTAATATTTCTGTTTGTATATTTCAGGTGGCATTATATACAGACAAGTATGAGGAGTTTCAGAAAACCTTGGCCAAAAGTAATGAGGTGTTCACAACATTTAAGGGAGAGATGGATAAGGTAAGTGACTGCTAGAAAGCTATGAAAAATGAACACAATTCATTGTAGTCAAGAAAACAAACTTAAATGTTTCCAAAATTAGCAGCATTTGCTCTTATTTTAGATAAGGTATACTTTGAAATTTTGCATCACTACTCAAAACCATGGTATGTTTTATGTAAATCAAGACCTATGCCAAACCGTTTGACTTAAGTTTTAATTGCTTGATTCCTGACAAAAGGAATAGAAACAGATATGTTATGGCTGAATATTTCTAATGTAGGCATGAGATACACTATATGCTAGGTGAACTATTTTCAATATGAGTGGCTGATTCTTTTAGTTCTGACCACTAATGGGCAAATAGTTGTCTATTGTCACCTGCCAAATGGGCACATGCATGTGAATGAATGTATAACATAGTGGCTGTGCACCAAACTTGCCGATCTTCTTCTTTTGAATTAGAAGTGTAACATACTTGATACAATTATACTAAATTTTACTAAATATAATTATATCCTTGTTTTTAAGACCTAACTGACCACATGTTGTTTTTTCAGATGACCAAAAAGATTAAGAAGCTAGAGAAGGACACTTGTATGTGGAAGACTCGCTGGGAGAACAGCAATAAGGCTTTATTAGACATGGCCGAGGAAGTAAGTTAACCCTTCCAATGCTAAGGCTACTTTTATCCAAAGTACAAGGATGCAAATATTTTTGATAACCATTAAAAGCCTGTCATGTTGGTATTCATTAAATAGCTCTCAGTGAGTACTCTCAGAGGAGCACCCATGTGCCAGGGTTTTAGTCATTTTTCAGCTTTGTTGCATCATTTTGTATTGGCAAAATTAGCCAACATTGGCATAAGGGTTAAAAAAGTGTTATTATGCTGCAGGTGGTTAGGGAGAGAAAGAGTCTTCAGGTGATTGTGTGGCTATTGCTATTTGTTAAGATTAACCTGTAACAGCACGAACGCAGCTGTAGGGGTGAGAAAAGGCCGAAGTCTCAACTGGATGTAGGATTGTTTATTCTCCATGTATTCCGTGAAAACTGTTAGAAATACAAAAAGTCACATAAACCTTTTGCATATGAAACTGCAACATTTAGATATCACATACCACATGAATATCAAGTAACAATATACATTACATAGGAATTCCTTACACATTGACAATTAACATATCATTAACATTGTTACATATAAACTCAATGACCAAGGAAACCTGCTTCTTAATAAGCTTAATTCCTACGTTTTATACAATAAACAAAATGCCTAATAAATACACTAAATACCCTAAATGCATTACAATTTATCTGTCATATAATAGAAAAGAAACTAGACACACATACCTCTATGCCATCTCTGCCCATAACATATACACCTGGAGCCAGAGACCTCCTATCCCTTTGGATGCTCAGTGACAAGTGACCAGGGTGTGGCACCTGTCACACCACACTGACCCAAAAAGATCTCCAATACAGGAGAGCGTCTATAAATAACCAACTAGTTTTAGTAGCCTAGATGGCAGCACCAATATTCAAAAAATAAACAATAACTGAACAAACATTCATTACATGGCTCCCTAAAATTTGTCATAAATTTTCAAACCCTGAAGCACATGTTATTACACATTAAACTATCGCAGTCGCATAAAATCATCGCATTTCGCATTGAATTATCGCATTTCGCATTGAATAATCGCATTTCGCATTAAATTATCGCATTTCGCATTGAATAATCGCATTTCGCATTGAATATCGCAATAATAGAAAAACATTTATATTCGATCAAAGACATTTTATGTCAAAAGATATCATCAACATACCGAAATCACTTTTGTTTGAACAGCAGATAAACAAGTGATTAATAACACCTACACAACATAACGCAAGGCTCCCTGTAGGGGAAAACCCTCAAAACCCTTAATCTTCCTTTGTACTGTCGTCACTTGTATTTTGTTTGGGAACAAACTTCGATTCTGTCTTTCTGTCAGGAAACTTACGAAAGTCACCAGATTCACGAAAGTCACCATGAAGTGGCGTAGGGTGTTGTCTTGAGCATATTTTGCAAGTACTGCGATTCTTGCACATTGCCGACGGATGCCCAGGTTTCAAACACCCAAAACAGAGATTGTTTTCTCTGATAAACGTCTTTCGTTCAAAAAGCGATTTTGAGATAAGGATATTGCATAATTCTAAATCATGCGGTCTTCTACATAGAACACAGGAAGTTGACTTGTTTTGGTCATTTAAGTCAGTATTGGTAGCGAAAGAACTAGAATTGTCAGTTTGTCCAAACCTAGTATATGCCCGTTCAGGCCTCTTTGACTCATTGGGCTGATGAGGCTTTACAGCCTGTAATGACGTAATTGGGTCACAAGCAATTTCAGCTTCTCTCATCACAAATTCTTGAAATTGCCGAAAACCTGGGAAAATTCCTGCATGCGTTTTTGAATCTGCAACTTTTCTTCCCCAGCGAGAAATGAGCCAGTCGGGTAATTTTGCCAACATTTTGCGATTCTCGCGTTCATCATTCAGAACATGTAAATTTGGAATACTTTCCATTGCAATACTGCATTGTCGCAAGAAGTCTGAGAATTTACGCAATGCTGTACCGTCACGAGCAGGAATTTTCGGCCACGATTCCAACCGATCACGAAACGCATTTGATATCACAAAAGGGTTCCCGTATCTTTCCTCTAATAGGGTTCTAGCATCAGCATAGGCATAAGGAGATGTAACCAAAAAGTATCCCTCTATAGCCTCTTTGGCAACCCCACCTATGTATTTTCTTAGGTAGTGAATCCTTTCGGTGGTTGGAATTCCCCTATGTTCAATCAACATTTCAAAGGTAACCTTCCAATCGGGGTATTTTAAAGGATCTCCCATGAATATAGAGGGCTCTGGGACAGGTAACCGGCTTAATTTAGTGTGATCTGAGAATACCCTGGCCAATTCAAGCATTGGTTGAGATGCATTATCCTGAAAAGGTTGAGTAACAGGTACAGAAACATTGTTAGTAGTCAATTTTGCACTGCTAATAGTATTAGAATGCACCCTTGTAGGATTATCCTTAGCCAGATCATGTGAATGAATATCCGTAGGGATACCTTGATCCCTTGGGGCAAATTCTGGTACCTGGGGATTGAGTTGACTTGTTGTGGCATTAGGTGGCGCCACTGGTTCAATCAAACCATTAGCATCACCAGAATCAGTGTAAGGAACATGTTTATTAACAAAATCTTCTAAATATTCATTCATACCGTCTGGAGCTAAGTCCGGCTTCACCTCTGATTGTTCAATTTCCAGTTGAGCAAGTACCTTTAATTTTGACTCTGCAACCTCCAGGTCCTTTAAGGTTTGGAATCTTTCAAGCTCTGCTTTTAAAGTCATCTCTTGATTTTGTAACCTTTCAAGTTCTGCCTTTTTAGATGCTTCCATATCCAAATACTTCAATTTTGTTCTTAACCCTGCTGCTTCTGTTGCAAAATCAACTTTTTTCGAACTGGCTTTAGAAGCATTAGACCTAACTGAACTTTGACTATGATGTGACCTGGATCTTACAGAACCATTTTCAATTTTCTCTGAGTTAATGGAACGAATTGTTTCACTGATTCTTCTTAATAGTGAATAATGATCACCCTGTATAACATCAAATGTGTCATTGTCTGTACCTTCTAGCTCAACAGGGGATATATCATTTAAACTATCATAAGCAGTGATTATCTCTTTATTTCGAACCTCTAATTGTGATCGTTCCTGTTTTAGTAGGTTTGTATCTGTTGAGTCAGATAAGAGACTTTCCAGGTGCCCAGCTTGTCGTCGCCAAGCACTAACTGCTATCTTAAGCCCCTTTCGTTTTTCCGATATTTGCCACTGCAAACCTTTCTCTGTCAAAGTTCTTGTTCTTGAACTACTTCTTTGAGTATCCATCTCTCTTGCCTCTAATTCCTCCATTCTTGAACCTTCTACCAAGGTGAGAGGGAGAGTGGCGCCATCTTCTGGCTTACTCATTGTCAACTCAGTACGAACAGAAGTTCCCCTTGTGTTAAAAGGCAGGAACACCAATACAACTGTTGCTAACAGTGATATATGTGAATACATTAACGTACTGCATTTGCTTTCCAAAATATGGAAAAGTCTTTGCTATACACAATAAAAGTCTTATCTTTGTTCTTGAAACCGCATGTAGAACCCTCAGAACGCAAGCTGTAGGAGTCTGTAAAACGCAGTGCTGACCTCTTGTAGCACGTATAGGGTTGACTTGACTTCGCAAACGGTGGTTGACCATACCAGACCCTCATTGGAGTTGCAGGTTGACTCTAGGTGTCCTCTGGTCAGAGTTTTCACTGTAACAGCACGAACGCAGCTGTAGGGGTGAGAAAAGGCCGAAGTCTCAACTGGATGTAGGATTGTTTATTCTCCATGTATTCCGTGAAAACTGTTAGAAATACAAAAAGTCACATAAACCTTTTGCATATGAAACTGCAACATTTAGATATCACATACCACATGAATATCAAGTAACAATATACATTACATAGGAATTCCTTACACATTGACAATTAACATATCATTAACATTGTTACATATAAACTCAATGACCAAGGAAACCTGCTTCTTAATAAGCTTAATTCCTACGTTTTATACAATAAACAAAATGCCTAATAAATACACTAAATACCCTAAATGCATTACAATTTATCTGTCATATAATAGAAAAGAAACTAGACACACATACCTCTATGCCATCTCTGCCCATAACATATACACCTGGAGCCAGAGACCTCCTATCCCTTTGGATGCTCAGTGACAAGTGACCAGGGTGTGGCACCTGTCACACCACACTGACCCAAAAAGATCTCCAATACAGGAGAGCGTCTATAAATAACCAACTAGTTTTAGTAGCCTAGATGGCAGCACCAATATTCAAAAAATAAACAATAACTGAACAAACATTCATTACATAACCCATTAACACAGAAAAAAAATCACCTGACAATTTTGACATAATCTTAATTTTAAAAAAAAAATTGTGATGAAAAGTTAATTAGAATGCTACCAAAAACTCTCCTTAATGTATTTTGTAAAATCAATTTAAAAAGTTATTGTCAAAAGAATTTTGGAATGCAGACAACTGTTTCTAGGGAAATCATGCATTGGTGGGTTTAGTTGGTTTTATGCCAGATATCAGTAATATATTTATAGAAATTATATTTATAGCAGCAGGGGAGAGTTCTTGAAAACTCCATATATGAAATTTGTTATGCCAGGAAAATTGTATTTGCGCTGTTTTAACAAAGTTTATAATGAAGTGAATCTTACATTCAGTGAAAAATTCAGAGATTTTTTTAAACAAAGAGTTTCTCTTTGTGTTTTTCAGAAAGCAATTAGTGACAAGGAGGCTGCAGTACTAGTGGGCAAGAATGAGAGGCTGGAGAAGCTTTGTAGGGCCTTACAGGCAGAGAGAAATCAGAAAACTAATGGCGCATCAGCAGGTAACTTCATCATCATCGTCATCATCATTTTTATCTGGATATCATCATCACCAACTATACAGTCATCATCCCTTTATCATTATTAATGTTCTGAAAATAATATCTCATTCATCACTTTGACCATTTCTTTCCCTTCTTACCATAATTCTTTTCTTTCTTTTTTTTTATTCTCATGTTCATTACTTCCATTTCATCATTTTCGCCAGTGTTAGGATTTGTTCAAAATATTTCATTGAACTTATCACCAAAAAAATATTAAGAAGAATTGAATTAAACAATTTCTTAGGTCGTGTATTGACCGTCCCAGATGTTACCATAGGCAAATACTGTAAAGTTCGAAATATTGGCGTGGAACTATTATTGGCGACATTAGCGAGTGGGTCAGATTCGCTAATATTACGATCCGTTTATATTTGTTCCATTTTTCAACGATTTTTCTTTGTTTTTCTAGGTAGTCTCACAACGATGAACTTTATCTAAATGGCCGAAATGGACTCTTATTACGTTAATGCATCTTGAAAGATGATACTTGTATTCATGTGAATCGCAGCTGAGCATTAAAAATAGTATACATCTGCTACTAGTAACCGACACTTGCGTCACTAGGTCGCCTGCCTAATAGCGTGTTGCCTTTTGGGCGTACAAAATCAAATCGAAAATGCAAAGACAGACGTATTCGTATTACCAATAGCCTAGTATTGGCTCCAAATAGCAATTCCCAAGATAAACCTATTGAATATGTCTGTCTTGGGAATGGGGATTTGTTTTTTAGAAATAGTGTCCTTATCTTATGACTTGTAAGCAACGGATGCACGACTTTAAAGCCGAATAAACACTACTAATTAAGACTCTTAAAAATCTTTCACTTCGACAATAGTTAATCTTTCTGTGAGTGCTGTATTTGGTGCATAATACGTTACAGGGGAAAAGAGCAGTAAAACTGTGCTCCAGGCGCGTTTCTGTGTTTGAAGGCCATGTGCACCAGCGTGGATCAAGGCACGTCCGCCAAAATAACGCGCCACCATTTGACCGTTTATCAAACCAGGTCTAGTTTGAATATCTGTCAGCAGATGGCGCTTTTAGAGATGGTTCACATGCTAATATTACAATTCGCTAATATGGAAAAATGGATCAATTCGCTAAATTTAAGCACGCCAATATTTCGAACTTTTCAGTAGATGTCATCCAAGTTATTATCATCTTATTTTCCTATTTCTTCATATGTGAGATTGTATCATTTTACTTTTTCAGAGGTTGAAAGTCTACTACAAGTGGATTCTGAAATACTGCCAACGAAAACACCTCCGAACACGCCCAGCGAGTCCAGAAACAGTCCAGAAACTGTGCAGGATGGGGACAAACAAAACGGGGATGCAACGGCAGGAGTTGGGGAGGGTCAGTTAGATCCTATTGGTGAAGGTGCTGGTCAATCAGAGCCAAATGGTGACGTCACAGACCAATCAGAATTAAGTGCTGAGGGAGCCGGCCAATCAGAACCCCCCACCCCCAGTAACGGCCAATCAGAAGCTGCAACTGATTCTCATCAGTCGGAGGCTGGAGATAGTGTTGCACCTGTAGTTGATGAGGCTGCAGAGACTTTGCCGTCTCCGCCGGTAGAAGATGGCGGCGCGGCGGGGGAGAGCCAGGAGACTGCCGAGGTCACACCCCCTACAGACCTGCCCCCTACAGTAGAGCCTGCCGCACCACAGTAGTAGAGGTGATCCCTTCTTTACCATCTCTTATTACTAGCAGGGGGTTTGTACTGACAGGCGCCCACATTGTCGTGGACTTGGGGCTGAGGATTTGAAGTGAACGAGTGAACTACCCACCCCCCCCCCTCTCTCCCCCCAATTTGCCCCTTTTCCTGTCAACCCTGAACCCTTTACTCCCTATCTCACTCTGGAGGTGATCCTCTGTGTCTTCATAGTTAATTAATCACCTTGAGGTTCCTCGTTACATGACATGCATTCTGGCACCGATGCTGGCAAGTAGATTCCCTAGCATAATAACAGTTTGCGAAATACACAACAGGAACATGAGATTTATAGAAGAAAGTATTATTTCCTTGCTTTTTTGGACACAGATCTTGTAGATTCTTTCTGGTGAGGTGCAATTATTTATAAAAAGAAATCCTTCACCTACTGATCCTGTCCTGCCTAGATCTGATTCCTCTCTTTGCCACCAGATGGCATGCCTGTAGTTGGCCCTGTACACTGGGCTACGCTGTGTATGGCTTGTCATGTTTATCCCTGCAGATCGTATATACAGCTAGCTGCTAGAGTCATTTGAAAGCACTTTGCATTGCTTGTCACCTCAAATACATTTTATGGAATGAACATTTAATAAAAGTATACTTATAAGTGATTCTTTTTGTCATTTGCCATTTTTCTCCCCTGTATACAAGATGTTCGATCAAGCCCTCATCATTCATAATTTATACTGTGTATATTCAATAAGGTGAATTCCAAATGAGATAAATCAGGAAATCAATGAAATGCTAGGAAAAATTAAAGTTAGAAGGAGACTGTTGGGTTGTTATTTTACGGGGAACTTTCTTATTAATCAATTGTCTTAACTAATGAATGAATTCTTGAAAGGTTAATTTTATAGCGAAGTCCGCAAACACCCAATATAACATGCCAATAGAAATGATGAATTCAAACTTATCTAAATGTCTGACTCCTGTCGTGTCTACATTGTAAACATTAGGTTTAATGAAGTTCAAGTGAAATTGGGATGATGAATCAAAGATTATCAAGTTCTTGAAATAGGAAATTCTAGGAATATAAATATATATATAGTACCGGGAATATTACAATGCATGTTTTTTCCAAAAAAAGTGGGCGATATCTTTAGTTGTCTTCATTTAATGTTGTTGATAAAGAGTATAGTGTCAAATCTGCCTCAAGGCATTCATTTATACTTGTAGAATATAAATTGGACTGATCACAAAAGCTCACCATTATTGACCTGTAAGTTCATTTATTCATAGTAACATTCAGCAATTTATTCAAGTTCATCTTAAATAATCATTTACACTATACAGAAATGAATACAAATTCAAATTAAGACAAATATTATCTGCAATATACATAATAAAATATGGCCTGCTATAAAGACATAGTGAACTTCGTATATTCTTTTATTTATTCAAGATCGCCCACAATCTTAAAAAGTGCATTCACAATTGCCATTGCTTTTCAGTAGAGGTGGATCAGGGCTATTCCCTCAAATCAATGGTCGCTTGAGAAACTTAATGGTCAGGCCTAGATTCTATTGACAAGTGGGCCGTAACTGATATCATGATTGGCCAGCCAAGTGAGACCGGTCGCTGCAATCATTACATGCTGTGAGCGGGGACGCATGGAGGTGTGACCATCTGATGATCTCACCTGCCCATTAATTATCAACAGGTGGGCCAATTAAGCCCAGCATTCTTATTGGCTCAGGTAAATATCCTCTCACATGGTCCCTTTGGCAAACACTACTACTCTTGAAAAAGTGCCAGATTTTAGGGGGTGGGGGAGCAGAGAGAAAGAGGCTATGTCAATCATTCAGCTAACTAGGGTAGTATTCACCCATCTTTCAAGTGCTCTGGTTACCTTTTAATATGCAAAAGTGTAGTTGGAAAATCTTGGACTGTATTTGAGGATAGAAAGGGAATGCATTCATCAGTTTTATTATTATTATTAACCCTTCCAGGCTTCCAGTTTTTGTTTAAAGAAAATCTTGACTGTATTGGTGGAGGATGGAAAGAGAATATGGCTTGTGTTCAATTGGATAAAGTTATATTAGCCCATCAATGCTGTATACAAATACTTGATACAAGTTGAAAAATGCATGAATTGATGCAACCCTGTTTGGATATAGGCTATGTCAGTCATTCATTTTACTAAGAAGATACCCATTCCTGCCTAATTTGCTCAGGCAGTCTTGACAAATACCTCTGTAGCTTGATATATATCCTACTGCTTACTGGATAGGTAGAAGATATGCCAGGTGTTCAGTTTCCTAAATTCACATCATATTAATTTGCTGAGGTTCCCTTGGCAAGCACAACTCTTGCTGGGTAGATGCCAGGCTGTAGAGGTCTAGGTATGGGGATGGGTAGACAGCCAGTAACCCTGTTTACGCACATACTTAGAGTGCTCGGCATGTCTGATGCAAATAGGGAAACTTAGTGGGAGAAGGAATCCTCTGTACACTGGTGGGGCAATCACAAAAACATTCCTGCTCTTTCTCTTCATTGTCAGTGGCTTAGTTGGGAGGCAGGGTCTTAGCCAGGATTTCGAAACTGGGTGCCTAAAATTGGCAGTTGTAAAATTCTTGGGTGTCCACATTTTTAAGGGGGACCATAATATACTCAGATTTCAACCATAAACGTATAAATTAATCAAAATAAGACATGATATCCTTATACAGTCTAATTGGAATTATATGGAGATGCAAAAATTCATTTATAGGCTTGAGATTGACATTTTAAGAAATTCCTCTCAAGAAAATCTGGGTGTCCTGAGGAGTGGTTTTTAAGGGTTTGGGTGTCCAAGAAGACACCCAGACGCCCTGCTGGCTAAGACCATGTTGGGAGGGAATTCTTTGAAGAGTATCAATCATTCATGCTATCTGTGTAGTCTCAGTACAAAAAAGCTTCTTACATATCTGAGCCACCTCTTTCCAAAAAAAACAATGGCAACAAATAAAAAAGCAAATAAAAAAAACACTAGCAAGTGCTTTGATCATCATTGTGTTCATCCAGGTGTAGCTGATGTAATGGTATCTCTCCACTGTTGTCTCACAGACGTAATGATTCCAATCCTCACCTATCTGTACTAGCATAGATCACAATAGAATCCGTTACAAGCCTATTGGATTACAAATATTGTATTACACATACACAATCACATACAAGAAGTGGGAGTTCACCTATGTGTCCTTGGTAACTCTGCAACATCATGCAGTTTTTCCTACAGGAGTGTTATTAATAATAGTAAAAATAATGATAATGATAATGATAATATTCTTTATTTCACGAGGGTAACACAGTCAAATACAAGATTTGATTTTCGCTGTGGCCCTCAAAACCTTCATACCATTAGCTGAGTGGTCTTCTCCAGATAATCAGCTGCAAGAATTCTTCTTTATCAGAATCTGTCTCTTCATTCCACTCTATTTTCAAATATTGATTAATTGAATATCAATAGATTAATTATACTTCATTAATCAAATTCTAATTAATCAGAACCTAGACAGATTATATGCTGCGGAATCACCCTGCTGTCTAATTGGATAGCAACTTATCAAACCTTCTTGTCCTAAGGTAGTTCTATTTTTATGAATTTATGTATGTATATATACATTATGAATTATGACAAAAATATGTGCTTGCCCTGTAGGGAATGTACAAATAGAATTCATTTACTTGAACATGAGTTTTGACAATTTTACTTGCCCAGGTCAAGTAGATCAGTTATGTCAGTTCCTAGTTAAACAGTGAATAGGGTCTAGGTAGGGGCTTGAAATTTTGCAATGAATCTAAATAAAGAGCAAACCTATAAAACACCTAGAGCATAAAATGGATTATTTTCCTGGTCTATGAATTAAAGTTTGCTGTTTTAGATCCTTCAAAAAGCTTGATTTTTCATTCAAATCTTCTTTCCCACACAATTTGAGTTTCATGCCGTAGAGGTTTGTTTTTGCAGGCTAGGACTAGCAGCATTCTCAGTTCTGCTGACTCAGCATCTCTCCATGTCTGTCTCTGGACATGTGGACACATTGATTCATTGCCTGGGAGTGACTCACCAATTTCCCCTTTTCTCAGAAAACGTTAATTTGTAAGCGGCATAACTCATTTTCTTTTTATGTGGTTATAAATGTGGGTTATTACCCTTGCTGAGGAACTGGCAGGATGTTTTTTAGTTTAAGATCTGGCTGTGAGGCTTCTTTGTTAATTGCATGGGAAAGCGGTGCTCTAGTTCCTATTGTCCAACGTTTTTTCTGGTTTGAGAAATTTTCATTTTCTCCTCTACTTGTTGTAATCAGACACTAGATAAATGTCTTTTTAATTGCAGTTTAATTGCAATATTTTCTTAACCCTAGACTCCCCCTTGAAAGTATGAGTATTCATGATACTTCCGAAAAGAATAGTAATAAAGCATAACAAATGAGTTCTCTGCAGTGTTATGATAAACATTTCTCCTTCAGATTATAATTTTCCAAAAAATGATTTTATGAGGGAGACAGCAATCGCATGTTTCACCTATACAAGTAGATTGCTTTATAAGCATGCACCATTATGAGATGTTGCTATACCTATAGCCTTGATCTGAGACCTTTCATGGGAGATTGGGGAATTGGCAGTTTTGACCTGGTTGCTGTATAAGTGTGCAGCATTTTGAGGTGTTCCTATGACTACCCTCTAACTGAGATCTTTCATGGAAGATTGAAGGATTGACAGTGTTGGCCTGGTTGCTATATTTCTATCAAATGATCTTTCTGTGGTTTCTAGTGGTGATTTTCTTTTGGAATTTTAACAATTGATCTTTTCTTGGTTTCTAGTTGTGATCTTTTCTGGAATTTTAACATTGGAATTGTTCTGGGTTTTTTGTGATCATTTCTAGGTTTTTCCTATTGGATCTATTCTTTGCCTCTAGATGTGATCTTTTCTGGAGTTCTACTTATGATATTTCCTGATTTTCTACTTGTAATATCTCCTATGCTGTTGAATCCACCTTAACCCATTTAAGACCAGGACCAAAGAGACCTGGCTATTTTGGTGACATCTCTTTGTCTATAGCATCTTTTGAAGGGGAAGTTCTACAGATCTCCAGCTGCAACTGTCTTTCAAGTGATTTGGGTGTCATTCCTAGATACCTGTGTGTTGTTCCTAAGTTATTTCCTATATACTATAGTAACATTTATAAAGTAATTTACTATGCATTGTGGTACCACTGATCCAGGTGATTTTTTGAAGGGAACACCAGGCATGAATGGCTTGATTGTTAAATGAGAATATTTTTTTTCCTTTACCTGTGATCCCTCCATTATTTCTCAGGAGAATGCTAGTATGTTTGACTGTTTGTTAAGAATTGGATACACATAAATCAAATGCTGTAATATATGCTTTAAGGATCTCTTCTTTGTATGTGTATGAATGGAACTGCTTTAGAAGAATGTTAAGAAAAGATATTTGATTGTCAGATTTTTAGGAATCTGGCTGAAAGAATATTGTCATTTATAAGAAAAGTATTATGCAAATGTAACTTATGAGGATCATTTGAACACCCCCAACCAAATCCTCCCTGAAATGACTGATTTAACATATGTGACCTGTTTCCCTAGGGTGCCATATACTGAACAAAATAACACTTACACAATAGGTCCTAGAAATTGTTGCTGCAACTCCCATGTTCAGTTAGTTTCCTTTTTGGTCACCAGGTGGCTCAAAGGAGGATGTCGGTTCCTTTCATCTTATGTCTGTATCTGGCTGATATGTTACCACCCTATGATGCCCTCTGTGGGGAGAATCGGCAACTAGCAGTCTTGGAGGTTATCAACCTTAGATATTATACACCTACTCCCATATTAACTCATTTGTTAACCTATTCCTGCTGACTATTGTAGAGTTACCCTTACTATTGTCATTGTGGTACCGTCATAATGATTTTTGATCATAATTTGTTAATCATACACAAATTATCAAAATATTGAAAAAGTTGTTGGTTCAATTCTGATGAAAATCTCTCTTTAAGTAGGATGTGTTTTTTCCGTGTTATTTTCTGAAAGACATCACCAAAATCATATCAGGTCCTGATTGTTATCAATATCACATAGTGAACAGGGATTTGCAGATTTATATCTAATATCTACTTAGGTCTATTCATGTTTATAGTTCTAAGGCAACCTGACACAAAACCACATTTCTTTCAAACCATGATTGACATGCAGACAACATATATTTAGGCAATTGTCATATACTGCAATAACACAAATGATAATGATTGTCTAAACAGCAACTCGGCTTATCCCATGCTTTGAGGATTTCCTCAAGAAATTGTTGTCTGAATCTAAATTACTTTTTAAAATAACTTTATAGTAATAAAAAATGATTTTACAAAATGTTTGAAGGAGAGTTGTTAGCATATTTCACTGAACGTTTCTCCTTCCAATATTTTCCCTACAATGCTTTCGCCTGAAGGACTTGGTTGTGGCTGATGTAAGCATTAATGGGTTAAAGATCAAATGTATGAAATGTATGAAATGATATTGCCTATCTGAAAATTATGCCAGTGCTTGGTTAGATTTCACAGAGGAAAACTAAATTTTGCATTTCCTCTTCTATGAAACAATTTTATTTCATATTTTATAGAAGTGGCCTTCTTTTCTATACAATCCCAAATTTTTCAGTACATATGGGTGGTATAAGAATGAAAAGGTTAATGAATCTGTGTATTTCTCTTTTCAATTTGATATTAATCTCGCAAAGAATCTACAAGGCCATCCTTTATAGAATCATACCCAGCTAAATTCAGTAAACAACCCCAGTGGGAAGGCCAGCCATTGTTTGCCTATCCATTCATCCTTCTAGCTCAACAATGATTGTTTGCATTCTGCAACAATAGAAAGCGAATCTATTCAGGTAAGGCATAGGCCGAGAGGAAATGCTACTTTGTTTCTCTTTGTCAGCCTGGTTACCAAACCTCTTTTGCTTTCATTGCTATAATTAATATGCATTAGTTGATTTATTTTCCAAAAATGATATTAGAAATTTCAAGATTAACATTTACAAGTTGAACTCTTTTCTGTCCAAGGAATTGTATTTTTACTAATTAAGTAAAAATGGAAAGTTAAACACTTGTATTGATCCCATTTTATTTGCCTGCAGGTTTTCAACCTATGCAGGTTCCACTCGAGACCAAAACAGTGGAATTGTGCATTCAAGTTGCATATTCTATGTCAAGGCCTGCTATTGGCTAGACATGATGTATTGAATGTCGTGTTCATCTTCATGGCCATTTCACAAATTACTCTTGGAAGGTAACAATTTTATTTCTTGGCCTTATTGGTGTAATGTACAGGGCATCCCAATGAAAAAATCAACAATATGATTGTATTGAATTTGCACCTACTCTGGTAATACCATCTTTTGTAGTACAATAATTGTGGTATCGAGTCCAATTAGTTCATGAAATATCCACCAGATGTCGCTAGTGCTCTGGAATGAAGGTGAATAACCTCCTTTGCTAAGTAGGCTAATGCATGCAGAGTTGGTAAACAAGTCTGCATTACCAGATGTCGATGGCTCAGAGTTAAAGCCTCCTAAAAAAACAATCTGTAAGCTCTGCAAATGAAAGCGTCCAGGATTCCTGGTTTGGCTGAAGTCTCAGGTATAGGGGAAAGGCTTGAGTGAATTGGTGTGATTTCTGGGAGATAAGAGTGTTTTCCCAGGGTGAGATGGTCTGGTTATTGTGTAATTGTGGGGCAGATGGTGGCTGGAGCTTTGTAAGGCACAGATCACAGCTATGGTTGACCCCTCTGTTGCATGTAGGCCACGACCCTCGGTCGCTTAGAGAGACAGCTCGGTGGCCCACAGGAAGAATCTGGGCCAAGAGTTGGGAAGTTGAGCTGACAGCTAGATTTACATGGTGTTTTTTCCCCAGCTTTCATGCAGACTCAGTCTCTCCCGGATGTGGGCCTTGGAGTGGCCACTTCCAGATGTCCTCCAATGATAGGTGGTTGTTTGTTATTTGCTTACATTAATCATTAAACCCTAGGCAAGCACGTAGCCCAAGTGGCCTAGATACTCAAATTCACTGCCTCTTGTACAGTCAATAACACATAACTGAAGTACTCAGCATATGTTATTGCTATTTTAGATCTTTAGCTACACAAAGTAAAGGCTTTACTAAAGCAGCTTTATTTCAAGGTGGTTAGCAAGTGCACACAGGCATTCAAACAGGGATTTTAATTAATAGACCAACAAATTATATACAAATCAAGTATAGCAAGTTGCTAAGCTTTAATATACTCCTGTATTTATTTCATGTACTTATGTAATACCTTCCTCTTGACATACTGTTCTTTGTCATTTTTAAAATCCTCTAATTTTTGAAATGCCTTCAAATGAGAGGCGCTGATATCAGTTGCTCTAGGAAAACACTTAACATTGGAAGACAGCTCGATGACCCAATGCCCTAGCTTAAGCCAGCAGGGCGTCTTGGCGCCTTATGAACACTTTGAGACAGTACACACTGCGTGATGTGTTTATAAATATTCCAACTCCAATTATTCCAGCAAGTGGTTTAAAAACTCATACCTCTCAAAAGGATTTTTCTCAAAAATGCATCAGCTACCCATATTCAATTATTTGGATGTTATCTTTTTTATGATGACATATTTTAAAAGTTATATAAGGGAGGAATATTAATGAGCAGCCACCAAATACTTTCCTTCAAATATTGGACAGGTAAAAAGGTATTTTGAAGGTATTACAGCATCCAAACAATCCGTCCAAAGAAGTGCATTGATGGGTCGTGGGTGTGATAATTGTGTTTGTCCAATTGATGGACATTTTTTTGCTCCTTCACCCATTCACGCCTGTAGTGCCCAAAACTGCCTGACTATTTTGGTCATATCTCTAACAAAATCAGATTTCAGAAAACATTTGAAGAAGAAATTTTTGTTAGAAACTAGCTGCTTACAATTTTCTTTAAAGAGTTTTCCCAAACTACGATTAATTTCAATAAAGAAATTTTATGCTTTTGTACAGTATTCAGGGAAATTTTGAACATAACATGACCAGGAATTTTCTTTCAAATATTTCTGGAGACCATCCTCTACCACCATGAATTAGTCATACACCATAGATATCATACATCCAAAAACGCTTGGCAAGGTATAACCGAACTTGTATATGTTATGTGAATCGTGAATATGTACCAAAAATCGGTAATATCATTTTGGATATATTTTCTGAATATGGGGAATTGACATTGGGATCTCTTAGAGTTTGCAATGTATTTGATTTTATGAAATAAATCAAACCAAAATCATCAACAGCATGTATGCAATCTATGTTTATTATGTCTTTATAATGACAAATTAATAGTTATTATAAATTGAGCTTGTTAGTAAATCAACTTTAAAAAAAGCCTAGCTACTAGTATTAATTGATATTTGATATAGCGCCCATTCCACCTATAATGTTCAAACTACTAGGCATTTAAATGATTTATACCTCTTTAGGTAATTAAGTTAATGCTGGCATCATCATGACCACATTGTTTGCTGTCTTGCTGTTTATGCTATTTCTCACTTCATTGGGATTTGATGATGCCTGAAGAATCACAACTGACCACTGTTGCACACATAAGTACCCTCTTTCTATAAAGGCTGACTGATATGGCCTGGGAGGCAGGCTTTACCAACTGGAGAGAGGTCTAAATTGAATAAGGATCACAAGTGACCACTCTAGCGTACATAAGCACCCTTTTTCTAAGAAGAATGTTGTTAAGATTTGGTCAGGGGGGCTGTCTATCCCTTGTGTATCAAATAATGGATCCCTTTTTCAGTAATTTAAAAGAATTGCTGTGTGTCTGATAGTCTGGTTCGGTGCCAATTGCCCAGTAACATTTCATGGTTATCCCCTGAGGCAATTATGTGGTCATAGCCCCATCTATTAGTAATAAAGTGTCTGGCAAGCGGATAAAAAATACAACCAGCTGTAAAGCTTTGGCAATGACCCACATTTTATGCAAGATTAAGTAATGCAAACCTTGGCTGCTTGGTGGCTGTGTATTGATTGGTTGGGAAATGGGTTAAGGTGGCTCTCCGGTGCAGTGGAGCGTGGTTTATTTACCTCCTTCTCCTCCTCGTTGCCTACAAGGGGCTGTTGTTATTGTGTGCATGGAGGAATGTAGGTAGAGGAGGAGGAGCAGGCGGCCTTGTGCTTAATGGCATAGATAGTGGAACGCCATGGGATTACCAGCAGGGCATGCAGGAATGCACGGCCAACAACTTAAAAATATATGTACCCTCACAATTTTTTTTCTAGTCTGTTAAGCCATTCGTGTCTGTAGTAGCTAAAACCGACTGCCTGTTTTGTTCACTGTAACAAAAGCAATATCTAGAAAATATTTAACCAGAGTTGGTCATCAAAACCTTTTCTATCACTCTCCTTCAAATACTTTGTAAATTTATGCTTCAATCAAAAGTTATTTTAAAAAGTAGGACAGTTCCAGACGACTCTGTTAAGTAGATCTCTAAGCATGAATAGGATAAGTTATAGCATTGCCATTATCTGGTGTATCAGGTGTATAGACAAATTAGCTTGGCCTCATTTACACACATACTTCTTATCATGTCTTATCAGAATCCTCTTCTCTTCTACATCCGTTTTGTATAGTCTAGAATAAAACAGCAATCTAATTCCAATATCTAGCAGGCTCGGTCAGAGCCCCTCCTATCCTTCTCTCCCCATGGGCTTTCTCCTCTCTTCAGCCTAGCATTCTGAGCACCTACCTTCATTTGTCATCACTAGTGCTTTTTGTGAAGCTTCTAGAATGACCATTATGGAAATTCACGCTTAGTTCCTTTATCATCAGTACTTTTTCTGAACATCTGAAATTATCATTGTAGATATTTACATTAGTAAATTAATACACTAGTCCCTTATTGTTTGGTATTTTTAATAGGTCACTTGATTTCTTTATGGTCTATTCTATATATTTAATTAATATTCATGTCTCATGCGCTATTCCATAGTTGTTTTGATGGCCTGAGTTTTATGCATGATTGAGGAACTACCATGTAATACCACTCAAAACCTTTTTTGCGCTCAGGCTAAAAATATCTCTTGTGCAATCAGCACTGATTCAAGTCCCTCTGCGATCATTACCGAGCCTAATGTATTTATAGAGCGTAAATTCCATAATTCCCCTATCAATCTGCCTGGAATGGGCTTCAAGTAATGGTGTTTTTCTGGCCGAAAAACTAGTCTTGTCTGGATAAATGAGTCACCAATCACCTAGCAGATAGGCTTGCAGCCCTCTCATTGGCTGATTAGCTGCTTGGTATGGACACCGTGTCTCGGCTAGTGGCAAGGGCAGCCAGCGCATTGCAGTTCTTTTCTGACGAGGGAGCTGTATTCTGACCAATAAATCATAGGAGGGGCTATTTCAACTATGAAATCATGGGATTTGATTTTAGAAGGAACTTTTAGACTGAGAGTCAGAATGAAGGCTGTTTTTACAATGAAAGTGGTTTTGAAGTGAGAATTTCTTTTTTAAACTGAACATCAGAAAAGATTATTTCAACCATGAAAATGTCTTAGCCAGGAGTATAAAATGTCTTTCTACAACAGCAATACCAAAATTTAGGCCCATCCAGATTTAGCTAAGTGCTCTGCTACTAACACCAGGACTTATACCAAATCCTTATAGCGACTACATTTAATGACCTATCGTGTCAAAAAGGGCAATTTACAATAAATAGAAATGATTCAAATGAAGGCGTTTATGGAAGTATTTGTACTAATTTAATTTTATTATTGGTGTTACTTAGGAATTATATACATAATATGTTGATTTGTTGCTCATATTTCTATATCAAATCTCCCACTTCCTGCATGTGTGTAGATGGGCTTTCCCCTCGACACCTTCCCCATTGTCCTCTTGGAGGGATACGCTGATCAGAGTTGACTGGTGATTAAAGGTAATAACATGTCAGGCATTGTGTCGTTGGCGGTGCTATTGAAGTGTGTTGTTGTCTTTGACGCTGCTGCTCCCCCCCTCTATTTCCTCTTCCTGGTTCTCCAGCAGCAGCAGCAGCCGCCTCAGCTGTCGCAACCGACGCTCCACCTAGCAGATGGCTATTGTCATGTGGCGGTGGCGTCCGTCCCGCGTCCGCGCTGGCCACACACGTCTAGTTCCACCAGCTCTGCCCCCCAAGGCACGCCACTTTCAAGGTGATCCCCTCTTATCGTGGCTTTATTTAATACCCCGTGTTTAGCATGGACCTCCCTTATTTGGCAGAATATCCCGAAGGCATTGCAAGATGTCAAGTGTGACATGCGAAAATCAAAACATACATTCAATAACTTTGTCATCAGGCGGGTGATTTTTAGTATTAATGAGAAAAAAGTGCACGCTATAGGTATAACAAAGAAAGAAGTTTTTTTAGAGATTTGTACAAAATTTGACGTTACTAGGTTGCACTGTTCGGACAATTTTGTTGATGAGGAGATATTGTCTTGATAGTTCAAATATTACTTAATCAAAACAGAATGAGATAAGAACTCAAGGAGTGAAGCTAATATCACACATAAATGTTTTGAAATGACCAAAATGTACATGTTTGCATTGATCTGCATTGTTCAGAAAGATCACATTAATACAATTGATATACAATGTATCTGCTATTTACATATTTAGAATAGTAGTGACTTGCACCACAAAATACCTGATTTATTGACCATGACTATATTAGAATATGATTCTGATATCGAATCACCCATTGGGAGGGTGTCATTATGTGGAGAGCAACTGCAGCCAATGCCAGCTTTTTTACCTGTTTCAATTAGGCGTCCTTTGATGTTATGCTTATCAGCACAGGTAACGGCTTCTCTTCCAGGTAGCACACCTGCCGCAGGCTCACCTGCCAAACAGGTGATAACCCCTTTTCTATCTTACATGGAAGCGGAAGTTTCGAGAGTTGATCCAGAAAAAACAGGGAGAGAGCTATCCATGCTGCAATTTTATTTGTTTATTAAAGTAGGTTCGTGCAAATGGCTGAGGATAATAAGAAAGACTGATCTGACTTATATTTTTGAATATATATATATATATATATATATATATATATATATATATATATATATATATATATATATATTATATATATATATATATATATATATGATTTTTTCAGTTTTTATCGGTTCTACTTATGTTGTGGTACATAAATAAATTATGGTGAGGAGTAAGGTGAAAAAATTGGTGGTGATGATGATAACGATAGTCCATCAAGTCAACATAAATGAAATTGGTAGTTATGAGCAGTAATCATATGTACTAAAAGATATGGTCGTTAATCAGGAAGTGGTTAGGTAGGAAGGAAGTAGGTGCTATAAACAGGCATCTAAATTTACAGTGTTGCTATTGAATGGCTTCCGCCTCTCCCAGTTTTTGCCCTAATTAACCGTGTCCAGTTTCTGGTTTAGTATGTGATTCAGCTTGTTTTTCTGTCTCGTTAGTAGCTCTTCCAGTATTTTCGAAGCTTGGATAATAATTTCTCTTAACTTCATTAGAAATTATCAAAGGTTTATCATACTATGTATGATAAACATTTGAAATTATTGTATCAGATTTTGAGAGAGAGGGAGAGGGAGTCAGAGAGAGAGAGAGAGAGAGAGTCAGAGAGAGAGAGAGAAGGGTGAGAGAGAGAGAGAGAGAGAGAGAGAGAGAGAGAGAGAGAGAGAGAGAGAGAGGGGGGAGAGAGAGACAGAGAGGGAGAGAGAGTGTTGCAGATACACAAATACCACTTGCATGTGTAAGTGCTGCCACCTACTCGCCGTAGTGACAGGTGATATCTTTGAATGTGATATCTGAATCTCACAGGTTTGGGTGGGGATAAGAGAGTGAAGAGGTGAATATGTAGCTTAAGATAAGGATAGTTTTGAGAATGTGTTGCCTGCAGTGTCAGATGTTGAGTTGGGGAATATAATATAAAAAATCTGTAATGAATGAATACTGAGAAGCAACAATTTTACCCTTATTTCAGAAACCACAGATTTTCTCTTACTGATGGCATGATTCTATTGCTAGTTGGATGGTGATGATGAGGAGGAGGAGGAGGAGAGGATGACTAAGGAGGAGAAAATGGTGGTGATGGTAGGGATGATGACAGGGAAAGTAGGGCAGAGTGTAAAGTAATGGGAAAGCTCTGTGCTGCAGCATGTGGTTCTGACAAACTTGCTTCCAGCTTTTGATTTGTGCCCGTGTTTTGCAGGTTTTTTGTGCCTGTAACCTGGTTGTGTGTATGTGTGGAGTCAGGAGGGTGGCCCAGATGCTGTGATATGATACTGGGACTGGCTAAACAGCCCTCTCCATCCATGCTGGCAGCAGCAGCAGCAGCAGCAGCAGCTCGGCCACACATCACAGGCGTTATTGATGATCTACTAGCATGGAGCCCCACTTTATACTTTAACCCTACCAGTTTCCGAGGCCGCAATTTGTGGAAAAATGCAATTATCTTGAAAACCAATAGGCTTTTATTAATTTTTATAAGCGTGAACTTTATGAATATGAATGTCTTTTGAAAGTTGGCGAAATGCTGAGATTTCTAATATTTGGTTGTATTGCAGGAACTCTCACAAGGCAAATATTGATAAAGTGTCTGTGAATGTAGGTCTTGAGACAACCCAAAAGTCACTGGGTCACACCACTAATCGCAAACCAGACAGCGGATTACTGGCCTTATTGAACAATAATCACGCTGCCAGATATCTGAAAAAAACACTCGCATCTTTTTCGGCTGGGTCAGTAGAAAAAACATCACGCGATATGATAGGACCTTGTGCCCACATGATAGCGTTGACAGGAAGCGGAGCCCTCTTCTTGGTGGTTAATGTTTGCAGTTGACCTATTAGGCAATTGGGGGCACGCTTCCAGGGTGTTGTTGCCGACCAGTACGGTGTTATTAATGAGTTTTTTTCTGCTGGCAGCTGCCATGCAACCTGCAGGTTGAAAGAGTCATCCTGGATATACAGGGTAGCGCTGGCATCTCTGCTCGCTGAATGTGGGGACTATGGATGGACAAAAAAACAAGTTTGACCCACTCTCTGTATATGGGGCATATCACCAGCATCTCTCTCTCAGACAGTTAATCATAAGAAAACGACCAGGGGCCTGACAGCTCTATCCCATATAGACCAGTCCGCAGGCACTTTATAAGAGGTGGTGATGTGAAATAGCTTTAGAACATGATAAATGATAAAATTTATTGAGT